>CM065680.1:2224793-2232293 GCA_017654935.2 Phymorhynchus buccinoides | reverse complement strand
ATCTCATTTCAAATCTGCATTTGTCAAACCCCTCTTAAAGAAGCCTGGTCTTGATCCTGAAAATCTAAAGAATTATCGGCCTATTTCTAATCTTTCATTCCTTTCTAAACTCACGGAAAATGTGGTTCTTAAACAGCTGTCTGACCATCTTCAGGTAAACGATCTTTTTTAAACATATCCAAACCAGTCTGCTTATCGAGCAGGTCACAGTACTGAGACAGCCCTCTTAAGATAACGAACGATCTACTCACTGCCTGTTATGGATGAAAATTGAGTGTACAAGGTTTCTCTTCTCTCTCAGACTCGATCTTTCTGCAGCGAAACACTCACATTGTCTACAACCTATTGATTCCCAAAGCTTTTAAAGTAACCAAAATAATACCAATCCACAAAGGTGATTGCGATTTCCAATTACAGACCATTTCTATTTTATCTACCCTATCTAAGCCTTTGGAAATGCACATATAAACATGAATCATTTCAATTCCTTTGGGGTTTAGAGCTAACCATTCTGCCACACCGCTTTAACCAACCTGGTAGATTTCTTCCTATTTCATGAAAGCCTTTGATGTTGCTGATCGTAACTCTTGCTAAAAAAACTGATCGTCTTTTTTATCAGATCGAAAGCACACAGACAGTTGTTGTCAATGGTTCTTCATCTCTTCCAAAAGGTCTTCAGTTCGGTGTGCCCCAAGGTTCAGTCTTAGGCCCTATCCTTTTTGTTCTTTATACTAGACAACCTCTCTCCGCCATCATCAACCAGCACTCTCTTCTACATCATAGCTTTTCTGATGATAATCAGCTGTACATTTCTGCCCACCTGAGTCAGCTTAGATCAAATGATTTCTTCTTCTAAGTTGTGCATTTCTGCTGTTAAAACATGGATGTTCTCCTAACAAACTGCAACTAAACGCTGAAAAGACAGAGATGATTCTTGTAGCCTCTAACCACACAATTAAAACTCAGGTTCTCCCAGGTTCTATCGACATTGATGGCACTGAGATCAAGCTATCAACATCTGTCCGATTCTTGTGAATCTAGGTGTTACTTTGGACCAAACCCTTTCGAGGGCAAGATTTCAAACAGCATGTTTCCAATGTTTGCAAGTCTTGCTACCTAGAACTTCGAAGAATTAGTTCAATCCGCCGTTTCCTTTCATCAAGATGCCCTGAAGACTCTAGTCTGTGCTTTTGTTCTGTCTCGCAACCAAGTTAAGTGACTACTGTAACTCACTTCTTGCTGGCTGTCCATCAACTCTCATCTCTAAGCACCAACGGGTCCAGAATAATGCTGCTCGTCTCATTTCTCGCTCCCCTAGGTACGATCATATTACTCCGGTTCTTCGTTCCCTACATTGGCTCCCAGTTCAATCACGCATTGACTACAAAAGTCAATGAATGACCAGGCTCCCTTATATCTCTCTGATCTCCTTCATCTCTATGTCCCAGCTCGCCAACTACGTTCGTCTTCTGATTCTCGTCTCCTTTCCATTCCCTCCATCCGTCTCAAATCTGCTGGCCAACGTTCTTTTTCCTGTCAAGCACCATCTCTTTGGAATTCTCTGCCTTCTCCTCTCCGACACTCCAACTCAGTCTCCTCATTCAAAACCTCTCTTAAAACCCATCTTTTTCCTGCTGCATCCTAAATACTTGATCAGTTGTCTATCGTTGTGTGCACGTGATGGAAGATTGAATAAGAGGTTCGCTGCTGTGTTTATAACAAACTGCAACTGTGCTGTGTGATTCTTGTAGTGTTCTCCCAGGTGTGACATTGATGGCACTGTGCTGTCCGTCTAGGTGTGTGCATGTTTCCAATGTGTGTTCGTGTGTGTCTGTGCTGTGTCTCGCCTTGACTACTGTGTGTGTGTGTGTGAATAATGCTGTGTCTCATTTGTGCTGTAGTGTGGTGTTCCCTACATTGGCTCCCAGTTCAATCACGTATTGTGTGTGTGTCGCCAACTACGTGTGTGTGTGCTGTGATGTTGAATGTGTGTGTGTGTGTGTGTGTGTGTGTGTGTGTGTGTGTGTGTGTGTGTGTGTGTGTGTGTGTGTGTGTGTGTGTGTGTGTGTGTGTGTGTGTGTGTGTGTGTGTGTGTGTGTGTGTGTGTGTGTGTGTGTGTGTGTGTGTGTGTGTGTGTGTGTGTGTGTGTGTGTGTGTGTGTGTGTGTGTGTGTGTGTGTGTGTGTGTGTGTGTGTGTGTGTGTGTGTGTGTGTGTGTGTGTGTGTGTGTGTGTGTGTGTGTGTGTGTGTGTGTGTGTGTGTGTGTGTGTGTGTGTGTGTGTGTGTGTGTGTGTGTGTGTGTGTGTGTGTGTGTGTGTGTGTGTGTGTGTGTGTGTGTGTGTGTGTGTGTGTGTGTGTGTGTGTGTGTGTGTGTGTGTGTGTGTGTGTGTGTGTGTGTGGTGTGTGTGTGTGTGTGTGTGTGTGTGTGTGTGTGTGTGTGTGTGTGTGTGTGTGTGTGTGTGTGTGTGTGTGTGTGTGTGTGTGTGTGTGTGTGTGTGTGTGTGTGTGTGTGTGTGTGTGTGTGTGTGTGTGTGTGTGTGTGTGTGTGTGTGTGTGTGTGTGTGTGTGTGTGTGTGTGTGTGTGTGTGTGTGTGTGTGTGTGTGTGTGTGTGTGTGTGTGTGTGTGTGTGTGTGTGTGTGTGTGTGTGTGTGTGTGTGTGTGTGTGTGTGTGTGTGTGTGTGTGTGTGTGTGTGTGTGTGTGTGTGTGTGTGTGTGTGTGTGTGTGTGTGTGTGTGTGTGTGTGTGTGTGTGTGTGTGTGTGTGTGTGTGTGTGTGTGTGTGTGTGTGTGTGTGTGTGTGTGTGTGTGTGTGTGTGTGTGTGTGTGTGTGTGTGTGTGTGTGTGTGTGTGTGTGTGTGTGTGTGAGAATGAGTTGTGTATGTGTGTGAGCACGCAGGTGTGCTTGTGTGTGGTTTGGTTTTGTGGGTTATGTGTGCACGCATGTGCGTGTGTGTGTCTGTATGCATGTGTGTGTGTATGTCTGTGCGTACGTTGTGTGTGAGTGTATTTGTATGTGTATCCGCTAACGTTTGTGTGTGTGTGTTGGTGTATGTGGTCAGTCCGCGCAACTCAGTTGCTATGGCTTACTGAATGAAAGATGAATAATGTGTGTGTATGTGTGTGTGTGTGTGTGTGTGTGTGTGTGTGTGTGTGTGTGTGTGTGTGTGTGTGTGTGTGTGTGTGTGTGTGTGTGTGTGTGTGTGTGTGTGTGTGTGTGTGTGTGTGTGTGTGTGTGTGTGTGTGTGTGTGTGTGTGTGTGTGTGTGTGTGTGAGAGAGAGAGAGAGAGAGAGAGAGAGAGAGAGAGAGAGAGAGAGAGAGAGAGAGAGAGAGAGAGAGAGAGAGAGAGAGAGAGAGAGAGAGAGAGAGAGAGAGAGAGAGAGAGAGAGAGAGAGTTGCTTTGTATATGCGTTGTTGCTGGTTTGTCCTTAAAAACATTTAAGTTAAATAATATTTTTGCTATCTACTTGTTGATGAATAATTGATTGTAAAGCGCTTTGGGCTCATTTGAGGTAAAGCGCTGCATAAATGTACTTTGCAAGTAGAGCTAAGTGTGCCTTGATAGTCATTATGCAGAGACTTTCTCGTTTAGAAAATCAGTCTTTTGAACTATTTATGAAGCTATTTGATTCCCAAGTACAACCAGTTGCTCAGTATGGTGCAGCATTATGGGGTCTTTATGATGCAGCAATCTATTGTGAGAATGTGCATTTGTTTGCGCTTAAAAGATTTTTAGGAATAAATATAAAGACACCGAATGATTTAGTGTACGCTGAAACAAACAGATATCCCATTTGTCTGAATTCCGTGATAAAAATGTATTCGGTATTGGCTAAAGTTGACTGTTATGGATAATGTAAGACTACCTAGAAAAGCGTATAATATGCTGTATGATTTGGATGTTAGAGGGAAATCAAATTGGATTTCAAAAGTAAAAATGAAATTATTTGTTTTAGGACTTGGGCATGTTTGGTTACAACAAAATGTAGGTGATACACAACAATTTGTTCGAACACTTCGTAGAAGATTGATTGATTGTCGTTGGCAAGAATGGTCAAGTCATGTTGAGAGTAGTGATCGATTTATCTTCTATAGACAGTTTAATACTATTCATTGTATTCCTACGTATTTATCAATTAAAATGGATAAACAGTTGAAGTATATTTTGACCAAATTCAGATTTGGAATTTCTGATCTCTTTACTCATTATTATAGATACAGGAAACATAATGATCGTGATCTTCTCTGTCCAATGTGCAAGAATAGTGTTGATAACGAAGTACATTTTGTGCTCTGTTGCCCTGTTTTAAATGATCTTAGAGAACGATTAATTCCTTCTAAGTATTATCGGTATCCGTCAATGTTTAGACTTACTATGCTCTTAGCATCAACTAATGAATCTATTGTTAAACGATTTGCTCTATTCTTGTACAAGGCTTTTAATATGCGTAGCATAATGATTAGTTGAATGTGTTGCTCATGTGTTTATATGTATGTTTTTGCGTATAATGAATGATTGATTGGTTATTTGATAAGTAATTCTTTCTATGCTTATACTGTATATATATATATATATAAGAAAGAAGGCTTGGTGTTGATCTTCAATTTTGTTGTTTATGTTTAACTATATATATATATATATTATATTTTGTTATTTCCTACAATATGTTTGTTCATTGTAACCCCATCATATGGGGCCTTGGCCTTTTGATTAAAAAATCCGTATCCATAGCGGTATCCGTATCTCTCTCTCTCTCTCTCTCTCTCTCTCTCTCTCTCTCTCTCTCTCTCTCTCTCTCTCTCTCTCTCTCTCTCTCTCTCTCTCTCTCTCTCTCTCTCTCTCGCGCTCTCTCTCTCTCTCTCTCTCTCTCTCTCTCTCTCTCTCTCTCTCTCTCTCTCTCTCTCTCTCTCTCTCTCTCTCTCTGTCTCTCTCTCTCTCTCTCTCTCTCTCTCTCTCTCTCTCTCTCTCTCTCTCTCTCTCTCTCTCTCTCTCTCTCTCTCTCTCTCTCTCTCCTCTCCTCCTCCTCCTCTCCCCCCACTCACTGTCCCCTATCTCTCTATACCCATGTCGTGTTCTATTTTCAGTTTCCCATTATATTAACCCTCTCTATTCCAAAGAAGACCCCCCTCCCCTTCCACCCCCCCCCCTCCCCACTCCTACCATCGTCTCATCTTTACAACTAGGCTATTAACCCCATTCTCCCCTCCCCCTCCCCTTCAACACTATTAATTACTTTCTCCCCCCCCCCCCCCTCCGCTCCCCAATCTCCACAAATAACCGTTTTCATCTCCGCTAACAGTTGGTTGGTTGCATTGGGGTTTAACGCCTTCATAGGATTATTAGTAATAGAAATATAATAATGTCAGATCGAACGTTGGAAGCCGAAAAGGGTGAGTGGGTTAGGTGGGGGTGAGGTGATGGATGAGAATAAAATACATTTTAGTGCAACAGAGTGCAATGCTGCCCATCCCCGTCCCTAAAGCAACAAGAGACAGACAGGCGGACAGACTGGATGGCACTGCACTGCCATCCCCGTCCCTAAAGCAACAAGAGACAGACAGGCGGACAGACTGGATGGCACTGCACTGCCATCCCCGTCCCTAAAGCAACAAGAGACAGACAGGCGGACAGACTGGATGGCACTGCACTGCGGAGACGCGCTCTCCAGGTGGCAACAGCCCAGAGCTCAAAAGGGAATGCATAGGGAGGGGCCTATACCACCCATCACGAGTACGCATAGGCATAATGATATGCACAGACGGGCAGATATACATACGCGTGTGTGAAAATCATAACAATACAAAATACAGACAGACAGGCAGTTAGGCTGACAGACAGACCCCCTCAGCCAACAGACACAGACACAGACAGACAGAACACAGACAGACTAGACAAACACACACTCACACACACTAGCCAACATACATGCACGCGCGCATAATTCTGTCTGTCTCTGTCTTGGTCTCTCTTTGTCTCTCTGTGTGTCTCTCTACCCATCCTCAAAGACACAGAGCTCCACAAAAGAACAACAGTCAGAGGTCTATAATCTCTCACCATTGACAGTAGAACAACAGTCAGAGGACTATAATCTCTCACCATTGACAGTAGAACAACAGTCAGAGGTCTATAATCTCTCACCATTGACAGTAGAACAACAGTCAGAGGACTATAATCTCTCACCGCTGACAGTAGAACAACAGTCAGAGAACTATAATCTCTCACCATTGACAGTAGAACAACAGTCAGAGGACTACAATCTCTCACCATTGACAGTAGAACAACAGTCAGAGGGCTATAATCTCTCACCATTGACAGTAGAACAACAGTCAGAGGACTATGATCTCTTAACACTGACCATTGACAGTAGAACAACAGTCAGAGGACTATAATCTCTCACCATTGACAGTAGAACAACAGTCAGAGGACTATAATCTCTCACCGCTGACCATTGACAGTAGAACAACAGTCAGAGGACTATAATCTCTCACCATTGACAGTAGAACAACAGTCAGAGGACTATGATCTCTTAACACTGACCATTGACAGTAGAACAACAGTCAGAGGACTATGCTCTCTCACCATTGACAGTAGAACAACAGTCAGAGGACTATAATCTCTCACCATTGACAGTAGAACAACAGTCAGAGGACTATAATATATCACCATTGACAGTAGAACAACAGTCAGAGGACTATAATCTCTCACCATTGACAGTAGAACAACAGTCAGAGGACTATAATCTCTCACCATTGACAGTAGAACAACAGTCAGAGGACTATAATCTCTCACCATTGACAGTAGAACAACAGTCAGAGGACTATAATATATCACCATTGACAGTAGAACAACAGTCAGAGGACTATCATCTCTCACCATTGACAGTAGAACAACAGTCAGAGGACTATAATCTCTCACCATTGACAGTAGAACAACAGTCAGAGGACTATAATCTCTCACCATTGACAGTAGAACAACAGTCAGAGGACTATAATCTCTCACCATTGACAGTAGAACAACAGTCAGAGGACTATAATCTCTCACCATTGACAGTAGAACAACAGTCAGAGGACTATAATCTCTCACCATTGACAGTAGAACAACAGTCAGAGGACTATCATCTCTCACCATTGACAGTAGAACAACAGTCAGAGGACTATAATCTCTCACCATTGACAGTAGAACAACAGTCAGAGGACAATAATCTCTCACCATTGACAGTAGAACAACAGTCAGAGGACTATGATATCTTAACACTGACCATTGACAGGAGAACAACAGTCAGAGGACTATGATCTCTTAACACTGATCATTGACAGTAGAACAACAGTCAGAGGACTATGATCTCTTAACACTGACCATTGACAGTAGAACAATAGTCAGAGGACTATGATCTCTTAACACTGACCATTGACAGTAGAACAATAGTCAGAGGACTATGATCTCTTAACACTGACCATTGACAGGAGAACAACAGTCAGAGGACTATAATATATCACCACTGA
>CM065680.1:2167293-2214793 GCA_017654935.2 Phymorhynchus buccinoides | reverse complement strand
GCTATATATTTCTTGTCCAAGCTGTATCCCGTGAACTAGAATATAGAATCCCTAGCCCCTTCTAATTGTGTGTGAGGATGTGAGACTAAGAGTATAACACATTCGTACATAAATGATCCCTCAGAAATACAATGTCGCCGAGCGGCAGACATGTTCTGTTTTTCTTCACCCTCCAATATCTCGTTAGTCTTTTTTTTTATATTAATCTTTTTTTTAAAAGCACAGTGGAATTATTACATTTGAGACATTCGATATCAGCACACAGACATACATGTAAAAACACATGTGAAAAGCAATCATGATATATCAAAGATGTATGGGGAAGTCAACATGATAAGTATATTAACTTTTAATTAAGTTTGTATACGAAAACCATTATTTTCAAAAAACCAAAGTATCTCATGTCCATAGAGTAAACATATTTTTCAGTTTGATGCATATTCTTCAGATCTCTTATAAAACATTGCACATTCGGTGTTACTTCATTTATTCTACATTTATAAATAAAATATTTTGCATACAATATAATCTGGTCAAATCCTTCGTCTGTTTTACATTTTTCATCATATCCAAACAAAACCAATTCTATGTTAAAATTTAATCTTGCACAATGTTCACATTTTCTCTTCAGTACACATTCTAGTTCTTTCCAAAATATTTGAGCATGCTGGCACTGCCACAAATGGTGTTGTACTGTATCTTTTTCCTTTTTGCAAAATGAACACTGATCATTATTTGTTATACCCGTTTTCTTTAATAAGCTGATTGTTACTAATATATTATAACATATTCGTATTTGAAACCATTTTAGTTTGATTTCTTTAATTTTCTTTACTTGTTTCATGACACCGCACCAATCAACAAGAATTTCTAATTTGTCTTCCCATTTCATAAAATAACTTATATTATATATAAATTCTTCCTCTAAAAGCAGATTGCAATACACCTTGCAGCCCTTTACTGTACTACATATAATTTTTAATGCTTTTGTCGTTAGTCTTGAAAAGGCCTACTACTTTTGAATCGTGTCGCAAGGCTTTCTATGAAGAGAGAGAGAGAGAGAGAGAGAGAGAGAGAGAGAGAGAGAGAGAAGAGAGAGAGAGAGAGAGAGAGAGAGAGAGAGAGAGAGAGAGAGAGAGAGGGAGAGAGAGAGAGAGACAGAGGGAGAGACAGAGAGAGAGAAAGATATATAAACAGAGACAGAGATAGAAATGCAGACAGAATAGACAGATGGACAGACAGGCAGAGACTAAGAGAGAAGTGGGCCTTTTGTGTTGTAAAGTACTGAACCCTGTTTTAATAACACTGGAACACTGGAAACAGAGAGAGAGGGGAGAGAGAGAGAGAGAGAGAGAGAGAGAGAGAGAGAGAGAGAGAGAGAGAGAGAGATAGAGAGAGAGAGAGAGAGAGAGAGAGAGAGAGAGAGACCTGGGCAAAGAGAGAGAGAGACAGAGACAATGTCTAAGTTGCAAGCACTGTCTGGCCCTGCCATCAACTCCAGTTTAACGGGCCCTGTGGTCTGAAGAGGGGAAGAGGGACAGACTGATCGATTGGACACAAAACAGCAGACACCGCCACTCATTAGTTTCACACTATCGATCGACACAATTATCTTCTTTTTGTCTTCGCTATGTCTTCACAACATGATAATCTTCACTACCATCTTCACTATAGTATATCTTCACTATGTCTTCACTCTATCTTCAATATATTTTCGCTTTATCTTCACAGTATATTCAATATATCTTCAATACATCTTCACTATATATTCACTCTCTATTCAATATATCTTCAATATATATCTTCACTCTCTCTTCATTCTATCTTCAGTATACCTTCACTATTTCGTCACTCTATCTTGACTCTACCTTGACTCTATATTCAATATATCTTCACTCTATCGTCACTCCATTTTCACTCTATTTTAACTCTATCTTCACTACACCTTCGTTATATTGTCACTGTCTTCACTTGTCCTATTAATACTACACCATTATTGTCACTGTCCCTACTAATACTATGCCATTATTGTCACTGTCCCTACTAATACTATGCCATTATTGTCATTGTCACTACTAATACTACGCCATTATTGTCACTGTCCCTACTAATACTACACCATTATTGTCACTGTCCCTACTAATACTATGCCATTATTGTCACTGTCCCTACGAATACTACACCATTATTGTCACTGTCACTACTACTAATACTACTAATACTATGCCATTATTGTCACTGTCCCTACTAATACTATGCCATTATTGTCACTGTCCCTACTAATACTATGCCATTATTGTCACTGTCCCTACTAATACTACACCATTATTGTCACTGTCACTACTAATACTACACCATTATTGTCACTGTCCCTACTAATACTACACCATTATTGTCACTGTCCCTACTAATACTATGCCATTATTGTCACTGTCACTACTAATACTACACCATCATTGTCACTGTCACTACTAATACTACACCATTATTGTCACTGTCACTACTAATACTACACCATCATTGTCACTGTCCTATTAATACTACACCATTATTGTCACTGTCACTACTAATACTACACCATTATTGTCACTGTCACTACTAATACTACACCATAATTGTCACTGTCTTCACTACTAATACTACACCATTATTGTCACTGTCACTACTAATACTACACCATCATTGTCACTGTCACTACTAATACTACACCATCATTGTCACTGTCACTACTAATACTACACCATTATTGTCACTGTCACTACTAATACTACACCATTATTGTCACTGTCTTCACTACTAATACTACACCATTATTGTCACTGTCACTACTAATACTACACCATATTGTCACTGTCCTAAATACTACACCATTATTGTCACTGTCACTACTAATACTACACCATTATTGTCACTGTCACTACTAATACTACACCATTATTGTCACTGTCACTACTAATACTACACCATTATTGTCACTGTCACTACTAATACTACACCATTATTGTCACTGTCCCTACTAATACTACACCATTATTGTCACTGTCACTACTAATACTACACCATCATTGTCACTGTCCTATTAATACTACACCATTATTGTCACTGTCACTACTAATACTACACCATTATTGTCACTGTCACTACTAATACTACACCATTATTGTCACTGTCTTCACTACTAATACTACACCATCATTGTCACTGTCACTACTAATACTACACCATTATTGTCACTGTCACTACTAATACTACACCATTATTGTCACTGTCTTCACTACTAATACTACACCATCATTGTCACTGTCTTCACTACTAATACTACACCATTATTGTCACTGTCTTCACTACTAATACTACACCATTATTGTCACTGTCACTACTAATACTACACCATTATTGTCACTGTCTTCACTACTAATACTACACCATCATTGTCACTGTCTTCACTACTAATACTACACCATTATTGTCACTGTCACTACTAATACTACACCATTATTGTCACTGTCACTACTAATACTACACCATTATTGTCACTGTCACTACTAATACTACACCATCATTGTCACTGTCTACTAATACTACACCATTATTGTCACTGTCACTACTAATACTACACCATTATTGTCACTGTCTTCACTTGTCCTACTAATACTACACCATCATTGTCACTGTCTTCACTTGTCCTACTAATACTACACCATTATTGTCACTGTCACTACTAATACTACACCATTATTGTCACTGTCACTACTAATACTACACCATTATTGTCACTGTCACTACTAATACTACACCATAATTGTCACTGTCTTCACTTGTCCTACTAATACTACACCATAATTGTCACTGTCTTCACTACTAATGCTACACCATTTGATGTTCTTGAGTCAGGACAGTTGTCCTTGAAGAAATCCACAAAATATGCATCACTGATCTTCTATGACATTCCGGTGCTGGGTGTGAGACAGCATACGAAGTTCTACTGGGAGCAGACAGTAGGAAGGGCGGCGCAGTCTACCTCCCTCACCACGGGTGTTGGTTGACTTGGCATGCGGACGGGGCGACGTACGGCGATTTGGATGATCTCCGCAGTGTTGGCCTTTGAACCAACAAGATCGCCGGTGCCCGGTGGTCCTGAGGACGGCCCTGGAGGGAAGGGTTGCTCACCAAACCAACGACAACACCTAGGTATGGGGCAAGCTGCCCGGTGGTCCTGAGGACGGCCCTGGAGGGAAGGGTTGCTAACCAAGCCAACGACAACACCTAGGTATGGAGCAGGCTGCCCGGTGGTCCTGAGGACGGCCCTGGAGGGAAGGGTTGTTAACCAAGCCAACGACAACACCTAGGTTTGGAGCAGGCTGCCCGGTGGTCCTGAGGACGGCCCTGGAGGGAAGGGTTGCTAACCAAACCAACGACAACACCTAGGTATGGAGCAGGCTGCCCGGTGGTCCTGAGGACGGCCCTGGAGGGAAGGGTTGCTCACCAAACCAACGACAACACCTAGGTATGGAGCAGGCTGCCCGGTGGTCCTGAGGACGGCCCTGGAGGGAAGGGTTGCTCACTAAACCAACGACAAGCAAGCAGACTACAATGTAGTCATGAGTGCGGCTAAGAAAACTAATCCGGGATGGAAAATGTAAATTAGTCTAAACTACCAATCCGATAGACAGATTAGACTAATTTGCATTGTCCATCCCGGATCAATTGTCTGAGCCGCGCTCACGACTACAGGCCCCGGAGACCAGCGACGACCCTGGGCTGTCTCACAGTGCTACACCGTCTCTCTCTCTCTCTCTCTCTCTCTCTCTCTCTCTCTCTCTCTCTCTCTCTCTCTCTCTCTCTCTCTCTCTCTCTCTCTCTCTCTCTCTCTCTCTCTCTTCTCTCTCTCTCTCTCTCTCTCCTCTCTCTCTCTCTCTCTCTCTCTCTCTCTCTCTCTCCAGGAGACCAGCGACAACCTTGGGCTGTCTCACAGTGCTACGCCGTCTCTCTCTCTCTCTCTCTCTCTCTCTCTCTCTCTCTCTCTCTCTCTCTCTCTCTCTCTCTCTCTCTCTCTCTCTCTCTCTCTCTCTCTCTCTCTCTCCAGGAGACCATCGACAACCTTGGGCTGTCTCACAGTGCTACGCCGTCTCTCTCTCTCTCTCTCTCTCTCTCTCTCTCTCTCTCTCTCTCTCTCTCTCTCTCTCTCTCTCTCTCTCTCTCTCTCTCTCTCTCTCTCTCTCTCTCTCTCTCTCTCTCTCTCCAGGAGACCAGCGACAACCTTGGGCTGTCTCACAGTGCTACGCCGTCTCCTACCGCAACGCCAATGCTGACCACACCTACAGCATCAAGAACAGAAACAACGTCACGACTCGGACTCCGTCCGAATGATCCAGTTTCAGACGGCGAACCCCTACAATCAAGGGTCCGCAATGTTGCCGGAATCATCTACGACGGTTGCTACGTCTCGACCACTGACTCGTCGCTTCTTTCATCATCATCTTCCTCTCCAGGAAGACTAAGAGTCTGTGACTAATAGGACGTAAATCTCAGCATCACCATTTTCTCTGAGCTCCCACAGAATGATGGTCTGACTCTAAGGACTTCCTGTTGAAAGCATTCCTCGTCGTGCTCCATCATTATCTTGGGAAAAGTATCAAGGGGAGGGAGGGGAATACTGTACACTGATCCGACTGTTCTATTTTCTTGTTTTGGGGAAAGCAAGGTGGACTACTGGTTGACGTCACAGGATGAATAAAGGTAGTAGGGAAGGGGGAGGGGTGGGTGGGGGTGGGGGTGGGGGTGATAACACAATCCTCTTCATGGCTTCTTCATGCTGTTCTCGGATGTACTTTATGTCTGACTTCATCGGTGTGTGTGTGTGTGTGTGTGTGTGTGTGTGTGTGTGTGTGTGTGTGTGTGTGTGTGTGTGTGTGTGTGTGTGTGTGTGTGTGTGTGTGTGTGTGTGTGTGTGTGTGTGTGTGTGTGTGTGTGTGTGTGTGCGTGCGTGTGCGTGCGTGTGCGTGCGTGCGTGCGTGTGTGCGTGTGCGTGCGTGCGAGCGCATGCGTGTCCGTGCGTCTGAGTGTGTGTGTGTGCGTCTGTCTGTCTATCTGTCTGTGTGTGTGTCCGTCAATCTCTATTTAATTATGCATGTTTAACTGTTCATTCCATTTTTGTCCTCAACTGTGTTCCTCTACTATTCCAACCTTCTCCAGTGTCCCCAGACTCCTCTGTTCTCCGTCTGTTACTGCTGTGTTCCTCTACCACTCCAACCTTCTCCAGTGTCCCCAGACTCCTCTGTTCTCCGTCTGTTACTGCTGTGTTCCTCTACCACTCCAACCTTCTCCAGTGTCCCCAGACTCCTCTGTTCTCCGTCTGTTACTGCTGTGTTCCTCTACCACTCCAACCTTCTCCAGTGTCCCCAGCCTCCTCTGTTCTCCGTCTGTTACTGTGGGGTTCCTCTACCACTCCAACCTTCTCCAGTGTCCCCAGACTCCTCTAATCTCCGTCTGTTACTACTGTGTTCCTCTACCACTCCAACCTTCTCCAGTGTCCCCAGACTCCTCTAATCTCCGTCTGTTACTGCTGTGTTCCTCTACCACTCCAACCTTCTCCAGTGTCCCCAGACTCCTCTAATCTCCGTCTGTTACTGCTGTGTTCCTCTACCACTCCAACCTTCTCCAGTGTCCCCAGACTCCTCTGTTCTCCGTCTGTTACTGCTGTGTTCCTCTACCACTCCAACCTTCTCCAGTGTCCCCAGACTCCTCTGTTCTCCGTCTGTTACTGCTGTGTTCCTCTACCACTCCAACCTTCTCCAGTGTCCCCAGACTCCTCTAATCTCCGTCTGTTACTACTGTGTTCCTCTACCACTCCAACCTTTTCCAGTGTCCCCAGACTCCTCTAATCTCCGTCTGTTACTGCTGTGTTCCTCTACCACTCCAACCTTCTCCAGTGTCCCCAGACTCCTCTGTTCTCCGTCTGTTACTGCTGTGTTCCTCTACCACTCCAACCTTCTCCAGTGTCCCCAGACTCCTCTAATCTCCGTCTGTTACTGCTGTGTTCCTCTACCACTCCAACCTTCTCCAGTGTCCCCAGACTCCTCTAATCTCCGTCTGTTACTGCTGTGTTCCTCTACCACTCCAACCTTCTCCAGTGTCCCCAGACTCCTCTGTTCTCCGTCTGTTACTGCTGTGTTCCTCTACCACTCCAACCTTCTCCAGTGTCCCCAGACTCCTCTAATCTCCGTCCGTTACTGCTGTGTTCCTCTACCACTCCAACCTTCTCCAGTGTCCCCAGACTCCTCTGTTCTCCGTCTGTTACTGCTGTGTTCCTCTACCACTCCAACCTTCTCCAGTGTCCCCAGACTCCTCTGTTCTCCGTCTGTTACTGCTGTGTTCCTCTACCACTCCAACCTTCTCCAGTGTCCCCAGACTCCTCTGTTCTCCGTCTGTTACTGCTGTGTTCCTCTACCACTCCAACCTTCTCCAGTGTCCCCAGACTCCCCTGTTCTCCGTCTTTTACTACTGGGATCAACTGGGGAAGACAGGGGACTTGTGTGGGGCTCGCCGCCCTAAGCTCTTTAACGTGTGTGACATGGGTGGTAAGTACAGACTGTGGATCATCTGTGGAAGACTGGGGACTTGTGTGGGGCTCGCCGCCCTAAGATCTTTAACGTGTGTGACATGGGTGGTGAGCACAGACTGTGGGTCATGTGGAAGTCTGCAGTAGATATGGGTCCTTGGGGAGAAATGGAAGCTGATAAGAATTGAATTGGATTGAATGAATGTTATTGTTAGAGGGTAATACAATAAGCACATAGTACAAGCTTTTGTTTTACATCCAGCCCTCTTAATAATAAAAAAGGGACAAACAAAGCAATAGAAAGAGCATGCAAAACACAGTTATACATAGTAATATAATAAAAGCAAACCTAATCTTAAATGCACACATGCACAGCGGCAAAGTAAGAAACAGAGAGAAAGAGAGAAAGAAAGAGAGACCAACACACATACAGAGAGACAGATCAACACACATACAGACAGACAGACAAACACACACACAGAGAAAGACAGACAAACACACACAGAGAAAGACAGACAAACACACACAGAGAACGAAAGAGAGACCAACACACATACAGAGAGACAGATCAACACACATACAGACAGACAGACAACACACACACACACAGAAACACAGAGAAAGACAGACAAACACACAGAGATAAAGACAGACAAACACACACAGAGAAAGACAGACAAACACACACAGAGAAAGACAGACAAACACACACAGAGAAAGACAGACAAACACACACAGAGAAAGACAGACAAACACACACAGAGAAAGACAGACAAACACACAGAGAGAAAGACAGACAAACACACAGAGAGAAAGACAGACAAACACACACAGAGAAACAAACAAACACACACAGAGAAAGAAACAAACACAGAGAAAGACAGACAAACACACACAGAGAAAGACAGACAAACACACACAGAGAAAGAAACAAACACACACAGAGAAAGACAGACAAACACACACAGAGAAAGAAACAAACACAGAGAAAGAAACAAACACAGAGACGGACAGTATTATGAAGAAAGAAAGAAATTGAAAACTGGATTGTTGTCATTAGGGCAGGGGGAGTAAGCATGCACCGGGTGTTAACCAATGCCATCCATAAACTGGAATGTTGTCATTAGGGCAGGGGGAGTAAGCATGCACCGGGTGTTAACCAATGCCACCCATAAACTGGAATGTTGTCATTAGGACAGGGGGAGTAAGCATGTACCGGGTGTTAACCAATGCCACCCATAAACTGGAATGTTGTCATTAGGGCAGGGGGAGTAAGCATGCACCGGGTGTTAACCAATGCCACCCATAAACTGGAATGTTGTCATTAGGACAGGGGGAGTAAGCATGTACCGGGTGCTAACCAATGCCACCCATAAACTGGAATGTTGTCATTAGGGCAGGGGGAGTAAGCATGTACCGGGTGTTAACCAATGCCACCCATAAACTGGAATGTTGTCATTAGGGCAGGGGGAGTAAGCATGTACCGGGTGTTAACCAATGCCACCCATAAACTGGAATGTTGTCATTAGGGCAGGGGGAGTAAGCATGTACCGGGTGTTAACCAATGCCACCCATAACTCGGTAATGCATACACTTGATAATCAAACTCTCATTTTTGGCTCACGTCGTTTTTTAAAACAAAGTGAGTCTATAGTATCGTACATGTTCGGTTGTGTGTCTGTGTGTATGTGTGTGTGTGTGTGTGTGTTGCGTCCGTGGCCCCGACCTTTAACCTTAACTCCAACCTTAACGTTGTCATTTTCTCTAAACATATAAGGCGTTAGAGGGTTAAAGTTAGCAGGATACTTGATTTTGACGTGAGCCTTCAAGTCACGACGATCAAAGCAGTCAGATACATTGGTAAAGAACAAAATAAAGATAATCATTTGTTGCAGAGATTACTGTTGTGCAACCTTTAACCTTGACTCAGTCACACTCTTCAAACTAAAGAAGACTCTCACTCTCCACTGAAACTTTAACGTTGTCGTTTTCTCCAAAAAACCCATAAGATGTTAGAGGGTTAAAGTTAGCAGAATACTTGATTTTGACGTGAGCCTTCAAGTCATGACGATCAAAGCAGTCAGATACATCTAAGGAACAAAAGAAAGAAAATCATTTGTTGCAGAGATTACTGTTGTGTTGTACCGAGTAGGAGATACTGGAAAGAAGACTCTCCATTAGATATACAAAAACGCTCTTTAAAAAGAAACACAAGACTTCAGGTGTGTACAAATAGGTACATTTTAACGTCGTTAACTTATATTTTCTGTAACAAATGGATGTACCGAGTGTGTGCGTTTTATTTGCGCGTTTGAGTTTGACAACGGTTGTTCGTGTTCATTCGCACATCATCTCTGCGCATGCAATGCTTAGCCTACCGCACTTCCGGCAACAAGGCCTAGGCCTAGAGAATAAGATATTACGCCTTACCTCATAATCAAGACGACGTACTTAACATTTAGCCCACATTCATTTCAGTCTTGAAAAAAAAATAACCCGGAAAATCCAGGGTTCGTCGATTTCACTGCCTTCGACGTACGAATCCTTTGTTAGGCCTAGACGATTGATCACCATGTGCAAAGACTGTACAGGGGAAGATAAACATGGATGAGCTTGCTGGCTGTGACCTTGACCTTTGCTTTGTGGCAGAGGGGGGGGGGGGGGAATTAACGAAACGAAAATAAAATATTAGGACTAATATAAAATATCTTACAGAAATGTAGATGATGTGGAACAAGTTTTCATCGCATGAACAATCAGTTTAAAACAGTAACAGATCAGGAGTATGGCCTTACGAATTACGCAACTTCAATTATTAATATTCTCAGATTAAGAGGCTTAGACCTACAGGCAAAGACTGTAGGCCTACTACAGGTGTCCGTAGACCCCCCCCCCCCCCCTTATCCCGGCGGGGGGTGGGGTGGAGAGGGGGGGGGTCACTATGTTTTTCTGGAAGCTTGGTCAATATGCTTTTCAATTTTACTTGTTTGCCAAAAATAAAAATAGGGCTCCACTATGTTACATGCGCATATATAAACATACACATAATTAAATTTTAAAGAAAGGGGTAGGGTTAATTTAATGCATAGAAATAAGTTAATTTACACAGTAAAATTAAAATTAATTCTGTTTTCAGATGCACAAGTGTCTACATAACAGTATTCTCTCTATACAGGCATGGGAATTGTCATGGGAATTCCCATGCCTGCTATAGTAATAAAAATCAGACGTGAGCCTTGAAGGCTTTGCCTCTTGTGATTGTTTGAGTTTGTAAAGAAGATTCAATGCATGAAAGATTACAACAATTTGTTTTTCCCAGATTTGTTCGAGTGCTGCAGAACTTCAGTTTCCATTTTTATTCATTTTCAGAAAAAGCCTTTTTCGGGTGCAAAAGCGCTTTTGCAATGTTAAGGTCTGTGATTGCAGTTTCAATGTCTCCGCACGTGTCAAGCTTCAGGTCCTGTTTTAGAAACATAGTTTGCAGACAACTGACATCTTCTGCCAAATTGTTTTTGCTCCAAGAAAGGGGACTTGTTTTCTACAACTTGATTACACAGACACTTGTTCTTTTTTGGAACTCTCTGAGATGTCTTGGATTAACAAACCGTAGCCGCCAAGCATGTATGGAATGTTCTTCATAAACATGAGCAATTCAGATAAGAGCTTCGTTATTAGACATGCTATGTGCAATTTTGTGGGTTGCGATTGGGTATTTGGTACTTTATAGTTACAGAGGCGTCTCTGTGAAATTCGGGTTGCTCCCACCTGGAGAGCGCGTCGCAGCCAGAGGCACGCCACCCAATTGTGGTTTTTGTTTTGCATGCGCGTTTTGTGTGACTGATGAGGAAGGAAAGTGTGGGTGGGTAAATGTTGACCACATGACAACTCTTTCGTTGCCACTGTGCTAAATGCATGGGCACACGAGACCTCGGTTTATCCTCTCATCCGAAAGACTCCACGTTCAGACCGTAAGGCCTAGTGCAAAGTGAGAGGAGCAGTTGTCAGGGTTAGGTTTCCCTGTACCCAGGTTCGAACTCAGGTTTATTTTACGTGAGGCGAACGCTTTACCTCTGTGAAGAAGAAGAAGAAGAAGAAGAAGAAGAAGAAGAAGAAGAAGAAGAAGAAGAAGAAGAAGAAGAAGAAGAAGAAGAAGAAAACCAAGCGAGTTAGGAACTTCAGCGGAAATGGTGTTCGGCATTGCGTTTGTTGTGGCTGTGCACACAGATAAGACATCCCGGGGGTGGGGGTGGGAGTGAAGGGGGGGGGGGAGTGAAATCGACAAGAGGGCTGTATGTCAATATGTCCGACAGTGACAACCCAGTGGACGCCTGCTGTTACATCAGTTAGTGGGGTCCAGGCCTCAGCACAATGCAGTGTGCGCGTGATAAGAGCTCTTATCTCAACAGATACGCACAAAAGTAACATGACAATTGCATGTTGTGTCCCAGCTTAGTGTACTCTATAATAACGCTACACAACGCCTGCACACTGCGGCTGTGTGAATAGGAGCGGCAGTGTGGTGTACGTCAATGTTGGACTTCATACAGAGATGTTTTGACATTATTTCTATTTCATTGATATCTTGTTGATACTTTGCAGGTTCCTTCAAACCACGCATGCCGATGTTGTAACAGTTGTATATTGGGGTCAAGCCGTCATGTGAGAGATACAAAATGTTATGATTTTGCTTTTATCAACGTAATGTGTCATTTATTTGGAATTAGTAAGCTACCGGCTCAAATTAACTGCCTTTAGCAACAAAAAGTAAAAAGAAGCTGCCTTTAGCAAAGTTGCCCTCTCTCTCTCTCTCTCTCTCTCTCTCTCTCTCTCTCTCTCTCTCTCTCTCTCTCTCTCTCTCTCTCTCTCTCTCTCTCTCTCTCTCTCTCTCTCTCTCTCTCTCTCTCTCTCTCTCTCTCTCTCTCTCTCTCTCTCTCTCTCTCTCTCTCTCTCTCTCTCTCTCTCTCTCTCTCTCTCTCTCTCTCTCTCTCTCTCTCTCTCTCTCTCTCTCTCTCTCTCTCTCTCTCTCTCTCTCGGCAAAAGTTATACCATTGCCTAAAAGTAAAGATGTTTCTGATTTGAACAATTTTAGGCCAATTTCTCTTCTTTCTGTTCTGTCTAAACCGCTAGAAAAACATATTCATAAACATCTAATGCACTATCTTGAAGTTAATAATCTCTTTCATCTCTTACAATCCGGCTTTCGACATCACCATTCTTGTCAAACTACCCTAGTCCATCTCTGTGACACATGGCTTTCAGCAATCAACCAAGGCAAAATGACGGGTTCTGTATTCCTAGACTTTAAGAAAGCGTTTGATCTTGTGAATCATGAAATACTACTTAAAAAAACTGACACTATATCTACGAGACGAAAATACTGTCTCTTTCTTTGCATCCTATCTTACGGGTCCAGAATAATGCTGCTCCCCTAGGTACGATCACATCACTCCGGTTCTTCGTTCTCTACATTGGCTCCCAGTTCTATCACGTATTGACTAAAAAATTCTCCTCCTTGCCTTCAAGTCACTGAATGATCAAGCTCCCTTATATCTCTCTGATCTCCTTCATCTCTATGTCCCAGCTCGCCAACTACGTTCGTCTTCTGATTCTCGTCTCCTCTCCCCTCCCTCCAACCGTCTCAAATCTGCTGGCCAACGTTCTTTTTCCTGTCAAGCACCATCTCTTTGGAATTCTCTGCCTTCTCCTCTCCGACACTCCAACTCAGTCTCCTCATTCAAAACCTCTCTTAAAACCCATCTTTTCCCTGCTGCACCCTAAATATTTGATCAGTTGTCTATCTTGTGTGCACGTGAGGGAACTTGAAAACTTGAAAACTTGAACTTTATTTTTCAATGATTTTTTTTAAAATGTCGACTTTGTTTTAATTTGTTGTTTATTTTTCAAGGATAAAGATTTTAGGCAACGCCTAGTCTTCCAATCTGTCCTTGGTACATATACGGACATAGAATACAAACATGGCAAGGCATGATATTACACATACAGATTTGAACATAAAGGTAGCACCTTTGTACATATACGAATATAGAATACAAACATGGCAAGGCATAAAATTACACATACATAATTGAACATAAAGGTAGCAAAGCAGGTATTATGATAAAGACAGGTTGAAATACGAATTTATAGAATGACATACGCACAGGTATAATTGTTAATACTTGTGCGGGCATACATGCGTGTAACCATACACGCACACACCTGCACGTACGCGCGGCACACGCAAGAATACATGCAGATACGCACAGATATATGTTGAAGCACGTGTAAAAGAACTATACATTTTAGAACAGGGCAAACTAATGCAGCCTATGGTATGAAACCGGTAGCAATTAGCAATAAAGTGCGGACAATTTAAACATTGATTTTAGCACATTGTTGGAGAATAGTAAACAAACAGAGTGATGTGAATACATGACATCGTAATTAGCAATATAGCGTATCGGGATAAATGAAGGAAAAAAAGAAAGAAAAATAATAATATTTTTTTAAAAATCATGGAGGGTCGAATGTAAGTGTCTCTCGGAGACTCGTTTTGAAGGTTGAGATGGAGGAGCATAATCTAATGTCGGACTGAAGGGAATTCCATATGGAGGAACCCGAGAAAGTAAAACTTGACTTGAATTTATCTATTCTTGTGTGTGGTAGAATATAGTTACTTGAACCATAGCGATGTGAGGCTTGTGTAAGTAGATTTTTCCGGTATTGTGGAGCTAAGTCATAGTGTACTTTGTACATGAGAATGGCTTTATTGTAGCTAAGCTGTGATTGCAGTGGAAGTATGTTTAACTGCGCTTGTTTTTCTGCTGTACTGAGTTCAGGATCAGGAAGGATTATTTTAGCTCCCCTTTTGTCCATAGAATTGAGTTTTAATAGGTGACAATTAGCAGCAGAGTCCCAGACTACAGATGCGTAATTAATGTGGTAGAGACAGTGGGCATGAAAAAACATCGTGCGTGCGTCTATATCTATGAAGGGTGTAAGTTTTGTTTAGTAGGAATAAGCTGCGAGCAAGTTTATGTGTCATCTTTTCAATATGGAGTTGCCATTTTAGTTCGTTATCTATTATCACTCCCAGGACTCGGTGCTCGCGTACTTGGGAAGATTGAATAAGAGGTTTGTGGTGTGCTTTGTGGTGTGTGTGTGTGTGTGTGTGTGTGTGTGTGTGTGTGTGTGTGTGTGTGTGTGTGTGTGTGTGTGTGTGTGTGTGTGTGTGTGTGTGTGTGTGTGTGTGTGTGTGTGTGTGTGTGTGTGTGTGTGTGTGTGTGTGTGTGTGTGTGTGTGTGTGTGTGTGTGTGTGTGTGTGTGTGTGTGTGTGTGTGTGTGTGTGTGTGTGTGTGTGTGTGTGTGTGTGTGTGTGTGTGTGTGTGTGTGTGTGTGTGTGTGTGTGTGTGTGTGTGTGTGTGTGTGTGTGTGTGTGTGTGTGTGTGTGTGTGTGTGTGTGTGTGTGTGTGTGTGTGTGTGTGTGTGTGTGTGTGTGTGTGTGTGTGTGTGTGTGTGTGTGTGTGTGTGTGTGTGTGTGTGTGTGTGTGTGTGTGTGTGTGTGTGTGTGTGTGTGTGTGTGTGTGTGTGTGTGTGTGTGTGTGTGTGTGTGTGTGTGTGTGTGTGTGTGTGTGTGTTGTGTGTGTGTGTGTGTGTGTGTGTGTGTGGTGTGTGTGTGTGTGTGTGTGTGTTGTGTGTGTGTGTGTGTGTGTGTGTGTGTGTGTGTGTGTGTGTGTGTGTGTGTGTGTGTGTGTGTGTGTGTGTGTGTGTGTGTGTGTGTGTGTGTGTGTGTGTGTGTGTGTGTGTGTGTGTGTGTGTGTGTGTGTGTGTGTGTGTGTGTGTGTGTGTGTGTGTGTGTGTGTGTGTGTGTGTGTGTGTGTGTGTGTGTGTGTGTGTGTGTGTGTGTGTGTGTGTGTGTGTGTGTGTGTTGTGTGTGTGTGAGCATGCATGTGTGCATACATGTGTGCTTGTGTGTGTTTTGGTTTTGTGGGTTGTGTGTGCACGCATGTGTGTGTGTGTGTGTGTGTCTGTCTGCGTGCGTACGTTGTGTGTGAGGGTGTTTCTGTATGTGTTGGTGTATGTGGTCAGTCCGTGCGGCTCAGTTGATGTGTGCTTACTGAATGGGGGATGAACGAGTTGTTAAATGTGTGTGTATGTATGTGTGTTAGAGAGAGAGAGAGAGAGAGAGAGAGAGAGAGAGAGAGAGAGAGAGAGAGAGAGAGAGAGAGAGAGAGAGAGAGAGAGAGAGAGAGAGAGAGAGAGAGAGAGAGAGAGTTGCTTTGTATGCATGTATTTGTTGCTGGTTGGTGTCATTCTTGAATGATGTTTTTGTTGTCTATTTGTTGATGAAAAATTGATTGTAAAGCGCTTTGGGCTCATCTGAGGTAAAGCGCTATATAAATGTACAATTATTATTATTATAATAGAACACAGTTTGTCCTTAGTAATGGCATAAATTCGTGCACTGAGGTAATAAAGACTGGTGTACCCCAAGGATCTGTCTTAGGGTCTCTTCTATTCTGCCTATTCATTAATGATCTACCATTATTAATATCAACTGACTCTGTCTCATGTGATCTCTTTGCTGATGACACCTCTCTCCATTCTAGTGCAACTAACCTACCTGCGATTCAAACTTCTCTTCAGTCAGCTTTACATGATGTCTCTGATTGGTGTAGCCAAAATCGTATGGTCCTCCATCCAAACAAAACCAAAAGCATGGTAATTACTTCAAGACAAAAACATCAGAAAGAATCTCTAGTTTTAAATGTTTATATTAATGATAATGCCATAGATCGACCAAGTACGCGAGCACCGAGTCCTAGGAGTGATAATAGACGACGAACTAAAATGGCAATCACATATTGAAAAAATGACACATAAACTTGCACGCAGCCTATTCCTACTAAAAACAACTTACACCCTTCATAGATATAGATGCACGCAAAATGTTTTTTCATGCCCAGTGTTTCTCGCACATTAATTATGCATCTGTAGTTTGGGACTCTGCAGCTAATTGTCACTTATTGAAACTCAATTCTATGCAGAAAAGGGCAGCTAAAATAATTCTTACTGATCCTGAACTCAGTACATTAGAAAAACAAGCCCAGTTAAACATACTTCCACTGCAATCACAACTTAGCGACAATAAAGCCATTCTCATGTACAAAGTACACAACGGCTTAGCTCCACAATACTTGAACAATCTACTTACACAAGCCTCACAACGGTATGGTTCATGTAATTATATTTTGCCACAAACAAGAATTGATAAATTTAAGTCGAGCTTTACCTTTTCGGGTTCCTTCATAATTATGGAACTCTCTTCCGCGTGACATTAAACTATGCTCCTCTATCGCAGCCTTCAAAACGAGCGTTCGAAAGACACTAACATTCGACCCTCCTTAATCTCATTTCTCCCCCCAGGATCATATCTCCTGATATGCTAAATGCTTATGACAATGTTAGTATGTATTCAGCTCATTGTATTCATTTTATTCTATTTGCTTACTATTCGCATACAATGTGGCTAATATATGCTAGAAATGGTGTCCTCAATGTAATGCAAACTGTTACCTGTTACATACCCTATGATGCATTGACGGATAAGAGACAGAGAGAGAGAAGAGGGAGGTGCATGACATGTTGGGAACGGGAAGGGACCCAAAATATGTGAAAGCTTGGGGTGACTTGGAGAGGGTGGGGGTTTGGTTGGGGTAGGGTGGGGGTGAACAAATGAATGCGATAATAGAAATGGTGGGAAAGAGGGCAGTTCTTAATGTTTTGATAGTCGCTTGTATCGACCCTACTTATGTTCAATGTTTTTGCAGCATGATTTGTCATTCATTTTTCCTTAGTTTTGTTTCCATTTTTCATATATGCAAATGTGTTTCTTTGATTGTATTGTGCTTGTACGAGACCACACTGTAATTTCACCTAACGTGATAATAAAGTATTTTTGACTTTGACTTTGACTTTGACTTTGATTTGCCCTGTTCTATAATGTATGTTTCCCTTATATACATGTACTGGTATTATGTGCCATATATTTTAAAGGACGAGGAGGGGAGGGGGGGGGGGGTACAAAGTGTAGATCTTCAATGATACAATACAGCACAGAGATGGTACAGGGCGTGTGTGTGTGTGTGTGTGTGTGTGTGTGTGTGTGTGTGTGTGTGTGTGTGTGTGTGTGTGTGTGTGTGTGTGTGTGTGTGTGTGTGTGTGTGTGTGTGTTGGGGTGGTCTGGGGTGAGGTGAGGAGGACGGGGCCGTTGTTTATTCAGAGGTGAGTTATCGCTAGTCAGGGCACGTGGCGCCGTCCACCGAACGCGGAGTGCTTTCAGTTTGCTGCTGGAATGGTCTGCCACCATTTCCTATCTTTTAGCACGGGTCTCTATGTGTCCCCAATGTGTTTTTTTACGTGTCCCCGTCTCTATGTGTCCCCAATTTGGCATCTACGTGTCCCAACCTATATGTGTCCCCAATGTGGTCTTTGCGTGTCCCCGTCTCTATGTGTCCCCAATTTGATCTTTACGTGTCCCCGTCTCCATGTGTCCCCAATTTGATCTTTACGTGTCCCCGTCTCCATGTGTCCCCAATTTGATCTTTACGTGTCCCCGTCTCCATGTGTCCCCAATTTGATCTTTACGTGTCCCCGTCTCTATGTGTCCCCAATTTGGCATCTACGTGTCCCCGTCTCTATGTGTCCCCAATTTGGCATCTACGTGTCCCCGTCTCTATGTGTCCCCAATTTGGCATCTACGTGTCCCCGTCTCTATGTGTCCCCAATTTGGCATCTACGTGTCCCCGTCTCCATGTGTCCCCAATTTGGCATCTACGTGTCCCCGTCTCCATGTGTCCCCAATTTGGCATCTACGTGTCCCCGTCTCCATGTGTCCCCAATTTGGCATCTACGTGTCTCCGTCTCCATGTGTCCCTGTCTTATACCTCTCAGTCTCCTTGTTAACCCTATTCCTATCCCCAACCCTATCTCTAACTCAAACACTAATCTTAACCCCTAACCCTTATCCGTATTCGTGGGGACACACACACACACAGCGAGGGTGACACACAGAGAGGGTGACACACAGAGACGGGGACATATAGAGGCGGCGGCACAATGAGGGTGGCCGACAGACGGGGACACATGCATGTGATCCATTTTGGGGCGTGCCTCAATGAGGGTGGCCGACAGACGGGGACACATGCATGTGATCCATTTTGGGGCGTGCCTCAATGAGGGTGGCCGACAGACGGGGACACATGCATGTGATCCATTTTGGGGCGTGCCTCCTCGTGTGCCCAGTGTCTGGATCTATTCCGGGCTTTGTGCAGAGTGAAGACCCCAGCGGCAATGGATAACTTCATTTCTGATCAATCCAGTTTTCTCATATAAAATTCCCTAAAGAAGCACATTATTTTAGTAACCTCGAAGATACAAATCAATGAATAAACATTTGTATTTAACGTGTTTTCATATACTGCGAAATTGCATAAACAACAACATAAAACAAAGTTGTCAGACAACAATTCAGCAAAACACATGGTTACGAGAGCAATGGCGGCAACTATCTAACTGGGCTGGAACAGATCATTGTTTGTCCAGTGGTAGTCACAAGTGAACTATCTTCTTCGTGCAAAATAAAGAAATCGTGTGTACGTTTATATTGGAAGTATAGGCTAAATACATTAGAAATTTGCTTATATTTCTTTATGCATATCCGTTGCGAGTATGGTCAATAGACGATTTTCGGGGAAAAAATAGGGGAGAACACTTTGTGAAAATTAGAGTTAATTACCTCGACTTACTCGGTCAAAACCATAGCAACAATGGCGGCATGGCGTCGAAGCTTGGAACCGCAGGATGCGAGTCAGCGACTTGCAAACTTCTTTTTTTTGAAAAATAAGGGATGGCCAGTTGCTACAAAGTGATATAACTTGCAAAGTGTGAAGTAAAAATGTAAATTACATCAAATTTAGAATGACGCACTGCGTTCTACATGCTATGTGTCTCCTCAAACACACGAGGCGACGGCTGGGGATCCACCTGAACGTAGAGTAACTTCCCATGTTTGACCGATTGAATTAGGCCAGATCACTCCCACATACCATCAAAGTACTCCCCTTAATTATTTCCGAACAATTCCTATTCTTCAATAGATTTGGCCTGAAAGTATTGCTGGTGCAGAAAAACAAACCCAATAACAGCGAGGTTCTGATGGGGTACACATTACTGAAGAGCTGATTGACCACCAAGGTGTGTGGACATCTTTGTGTAGGTGTGTGGACATCTCTGTGTAGGTGTGTGGACATCTTTGTGTAGGTGTGTGGACATCTTTGTGTAGGTGTGTGGACATCTCTGTGTAGGTGTGTGTACATCTTTGTGTAGGTGTGTGGACATCTTTGTGTAGGTGTGTGGACATCTTTGTGTAGGTGTGTGGACATCTTTGTGTAGGTGTGTGTGGACATCTTTGTGTAGGTGTGTGGACATCTTTGTGTAGGTGTGTGGACATCTTTGTGTAGGTGTGTGGACATCTTTGTGTAGGTGTGTGTGGACATCTTTGTGTAGGTGTGTGCATATCTCTGTGTAGGTGTGTGTACATCTTTGTGTAGGTGTGTGGACATCTTTGTGTAGGTGTGTGGACATCTTTGTGTAGGTGTGTGGACATCTTTGTGTAGGTGTGTGTGGACATATTTGTGTAGGTGTGTATGAACATCTTTGTGTAGGTGTGTGGACATCTTTGTGTAGGTGTGTGTGGACATCTTTGTGTAGGTGTGTATGGACATCTTTGTGTAGGTGTGTGTGGACATCTTTGTGTAGGTGTGTGTGGACATCTTTGTGTAGGTGTGTATGGACATCTTTGTG
The DNA here is from genome assembly GCA_017654935.2 of Phymorhynchus buccinoides. NCBI lineage: Eukaryota > Metazoa > Mollusca > Gastropoda > Neogastropoda > Raphitomidae > Phymorhynchus > Phymorhynchus buccinoides. Next base: position 2,194,368 of record CM065680.1, on the reverse strand, counting down.
TAGGTGTATGGACATCTTTGTGTAGGTGTGTGTGGACATCTTTGTGTAGGTGTGTATGGACATCTTTGTGTAGGTGTGTGTGTACATCTTTGTGTAGGTGTGTGTGGACATCTTTGTGTAGGTGTGTGGACATCTTTGTGTAGGTGTGTGGACATCTTTGTGTAGGTGTGTGGACATGTCTGTGTAGGTGTGTGGACATCTTTGTGTAGGTGTGTGGACATCTTTGTGTAGGTGTGTGGACATCTCTGTGTAGGTGTGTGTGGACATCTTTGTGTAGGTGTGTGGACATGTCTGTGTAGGTGTGTGGACATCTTTGTGTAGGTGTGTGGACATCTTTGTGTAGGTGTGTGGACATATCTGTGTAGGTGTGTGTACGTGTGAGTGCTGCTGTGGATCTGTGTTGGCCTGTGTACGGCTATATGCGAATCATCGTCAAGGAGGGCATCTCAGTAGGCCCACATCGGTAGACTCCCCCAACGCGCCCACGGAAGACACATCCGCGAGGGTTTCCTAGAAATAAGCCAATTGACGCACGGCTCCGGAGGTTTGGATATTCTCTAGTTGTCGCCCTCTCGGATCGATTACCTTGAATGTTCTGTCATATTCTTTGGAGGTTGTTCAACACGAATAGTCCTGATAAACTCGCGTAAACTCCACGTCTGCCAATGGACCCAAGAGCTCGGTTGATGCACATTACACGCGCAAACCTCAGTCATGCGCTTACCCGCAAATAAGTAAAAGAAAGTAAGAAATATAAGCGCATGCGTTCTTTCCGCATGCGCTTATCCCATCCGCTTATTTCTTACTTTCTGTTACTTATTAGTGGATAAGCGCTTGAGGTTTCCGCGCGTAATGTGCACAGAGCCTAATGCTTTGAATGTTTAATCAGAATGTCTTAGTCATAGTATTTTATTTTATTATTCCCATACCTTTTTTTTTTAATTTCACCATAGCATTATTTGTGTTATATGTCTTTCTACGGACTAACATTAAATTTGTATGACATTTTCGAAGCGCTACTAAAGAATAGCGCTTTTCTCTCACAGAGCGCTAGGCCTTCACAACTCCCAGAGTGCTAACGCTAACAGTGTCAAGCTGATTTCACGCCTGGCGTCCCCCAGGGGCGACACTAAAACCTCATGTCTTCCGCCTCAGCGCCAAAAATCATCCCCTGGTTCCCAGCCCCTCACACACGACAGTTGTCGCCCCTGAAGTGTCGGAAGAGGTGGAGAAGATGAAGGGGTATGGAGGGGACGGGGGGGGGGGGGGGGTAGATGTATCATCCTCTTCCCCCTCCTTCTTTCTTTCGTCTGTATTCTCAGTGTTCTTCTTTCCAATTTACCAATTTTCTTCTTTCTTCTTCTTCTTCTTCTTCTTCTTCTTCTTCTTCTTCTTCTTCTTCTTCTTCTTCTTCTTTCTTCTTCTTCTTCTTTCTTCTTCTTCAGGTAGACAGAGGGGCGGATGGGCGCACAAACAGGATCAGATAAGCTACCGACAGACAGGCAGAACACTGCCACAGAAATACAATCTGCTAGGCGCGGATATCGACTCAAGAGTGCCAATTATGTATTAGTAACTAAAATAGATCTTTAACGTTTTATCAGCATCGTTAGTCCGAAGTATCAGAATTACCATCGATAAGTAAAGAGAAGAGAGAGAGAGAGAGAGAGAGAGAGAGAGAGAGAGAGAGAGAGAGAGAGAGAGAGAGAGAGAGAGAAGAGAGAGAGAGAGAGAGAGAGAGAGAGAGAGAGGAGAGAGAAGAGAGAGAGAGCGAACGAACGAACGAACGAACGACATTTTTTTATTGAGGGAAAAAGAGTAAGCACACAATGGGCTTTTTTACATCTTGCCCTCAAACAAACATGCAAGAAAATCAATATATTCAACACAAAAATAATGAAGAAGCATGCAAAAAATAATCATCGAAGAATTATCCATGAAGAAGAAAAAATAGATACAACAAAACCGTCTATCTATCCCCCCCTCCCCCCCTCCCCCCCCCTCACACACACAAAAGGAGAGAGAGTGAGAGAGAGAGAGAGAGAGGGAGACAGAGAGAGAGAGAGAGAGAGAGAGAGAGAGAGAGAGAGAGAGAGAGAGAGAGAGAGAGAGAGAGAGAGAGAGAGAGAGAGAGAGAAGAGAGAGAGAGAGAGAGAGAGAGAGAGAGAGAAGAGAGAGAGAGAGAGAGAGAGAGGAAACACATGAAATAAGTAAATACAAAACTTGTTAATAATTTAACAACAACAAAGTTGATAATATGCATACATGTCAACATATCAAAAGTGGAAACATATTTGAAACTAAGAATGGGGTTAAACAACATTGCTTGTATGTTTCAACATAAGATACTTATGGTACTCTTTTTTTAAAACAGTAATGCCCGAGTACACATTAAAGGAAGATGAAATAGTATTCCATAAGCAGCCACCTGAATATACAAGACTAGATTTAAAAAGGTCAACTCTTGGAAGAGGTATTTTTATTTTAAAAACATTACGGACAAGGTTAATTTCAAATTTATTTTTTAATGTTGGAGGAGCATTATCGGACATTAATCTAAACATAAAAATTGCTTTGTTGTACACAAGCTTCCATTTTAGAGGTAGAATTTCTAAACGCTGATAATCAGTAAGTGTAAGGGAAGATGATTTCAGAAGGATCAATTTCAATGCACGTCTATACAAACTGCATAATGGTTTTAAATTTTTCTCGCTTGCCAGATCCCAAATTGTAGAGGCATAGTTGATGTGTGACTGGATATAAGCATTGAAAAAAAGTTTACGACTCTCTAAATCAAGAAAATGCTTTATCCTGGAAAGTTGATAGACTTTTTTTTATACTTGCTTACAAACCATGGATATTTGATGGGACCATGAAAGGTTGTGATCAACAATAAGTCCTAAAATTTTATGATAGTCAACCTCTTCCATGATTTCACCATTGATATACAGGGATTGAGAACCAAGGGTAAGATTTTGACGCTTTTGTCTGGTGGTGATAAGTAAGTATTTACATTTCTTGGGGTGTAGCTGCATGTGATTAAATTCGGACCATTTTATTAGTCTGTTAATGTTATCTTGTAAAGAAATAAAAACGTTTTCCACTTTACTGTCACAGGAGTGTACTGTAGTATCGTCTGCAAACATTTCACATAAAGTCGTTAGATATAATGGTAAGTCGTTAATATATATTGAGAATAATATAGGACCAAGAATGGAGCCTTGGGGAATACCATAGTTGACAGGCATAGTAGAAGATTCGCATTCATTTAAAGAGAGAGAGAGAGAGAGAGAGAGAGAGAGAGAGAGAGAGAGAGAGAGAGAGAGAGAGAGAGAGAGAGAGAGAGAGAGAGAGAGAGAGAGAGAGAGAGAGAGAGAGAGAGAGAGAGAGAGAGAGAGAGAGAGAGAGAGAGAGAGAGAGAGAGAGAGAGAGAGAGAGAGAGAGAGAGAGAGAGAGAACTTGAACTTGGAAATGTTTAATGAGGATGAACAGATTTGATATTTTGGCATTTTTGTCGAGTAGCAATGATCATAAACTTAGATTTCAGAGGATGTAGAGCCATATGATTTAGGTCATTCCATGTCTCTAGTTTTGTAAGGTCGTTTTGTATATCGGTTAGAACTAAGTCTGTGTTCTTATTTTTGTTATGAAGTGTTTTATCATCAGCAAGCAGTTCACAATCGGATGAGACATAGAAGAATATGATGTTTTACGTCCTCTCGGTCACAGACACATATGGGACATTTGTAAATACAAAGATGGTGGGAACAATACTGGCTGCAATGCCCGGAGGCAGTGCAACACCAGTAAAGTCCCGATTTTTTTTTAATCAATATAGATATGTGTAGCGGTAACCACGCCTCGGATAAACCTCATCGGCTATGGTACCGCCACAAAATTAAAAAAAAAATCGGATGAGACATGTAAAGGAAGATCATTTATATAGACAGAAAATAAGACTGGCCCCAGGGGGACACCATACATCATAGATTTAAATGAAGAATGTTTACAGTCCTTAAAAACTAATCGTTGCCTGTTAGTTAGAAAGGATGATATAAGATTGATTGACTCTTGCGATAAATAATATAATTTTAGTTTATGTATAAGGAGATTATGGTCAATGGTATCAAACGCTTTGGCAAAGTCAACGAATACTGCCCCAGTGATAAGGTCATTACAGTGGAATCCGCTTTATCGGCCACTTTTGGGACAAGGCAAAATGTGGCCGATAAAGCGAATCGGCTGATAAAACGAACACCGAGATACTGTATGACGCAATTATGCAAGTCAAAAGCAATGACGTCAAATAAAATCTGTCAAAACACAAGAGTTCATACAGCACAGTGTATGTGTACTGTATGTGAACAGGTGGAAAAAAACAAGCAAACACTTGGGTGGTTGTAATTTGACTTGGAAATAATTTAATTTAATGACACAATACTTCGGGTCACAGACCCTTCAAAGGTGCAACAAGAAAATGAGAACAAAATCAAGGTAGGAAAATGAACTAACACCAAAAGTCCTCAAAAAAGTTTTCACTTTTTACATGATTTGATGCTACTATGTAACATTTCCAGCCTTCCCATCAACCTTGTGCCCAGGGAGTCTCGTCTCCCCTCCCTTTACTTTCTCCTGACCACTTATGCCTCCTTCATTTCCTCATGTGCTTACCTTGTATCATGAGAAACACCCCCTGCTCCTTTCTTTCTCTCCCTTTTCTCTCTCTCTCTCACTCTCTCTCTCTCTCTCTCTCTCTCTCTCTCTCTCTTCCCCCCCCCCCCGCTCTTTTGGTTTATATGCTCTCCCCCCCCCCTCTCTCTCTCTCTCTCACTCTCCCTCCCTCTCTTCAGTTTCTCTCTCTCTCCCTCTCTCTCCCTCTCTCTCTCTCTCTCCCTCTTTCTCTCTCTCTCTCTCTCTCTCTCTCTCTCTCTCTCTCTCTCTCTCTCTCTCTCTCTCTCTCTCTCTTTTTTTTTTCTCCTTCTTCTCTTTCCCTACCCCCCCTTTTGATCTCTCGGGTTTCTTGGCGTTTAAACACACACACCCCTCTCTCTCTCTCTCTCCCCCCCCCCCTTCAACCCGATGGCATGAACCCCTTTCTTCTTCTTTTTCTTTCTTTCTCTCTCTTTTTTTAACACTTTTTATTTCCACGTGAGATTTCTTGTTTTCTCTTCCTCTCTTTAGTGAGCATTGTTCTTTCATATTTTACTGTGAACTGTTCATTTGTTTTGAGGACCTTTTGGTGTTTGTTCGTTTTCCTACCTTGATTTTGTTCTCATTTTCTTTTTGCACCTTTGAAGGGTCTGTGACCCGAAGTATTGTGTCATTAAATTAAATTATTTCCTTGTCAACATTACAACCACCCAAGTGTTTGCTTGTTTTTTTTCCACCTTGAAGTTTGACAGCAGTCATTTTTTGAACTTACCCTGTATGTGAACACTTTATTAATCCTACAACTTGACAGAAGCACGAGTAAAAGACAATGATTTTGTTTTCTTGAGTGATTTTAACGCCATGCAGGGTCTTTCAATTGACAACAGCTCGCCTTCCAACTTCACACTCAACCATGTAAACGTCAAAAGCGTGTTGTCAGTTTGTTTGTTCTCTTTCTCAAAAAAAAGGGGGGGGGGGGGGGGGGGTAAGAGAGAAAAAATTAGAGAGAAAAAGTGGCCAATAAAGCGAAATTGAAGATTTCAGCTTTGGCCGTTAAAACGAACAAAATAACACATGCTTAAGAAGAAAAAATTCCGTACATTAGGAAATTGGCCGATTAAGCGGCTTTGGCCGATTATCCGAAGGCCGATAAAGCGGATTCCACTGTATTTATGTTTGAGTGTCATTGCTCTGTGAGGTTGGAAAGTGCAGTGTGACAAGAATGATTTTTTAATCCGCTTTGGTTTGGATGAAATAAATTATGTTCATCAAAGTGGGATTGGACCATATTTTTTAAATGATTTTCTAATGGTTTTGATAGAACAGATAAAATAGATATTGGTCTGTAGTTGGAAGCATCATTTGGGTCACCAGATTCGAAAAGGGGAAGTACCCTGGCATCCTTGAAAGCTTGAGGAAAGTAACATTTTTCAATAGACAAATTGTAGATATTGGTTAAATGTTCAGCAATGATGGGTGCTGCCGTTTTAATAATTATATTATCTATATCGTCTAAAGTTGACATCACATTCGCCTGCACAGGCTGAAGTGGCCGCTCTGTTAATTATTGTTTAGTTAGGCCTTTCATTGTGTCTGATCAAGTGTGTGGATAGTACCATTCGATTCGTCATGCTTTTCTCTACACCGTGGTGTGTTTTTCTGAACATTCTTATTATGGATCGCCGACTTATGTTGGCATTTCTTGTCGGACTGGCTCTCCTCTCAGTTCAAAAAGCACAACAAACCAGCGCCATTGCCGATCAACCAGTGTTGACAGCCGGTGAAAACGCACGTGCAACGCACTGTCAAAGCCGTTCTGTGTGTTCACTGAACACTGACAGTGCTGCCCGTGCCTCGGAATGTCAAGTCAAAAACAGTTTGTGCTACACCAGAGAAAAATTACTCGAACTAAGAAACTGTGTGCAACTTAGTGATGGCGAGATTCCATTCTCGCATTCATCCAATGATAGTGGCTCTCTGTGTCGCCGCCTCTACGATATTGGTATCCACGGTCGTCATCTGCCCTGTCTCCCCAAGCGTCGAAAGAAGAGACCCTACAGAGCTGGCAGGGGTGCTAGAGGTAGGCCCATACCTATCATCGAGTCCAGCGGCCGATCAACTAATCAGTACACTGTTGACTGTCAAGGCGGTGCCAACCTTCCCAACCTGGTTCGTGTCCCTCTGTCGTCTTCCTCTCACGGCCCTGTGTCGTCTCACACCTCCCTTCGTGTCCCTCTCTTCAACGCTCAGTCCGTCGGTTCGGACATTAAACGGACAGAGATAGCGGACTACATTCGGGACAATGATGTTGACATTATGTTTCTGACGGAGACCTGGCTCAAACAGAAGGGAGATGAGGCGAAGTGTGTGGACTTGGCTCCTGCAGGCTACTCTCTCCACTCGTTCCCTCGCCCATCACGTGGCGGCGGAATTGCTGTGATCGTCTGGTCCTCCCTCCGTCACTATGTGTCTGTGTCCTCCTCCTTCATCAAAATCACAATCATGACACGTAGTAATTTTAAAATTTCAATTTCAATTTCAATTTCAATTTCAATTTCAATTCAATTTCAATTTCAATTTCCATTTCAAATCATTTATTGTCCTTTTAAGAAACAGTGCATAAAAGGAAATTTGGCTGCTGTCACCAAGAAAAAACAACAACAGACAAGTACAGTAAAAAGATGATCATGACACAAAACATTATATTACATTAAATTAGTCATTATAAACATTATGTTGATTATATACATTATAAACATTATATTAATTATTAAGATTAAATGATCAAACTAAAATTAAAGCATGACCTGCAGACATCACAAGGCACACACACACACACACACACACACACACACACACACACACACACACACACACACACACACACACACACACACACACACACACACACACACACACACACACACACACACACACACACACACACACACACACACACACACACACACACACACACACACACACACACACACACACACACACACACACACACACACACACACACACACACACACACACACACACACACACACACACACATCTTAGATACAAACAAATTTTTGACTAAAATGTAGCGACCAATACCAATAACATTACAGTAAAAATAAGGACAAGTGTATAAAGATATCACATGCATGATTCATAGAAACAATGCTGACACGACAAGTAAAATGAATAAGTGTAAATATATAAAAAAAATTAAACAAACACAGAAGAGACGGACAGACAAACTCTCTCTCTCTCTCTCTCTCTCTCTCTCTCTCTCTCTCTCTCTCTCTCTCTCTCTCTCTCTCTCTCTCTCTCTCTCTCTCTCTCTCTCTCTCTCTCTCTCTCTCTCTCCTCTCTCTCTCACACACACACACACACACACACACACACACACACACACACACACACACACACACACACACACACACACACACACACACACACACACACACACACACACAGAGACAGACAGACAGACACACACACACACATACACGCGCGCGCACGCAGGCACACACACGCATACACACATCACACACACACGCACGCACACATACATACATGCATACACACACCGGCATTCATGCACCATTTTCTTTAGAGTTCTTCCGACATGGGCCAGCAGGTCATCGGTTGATCCCAGCGTTGTGGAGGCGAACTGCAGTGGGCAGGAAGGACTGCCAGCAGGTCATCGGTTGATCCCAGCGTTGTGGAGGCGAACTGCAGTGGGCAGGAAGGACTGCCAGCAGGTCATCGGTTGATCCCGGCGTTGTGGAGGCGAACTGCAGTGGGCAGGAAGGACTGCCAGCAGGTCATCGGCTGATCCCAGCGTTGTGGAGGCGAACTGCAGTGGGCAGGAAGGACTGCCAGCAGGTCATCGGCTGATCCCAGTGTTGTGGAGGCGAACTGCAGTGGGCAGGAAGGACTGCCAGCAGGTCATCGGCTGATCCCAGCGTTGTGGAGGCGAACTGCAGTGGGCAGGAAGGACTGCCAGCAGGTCATCGGCTGATCCCAGTGTTGTGGAGGCGAACTGCATTGGGCAGGAAGGACTGCCAGCAGGTCATCGGCTGATCCCAGTGTTGTGGAGGCGAACTGCAGTGGGCAGGAAGGACTGCCAGCAGGTCATCGGCTGATCCCGGCGTTGTGGAGGCGAACTGCAGTGGGCAGGAAGGACTGCCAGCAGGTCATCGGCTGATCCCAGTGTTGTGGAGGCGAACTGCAGTGGGCAGGAAGGACTGCCAGCAGGTCATCGGCTGATCCCAGCGTTGTGGAGGCGAACTGCAGTGGGAAGGAAGGACTGCCGGAAGCGGTTGATGCCCGAGGAGAAACACCTGAGGCGCTCAGCAGCCGACTCCCTCTTCGAGGCTCGTTCCTTGAGGTCAGCATGAAGCGGGTGGGTGGGGTCTGCCTGGTTCCTCCTCATCTTGGCCAGGACAGCCGCGTTATACACTTCGGTGGGATCTGTCAGTTCCCGCCCCGAGATCCTGGCAGCATCGCTGACCACCCTGTCCAGGCGCTGTCTGTCTGCCTTCTGCGCGTTGCCGTAGTAGCAGAGGAGGTTGTAGAACACCGCGCTCTGGACAATCGTCTGATAGAAGAGCGCCCTGGCCTGATGTCCCCGAACACCTTGAACTGCCTCATCTTCCTCAAGAAGAACATCTTCTTTCTGCCCTTCCTGCAGCACTCGGAGATATTGGCAGTCCACTTGAGCTTTTCGTCAATCGTGGTGCCAATGTACTTGTAGCTGTCTACAATGTCCACTGCTTGGCCTTTGATGATAAGGGGTTTAATGGGTTCCCTGACTTTTCGAAAGTCCACCACCATCTCCTTTGTTTTGCCGATGTTCAACTCTAGAACGTTGGAGTCGCACCAGGCTACAAGATTCTCGACAGCTTCTTTGTAGTGCTTGTTGTCTTTCTGTATGTACCCTGACAAGGAGGTGTCGTCTGCAAACTTGATCAGCAGGTTACCTTCATCCTTGACCCTGCAATCTTCTGTGTATATGGCGACAGCACAGGCGACAGCACACAACCCTGTGGAGCGCCAGTGTTTGTGGTCAGTTCATTGGAATGTGTCTCACCAACACGCACTGCCTGTGGTCTGCCGGTCAGGAAGCTGTAGATCCACCGGGTCAGATAGGGGTTGACATCCATGGCGAGCATGCAAACTTATAAGACTTGAAGTTACGTAAAACATTGCAAATAACATAAAAACATCCAGGGACAAACTTGTGACAGCTGGTCGCACATTGAGTTGCGCCCCCAGTTTGTGCTACACAAATAATGATCAGAGCTAAGGGTGGGAGACACAACTGTTGATTTAAGAGTGTCATCATCAAGCCTGTGCATGACCCAGTCACGGGTATGTCCTTTAGCATGAGTGGCCTGGTTCACAGTTTGACTGAAGCTAAACGTGTCTAGCAAGTCACACATGCGAACTGTATTTGGATTAGTGGGACAGTCAAAATGAAAATAATATCACCCAGAATAAATGGAGACCCATTCACATTGTTACAAACATCAAGCAGATCCGAAAATTCATTGAAGAACATTTCATTTGTCAGTCTGCTTTTCTTGCTTGGTGGCGGCCTATAAATGCACATAAAATGTAAACACTTTTTGGGAAGAGCCAGAGTCAAATGAATAGCTTCATAGGATGCAAGTTTATAATGTGTGAAATATTGTTCATTGCCGCAACATAATTGTGATTATTTTCTTGTACCCCTAGGGTTTTTTGGAAAATAAACTGAACTTGAACTTGAACTTGGATGGGGGAAGGGGTCCAGTTGCCCCTCCCCCTGTTACCTATAAGGCAAAGAGAACGATCAAAGAAATGGACAGAGATTCTTTTAAAACCGATCTGCAAGCGTTAATCTCCCTGATCAGTGCCCTGATGCTGCAGTGCTAGACTCCACTCTCAGACAGGTTGTGGACAAACATGCCCGTTTAACTCGTTGTAGGATGAGGGAAGACAAGTCTGACCCTTGGTACCCAAGTATTATAGTGAGGAACCAACACGCCTGAAACAATCCAGGTGACTTTGCGAAAGGGAGTGGATAAAATCTGGGGATTTGGGCAAAAAGCAAGCTTTCAACTTCGCTAAACATAAAGTGGGGAAAACGGTTCTAAAGGCACAAACTGAGTACTACTGCCCTCAAATTGAAAATTCGAGAACAAGTCAACAACTCTATAAGATATCATCCCATCTCATCGGTCGTACGAAATCATCCCCCCTTCCAAGTACATACCCTCCCTGTCAGTTACCCAACACTTTCTCTGACTGCTTTATTCAAAAGATATACAACATTCGGTCAGAGCTGGATAGGCAGATTCTTTCTTTTCCTCTCTCAGCTAATTCTGATCTGTCACAATCTGATCTCTCCTCCTTTCAGCCTGTGTCTCAGGATTACCTTAAAAAACTAATCCAAACAGCAAAGCCCACCAGCTGTCCACTCGATCCGATACCCACTTCACTCCTCCTTGAGAACATCGAAACAATCATCCCAACACTAACTCACATTGTCAACCAAAGTTTGTCTACTGGTGTGTTTCCTTCTGTGTTCAAAGCTTCTCTCATCAAACCTCTTCTTAAGAAATCCTCTCTTGATAAAAACGATCTAAAAAAACTACCTTCCTGTTTCTAACTTGTCCTTCCTATCCAAGATCTTTGAGAAGGTCGTGTTACAACAGCTTCTTGCCCACCTCAATGCTAACAATCTCCTCAGCCCGTCCCAATCCACCTACCGCCCACACCACAGCACAGAAACGGCAACAGACACATCGTCGAACAGCGTGTGTCATCCTCTAAAATACAAGATTATCTTGCAAAATATTTGCCTTCAAATTTTTGTAACATCGTACTAAAAGAAGTATCCCTATAGTAATGTGCATGATTCGCCCTAGAGTACAAGGAACATGTGAACACTTTCGACAAGGAAACTCACACATCACAATCAGGTGGATGTGGTTCAAAGTTAAAGGTTCAAAAGTCTTTGAATAAGAAATAGGTGAACAGTTTTAAAACAGCTTTTGTTGTAGAATCTTACAAATAATGATGAACTAGAATTGGTTCAAACGTCAGATGGTTCATTAATAGTCTGTTTTGATCAGTCATAACCCATTCCTCTGAAATTGGTGAACGGCTAATTGCAGAAAGCATCACACAACTCCATTCAAATGGTTCAAAGGGATAGCACAAAACATCTCAGGCAATCACATCTAGTTAGTTCAAAAGGGAATTTTGTTTATATGGGGGTCTATCTGGGGGTCACATTGAATCAAAAGAATTACACAGATTTACTGAAACGCTGTCAGTAAATATGTGTAAAACCGTTGTCAATAAATATGTGCAAAACATGTGCTCAGATTTCAGTAATTACGTGAAATTACTAGGATTTTTAGTGATTTCATGTAATTACTGGGGGTCACAGTAACTTCATGAAATTACTGAAACTTTTAGGAATATCATGTAATTAATGATTTCACATATTTACGGTAGCATATACATAACCAGAAAGAGTAAGGGGAAATGGGGAATGGGGATTTTGAAAAAGGATACTGTAAAATGTGGCTACTCGAGAAAACAGGTGATTATAGCGAAGAATGATTATGACAACATAATTCATACATTGAAATTGGTAAGCATAGTAACAAGACATAATATTCCTTTCCTGAAGACAACAAACCCTTAGAAATATATTAGTTGCCAACAAAACTTTAATGCTGGGATTTAGGTGTTTGTCGTCACTCTGTCAAACAAGAGCTTTTTTGTATGCTATTTTAAAGGAATGAAGGCTGTTCTTTTGTTTAATATGTAGTGGAATAGAATTCCACAGAGGTCCACCAGAGTAGATCTATGCTGGTTGTGAAGAGGTCGATTCTAGGTTTTCTTATAAGTATATTATTTGTATATGTTGATTTGTTAAGGGGGAAATTTGCTGTGAGTGATGGGGGTGCTAATCCGTTCATAATTTTAAACATCATTACTGCTTTGTTATATTCAAGTCTATACGTTAATGGTAAAACGTCTAGTTTCATGTAGTCTTGAGGATTTAGCGAAGATGATTTATTCAGTATTGCTTTGAGAGCTCGTTTATGGGCCCTTAACAATAGCTTCAGTGTGTTAGCACTGCTGGAATCATATGAGGAGTAGTCAATGCATGATTCGATGGAGAGAGAGAGAGAGAGAGAGAGAGAGAGAGAGAGAGAGAGAGAGAGAGAGAGAGAGAGAGAGAGAGAGAGAGAGAGAGAGAGAGAGAGAGAGAATATGAAACAATAATGATAGACAACAGATAGCATATACTATATGTAGACGCAGACTGCCATTTCAAGATTCAAGATTCAAGATTCTTTAATCAGCCAATGCAACGTAATACAAAGGAAATCGTTTTGGTTTTGCACAAGACACAATCCAACAACAGCGAAAGCATGCACATGAATGGACAAATTACATCATCATGTATCAGTCTCTCCCTCAGATTCTCTCTTTCTCTCAGACGCACACCTACACATACATCAACACACACATACACGTGTGCATACATATTTATACCAATACACACACACACACACACACACACACACACACACACACACACACACACACACACACACACACACACGCACACGCACACGCACACACACACGCACACACGCACACACGCACACACACACACACACACACACACACACTCACACACACACACAAGACCGCGAGTATGCAGGCACACCGATTGACACAAGTCTGGGCAAAATAGGATAAAGAATTCCCCTAGGGGAATGAGCCTACTGAGTATTGATGGCTCTGACAGCAGAGGGGTAAAAGCTGTTCTTCAGGCGGTTAGATTTGCACTTAAAAGAGCAGGACCTTTTACCAGAAGGGAAAGATTGAAACAGATGTTTGGCTGGGTGTGTGCTATCAGATATGATGGATTTAGCTTTGCGTCTTATGCGCACACTATGGATGTTATCTGGGGATGGCTGTTTGTGACCTATGATTTTTGAGGCTGTCTTGACGACTTGATGGAGTTTCCTTTTATCTTTAGCTGAAGCTGATCCATACCAGACAGATATTGAAAAACTGAGTATGCTTTCGATGACAGATCGATAGAACTGTGTCAAGACTGCTGTACTTATCCTAAATTTCTTGAGCTGTCTTAGAAAATATAGTCTCTGCTGTGCTTTTTTGCAGGATGATGTGATGTTGACTTCCCAGCTTAACGTATTTGAAATATGCACACCAAGGAATTTAAATGATTCTACTTGCTCAACTACCTGACCTTTAACAGATAATGCTGGGAGAGGAGTTTTCTTTTTCCTGAAATCAACTATCATTTCTTTAGTTTTGGAAACATTGAGCTCTAGGTAGTGGCACACCAATCAACCCCATCTTTCCAACTTCATCCCTGTACCCTGCCTCATCACCATTAGTAATGAGCCCCTCCATAGTAGTGTCATCCGAAAACTTCATAACTGCAACAGATGGGTTTACAGAGCGAAAGTCATTGGTAAACAATGTGAAGAGCAAGGGAGATAATACACATCCTTGGGGGGCACCAGTGTTTAAAATGACCTTTTCCGATACATGACTGCCAACTCTGACAACTTGGGGTCTGTTGGTGAGGAAATCTGCAATTCATTTACACAACCCAATATTCACATCTATACTAGTGAGCTTCTGAATAAGTTGAGAGGGAACAATAGTATTAAATGCAGAACTGAAATCAATGAAAAGAATGCGGGCATAGGTATTAGCTTTATCTAAATGTTGGATAACAAAATGAAGACCAAGAGACACAGCATCCTCAACAGATCTATTTGCCCGATATGCAAACTGTAAGGGGTCCATTTGAGAGACAGTCACAGATTTGCAAACGAAAAATGTATACACTCGTCTCCATTAAATACGCATAAGTTTTTGCAAATAAAAAACACCTCTAAACATATCTACATGTGCTACCTCTTGTGCATTACGAAAATATACGTTCTCCAATGACTTGGCTTTGGGTTGTAAATATTTAATAACTTTTATTGTTTCATTTAATTTAATTTTAAAAGACCAATATTCTATAAACAGTCATGTATTATGTGCGCTTGCGATTCTCACGGGGATTGATGTAATAAAGAAAGGCCGGAGTCTCCCCAACCTTTCATAATTGCTGTGAAGCGTGGTGGCTTGTGTTCGTGGCTTGAATGGCATCATACATTGGCCCGTGGCTCTAATGGACAGCCATCATCAGTGCATTAACAGCGACAGCAATCAGCACAGGGAATAACCTGTTCATCAGCAGACATGATCCTTAACTACGATGACAAATGGACAGCCATCATCAGTGCATTAACAGCGACAGCAATCAGCACAGGGAATAACCTGTTCATCAGCAGACATGATCCTTAACTACGATGACAAATGGACAGCCATCATCAGTGCATTAACGATGACATCAATCAGCACAGGGAATAACCTGTTCATCAGCAGACATGATCCTTAACTACGATGACAAATGGACAGCCATCATCACTGCATTAACAGCGACAGCAATCAGCACAGGGAATAACCTGTTCATCAGCAGACATGATCCTTAACTACGATGACAAATGGACAGCCATCATCACTGCATTAACAGCGACAGCAATCAGCACAGGGAATAACCTGTTCATCAGCAGACATGATCCTTAACTACGATGACAAATGGACAGCCATCATCACTGCATTAACAGCGACAGCAATCAGCACAGGGAATAACCTGTTCATCAGCAGACATGATCCTTAACTACGATGACAAATGGACAGCCATCATCAGTGCATTAACGATGACATCAATCAGCACAGGGAATAACCTGTTCATCAGCAGACATGATCCTTAATTACGATGACAAATGGACACTGACACAACAAGGGAAAACAAAGAAAGGGGAAGGGGTGAGTAACTTGAAAACTTGAACTTTATTTTTCAAGGATTTTAAGTCATTTTGCGCAGCAGTTCATGTAATATTGCAACAAACAAAAATCCAAGGTCAAAGGTCAAGGTCACCCATGTCAACAGTCCACATGATCTTAAGCTAGTCTACTTACTTGCCAAATTTGGAAACTGCGTCTGCCATAATGTAAAAACAAAGTCCCAAACAAAAGGTTGACGAAGTTCAAGGTCAAAGGTGTTAAGTCGATCGGGTAAAAGTCACCCCGCATACCATATCACCTTAAGCTAATACGCCAGTATGCCAAATTTGGAGACCATAACTGCAAAAATGTGAAAGATATGGCCAGGAAGGCTATGCCACTCTTGGACATGTGTTGATTTGTTTGTATGTTGTCCTCTCCACCATTGTTGATGTGTACTGTGTGGGTGAAGGTCATAAAGGCGAGCTTGGCACATTCTTTTTTTTAAGAATGATGCTTTGCTTGTCTCACTTTGGTTCTGACCCACGCACTGCTAGGTGAATGGTATCGTAATCAACTTTGGTGGAGGGGAGTTAATTAGAAAAAGAGAGTAATTACCATTTGTTCAATTTCGTCATCTCCTCTCTTGGCCTCACTATTTCATTCTTTGGTAAAAAAAAAAAAAGAAAAAAAGGTCGAAGTCATTGGCTAATTTTAATATGCAAACCATCTTTCTTGAAAGCTTGCATAATCTATGTGTATGCAAAGTTTGAACAATGTACGCCTAGTAGTTCCAGAGAAAAAGCCAACGTTAAAGTTTGCACCACAGACGCAACACACACACACACACACACACACACACACAACCGAACACTGATGAGAACATAGACTCAATTCGTTAACTCGAGTGAGCCCAAAAGTATTGCACGTTTCGTCAGGTTTCGTATGTCGTCATCTACTTTGCCTTATATGTATTAGCCTCCTGCCACCTTTGCAGCGGAAAGCTATTGCGGTTTTGATATTTGTGTGTAAGTGTGTGAACCTCTGAACAGAATCATGTTACATTTTGTGCGGTAGTATATTGTTGGAAACACGCAGGTGGCGACAATAAGCGGAGCACTTGTTATCATGCTGGGTGACTTCCCTTCTTTGTTGTATTTCATGATCCTTATAAAAGTCATTAGTGTCTGGGATTACCTTGATTGGCTGAGATCAAGGCCCTGTCTGCCCTGCTTCCATGGCAACATGCTCAACGTAGTGATTGAAGCCAGGTGCAGACAAGAAGAAGAAGAAGAAGAAGAAGAAGAAGACGGATAAGCAAACGACTTCTGAATTCACATGCAGACACATATATGTGTGCAAGTACGTGCATACACTTAGAGAAAGAGAGACGCTTTAGAAAGAGGAGATACAAAACACGGGCACACACAAAAAGCAGATAGGCACAGGGGCGTGAAATGAAGACATGAAGGCAACTATCAATTGGTAAACAACTCTTACCACAGAGAGAGAGGAGAGGGGGAGAGAGAGAGCGAGAGAGGGGGGAGAGAGAGAGAGAGAGAGAGAGAGAGAGAGAGAGAGGAGAGGGAGGGGAGAGAGAGAGAGAGAGAGAGGGGAAGAGAGAGAGAGAGAGAGAGGGGGGGGAGAGAGAGAGAGAGAGAGAGAGAGAGAGAGAGGGGGGAGGAGAGAGAGAGAGAGAGGAAGAGAGAGAGAGAGAGGGGAAGAGAGAGAGAGAGAGAGAGAGAGGGGGGGGGGAGAGCGAGAGAGAGGGGAGAGAGAGAGAGAGAGAGAGAGAGAGAGGGGGGGGGGGGGGGGGCAAGTAGACAAAGACAAAGCCAGAAACAGAGACAAACGTAGAAAGCAGATAGAGTCAAACAGACAGAGAGACAGAGAGAAGAACGAAGTGAGAGAAGAAATAAGTTAACCACCTCTTCAAGGATGGATAAACACACGTATTTGACCCAATGTTATAGGATCTCCAGTGTCAAGACCTACAGTGTTGCAGCTTACTGTATTATCAGAATGTTCCAATGGATGAAGGCGGGTGATAATGGCAGAAGAAGAGGAGCTTATTACTGGAGGCTCAATTCATGCTGCGCAGTTGTCGCTTTTCTCCCTCACGGCCTTCACGGCCACGGTATTCGTGGAAGGCCCGAAACCACAGTGCTGATCTTGGATCGTAGTAAACCTCCACACCTACTTTTATTTCCTAAGATTATTTTTATTCGCATTTTAAGATCCACCAAGAAAGCCAACGACCACTGAAAGAAACATTCTTTTGAAAATAATGACCTTGGCCAAAGCTGTTTAATACTGTAATAACGTTAACTCATTTTTTTCATAAAACAATGATAAAATTGTACGGGCGATTTACAGTTTCCACGAGATATGATAATATACCAATAATACTAATAAGATTACGCCCACACGCAGTTTTAAAGTTTTCTTTCAGTCTATGTTCTTTATGCTTCACTTTTTAATTAAAAAAAACCCGTATATAGATGTGGCATATGTACTGAGATATTTCTATGCTACTCTAATTTCCTAATGTATGTCATTACCCTGACGAAAAACAAAGAAGATAAAAATGCGAGAAGAAAAGGGTGTCATCTACACTCCATGATGAAATATTGCTCTGCGAATTGTAAAGTGTAATTTACTTTTATTTTAAGCAAAACCTTATTTTATTTCATTTTAATTTTAATTGATTTTTGATTGAAGGTTTTGTTTACGTGGAAAAAAGCAATGACAAAGAAATAATCCGCCAGCACTTTACTGTCCAAGTTCATTCAGGAAGCGACTGGCAATATCCCTTTAGGTTGCACTTCTTTCCCTTCTTCTCTACATGGTTTTCATATGAAGGATGCCTGCTATTGCAATGAAAATGCCAGAGGCAGCTGTTAGAGAACAATGTCAACTCACACAACAGCCATTGGTAAATTGGGAGAAAAAATAACCCTATGCAAACCTCCACCAAGGCGAATAAATCGGGCCAACGCTTGGCTCCCAATCATTTATTGGTTTAATACAATCCACTTCCCCATTTCCTTGACTTGCCTGTACCAACAATGATTCCCTGGTTGCTTTGCTCTCCAATGTCACTGAGTGATTTGTAAGATAACAATCCAACTGTGCAGAATGTTGTCAAAGTCTTTTGGAAGGTCTTTCTAGCAATAGTAGATTTGTTAGATCCTTTAAAGAGCTAAGAATTCAGCAATCTTTACAACGTGGTTAAAACGATATCATAACAGTTATTTTTTAATCAAAATAACCATGCAAGCTAATATTGATTTTAGAGAAAATGACAAATGGGTAGTTAAGAGCCAGAAGATCATTGTTCTCAGGTAAAGGTCAAACTGTACTAACATATGGGTAGCTAAGAGCCAGAAGATCATTGTTCTCAGGTAAAGGTCAAACTGTACTAACATATGGGTAGTTAAGAGCCAGAAGATCATTGTTCTCAGGTAAAGGTCAAACTGTACTAACATATGGGTAGCTAAGAGCCAGAAGATCATTGTTCTCAGGTAAAGGTCAAACTGTACTAACATATGGGTAGTTAAGAGCCAGAAGATCATTGTTCTCAGGTAAAGGTCAAACTGTACTAACATATGGGTAGCTAAGAGCCAGAAGATCATTGTTCTCAGGTAAAGGTCAAACTGTACTAACATATGGGTAGTTAAGAGCCAGAAGATCATTGTTCTCAGGTAAAGGTCAAACTGTACTAACATATGGGTAGTTAAGAGCCAGAAGATCATTGTTCTCAGGTAAAGGTCAAACTGTACTAACATATGGGTAGCAAGAGCCAGAAGATCATTGTTCTCAGGTAAAGGTCAAACTGTATTAACATAATGGGTAGTTAAGAGCCAGAAGATCATTGTTCTCAGGTAAAGGTCAAACTGTACTAACATATGGGTAGTTAAGAGCCAGAAGATCATTGTTCTCAGGTAAAGGTCAAACTGTACTAACATATGGGTAGCTAAGAGCCAGAAGATCATTGTTCTCAGGTAAAGGTCAAACTGTACTAACATAATGGGTAGTTAAGAGCCAGAAGATCATTGTTCTCAGGTAAAGGTCAAACTGTACTAGAGTAACATAACAGACTACAGAAGGCTCATAGTAGATCATTGTTCTGAGATAAAGGCCAAAGTGTACTAACATAAAAGACTACAGAAGGCCCATAGAAGATCATTGTTCTCAGGTAAAGGCCAAATTAATGGTTCTACCACAAAAGACTACAGAAGGCTCATAGTAGATCATTGTTCTCAGGCAAAGGCCAAAGTGTACTAACATAGACGACTACAGAAGGCTCATAGTAGCTCATTGTTCTCAGGTAAAAGCCAAAGTGTACTAACATAAAAGACTACAGAAGGCTCATAGTAGATCAATGTTCTCAGGCAAAGGCCAAAGTGTACAAACACAGACGACTACAGAAGGCTCATAGTAGCTCATTGTTCTCAGGTAAAGGCAGGCCAAAGTGTACTAACATAGACGACTACAGAAGGCTCATAGTAGCTCATTGTTCTCAGGTAAAGGCAGGCCAAAGTGTACTAACATAGACGACTACAGAAGGATCATAGTAGATCATTGTTCTCAGGTAAAGGCAGGCCAAAGTGTACTAACATAAAAGACTACAGAAGGCTCATAGTAGATCATTGTTCTCAGGTAAAGGCAGGCCAAAGTGTACTAACATAGACGACTACAGAAGGATCATAGTAGATCATTGTTCTCAGGTAAAGGCAGGCCAAAGTGTACTAACATAGACGACTACAGAAGGATCATAGTAGATCATTGTTCTCAGGTAAAGGCAGGCCAAAGTGTACTAACATAGACGACTACAGAAGGCTCATAGTAGCTCATTGTTCTCAGGTAAAGGCCAAAGTGTACTAACATAGACGACTACAGAAGGCTCATAGTAGCTCATTGTTCTCAGGTAAAGGCAGGCCAAAGTGTACTAACATAGACGACTACAGAAGGATCATAGTAGATCATTGTTCTCAGGTAAAGGCAGGCCAAATGGTTCTACCACAAAAGACTACAGAAGGCTCATAGTAGATCATTGTTCTCAGGTAAAGGCAGACCAAAGTGTACTAACATAGACGACTACAGAAGACTCATAGTAGATCATTGTTCTCAGGTAAAGGCCAAAGTGTACTAACATAGACGACTACAGAAGACTCATAGTAGATCATTGTTCTCAGGTAAAGGCCAAAGTGTACTAACATAAAAGACTACAGAAGGCTCATAGTAGCTTCGGGCTTTGACCCTGGAAGAATTACTGCGCCCTAGGGCTGGAATCCTTGAAATGAGACAACACCAACCATGAGACCTGCAGGGAGTTTCCCCACCAGTGTGCTTGGTCAGCAGTACTACCACATAGTTGTTCATCGTTGTTCATTAGCATCATAGTGAGGCCTATCATGAGACCTACAGGGAGTTTCCCCACCAGTGTGCTTGGTCAGCAGTACTACCACATCGTTATTCATCGTTGTTCATTAGCATCATAGTGAGGCCTATCATGAGACCTGCAGGAAGTTTCCCCACCAGTGTGCTTGGTCAGCAGTACTACCACATCGTTGTTCATCGTTGTTCATTAGCATCATAGTGAGGCCTATCATGAGACCCACAGGGAGTTTTCCCACCAGTGTGCTTGGTCAGCAGTACTACCACATCGTTATTCATTAGCATCATATTGAGGTCTATATGCCAGAAGCTAATGTTATTCTTCTTACGTAAAAGCTAAAAGTCAATGCCGGGGTTCTTATTTCTTTTCTGATAGAACGTCTGGCTTTTACCTGAAAAGATCGAACGTACTTTCTGGCAGTCAACTCCCCCAGTCAAGAACCAACAATCAGCATAGGGTTGACAATTAGTTTCTTCCACCAGCATCGGTATCGTTTGTCCAGTTCCGTACCGTCATTATTCAGGAAGTAATTGCAGTTGTAATGACACTAAGGGGGAATGTAATGTCCTACCACCACCGGGCGCTAGGTATACGTACTATTGCAGATTGAACGAATCTTTAATTGAATGTCTCATCGCATCAACGGGGATTTCAGATTCGATGTCCATTGCATTTTGTATAGCTAAGGTCAATTAATGCACGCCAGCACTATTGTTGACTGCAGACAGGCAAGGGGAGCTTGATGGCCAGAAAGCATGGCGTTGCCCTTTGGCCAGACTCCTTGCACTGACATGTGAGGCTCTGTGCTTGTTGGTGAGGCCAGACTCCTTGCACTGACATGTGAGGCTCTGTGCTTGTTGGTGAGGCCAGACTCCTTGCACTGACATGTGAGGCTCTGTGCTTGTTGGTGAGGCCAGACTCCTTGCACTGACATGTGAGGCTCTGTGCTTGTTAGTGATGCCAGACTCCTTGCACTGACATGTGAGGCTCTGTGCTTGTTGGTGAGGCCAGACTCCTTGCACTGACATGGGAGGCTTTGTGCTTGTTGGTGAGGCCAGACTCCTTGCACTGACATGGGAGGCTCTGTGCTTGTTAGTGAGGCCAGACTCCTTGCACTGACATGTGAGGCTCTGTGCTTGTTAGTGAGGCCAGACTCCTTGCACTGACATGGGAGGCTTTGTGCTTGTTGGTTAGGCCAGACTCCTTGCACTGACATGGGAGGCTCTGTGCTTGTTGGTGAGGCCAGACTCCTTGCACTGACATGTGAGGCTTTGTGCTTGTTAGTGATGCCAGACTCCTTGCACTGACATGTGAGGCTCTGTGCTTGTTGGTGTGGCTTCACGCAGATGAACAGACAGGATCATGTTTGTGTGTACTATAGGTGTGCATGTGTATGTGTGAAGGCATGTGTGTGCATATATCAGAACTAACAGAAGTGTTAACCAAACTAGAGCATCAAATTAAAGATAGTAGTGATGAACTATTAGAGTTTGATCCAGATGTGGTTAATCCTTGTTTTCAAAACTGAATGCCAGGAAGGCGGCAGGCCCAGATGCCCTGCATGGTAAACTGTTGAAGACGTGTGCCTCTGAACTGTGTGGTGTCCTTAGTTATATTTTTAACTGGTCTCTCAAAACCTGCACTGTCCCCAAACTTTGGACAAACTCTACCATTTGCCCTGTGCCCAAGAAAAAGAACCCCGTTGCTCTGAATGACTATCGCCCTGTGGCCCTAACCTCTATAGTTATGAAGTGCTTTGAGAGAATTGTCCTCCGGCATCTGTTAACATTTACCAGCCAGTATTCAGACCCCCTTCAGTTTGCTTATAAGTCACACAGGAGCATTGATGATGCGATCCTAACCCTGCTTCACAACGCTTTTATTCATTTAAATGATTCAAAGTCTTTCATTCGTATTCTTTTTATCGACTTTTCCTCTGCCTTTAACACTATTCAGCCACATCTTTTAGCTCTGAAGTTGTTAGACCTTCATGTTGATCCTAACTTGATCCTCTGGCTCGTTAACGTTCTTCGCAATAGAAGCCAGTCAGTCCGCTATCAGTCAGTGCTCTCCTCTCCTCTCTCTACTTCAACTGGTGCGCCTCAGGGTACTGTTCTCTCTCCCGTTCATTTTACCTTGTACACCAACAACTGTAGAGTTACTGAGAATGTTCCTATCATAAAATATTCAGATGATTCGGCCATACAAGACCTTTCAAATTCTGATTCTCACTACTTTAGTCAAGTTGCGAAATTTTGTCTGTGGTGTAAAGAAAACTATCTGGACCTCAATGTGCTCAAAACAAAAGAAATGTTAATAGACTTTAGGAAAGATCCACCTTTGAACAAGAACACACACAACATACACAAGAAATGTCAATCGAGATTGTTTATTTTGCACAGACTGAGAAACATTGGTATTAACTCAAACATTTTGCATACGTACTATAGTAGTTGCATTGAGTCTGTGTCTACTGTTTCCTTTACATGTTGGTTTGGAAGTCTGTGTTTGAAGAACAAGCGTGTGTTGGATGATGTGGTGAATGTGTGTAGTAAAGTTGTTGGAATGAGAGAGAGATGGGTTTCAATGAGATGTACGAAAGACGAACCAAGCATAAAGCCAGGAAGATTGTAAATGACACCTCCCATGTTTTAAACAAACATTACGAACTATTACCTTCTGGACGTCGCTACAAAACTTTTAAAGTCAACTCCAGGGCACAGAAATCCTTCATCCCCAGATCCATCCACCTCCTAAACTCACGATCCTTTTAGTTTTAAATGTGTGTTCATTGTGTTAAAAGAAACTATGCATGCTTATCCTTAGACGTGTATAAATCCACATATAATATATTTTTTTAAGCGTGTATTATGTGTAACTTTTGCTCCTATTTATGCATGCTGGATGTCGATATCTTTGTTATTCTGGCACCTGAACAAAAATTATCCTTGGGAGATAATAAAGTGAATTTGATTTGATTTATTTGATTTGATTGATATATACGTGTGAATGCAAGTGTGTATTATGCACATGCACGCTTGTGCGTGTGCACACGTGTAGGTGCTCGCTCACCTGCGTGTGTGGTATCTTTTTTTTCCAGAAAAAGTTACCAACCCCAACACACATAGACTCGCCCAATGATGGTTGAGCACCCCTCCCTCTCCAATGGACCCGCCCCGGACCTTACCATCCTTTTCGCCCACCCCCACAGCCCTCCAGATGACGTCACCGTGAACTACCGCGTCATAGGGAACAACGTCACTGCACAGCCTGACACGTCATGGGACATTTCCCATGGCAACATTTCCCGTGGCGATGTGTCTGGCTTGAACGAGTCTGCAGCGGTATATGAAAGAAACGAGGAGCTGGCCAAAATTGAAATAGCTGTGCTGGCCACGATTTTAACATTGGTATGGATTTGTCTGTCTGTTTGTCTATCTGTTTGCTTGTCTGTCTGTCTGTCTGCCTGTTTGTCTGCCAGTTCTCTCTCTCTCTCTCTCTCTCTCTCTCTCTCTCTCTCTCTCTCTCTCTCTCTCTCTCTCTCTCTCTCTCTCTCTCTCTCTCTCTCTCTCTCTCTCTCCCTCTCTCTCTCTCTCTGTGCCTCTTGAGCATATACATAAGAAGAGTCAGTCCAGGATCTTTTGTTTACAGAGGCTAAGGAATATTGGTGTCTGTTCAGATATTCTTCAAACCTACTACCGATGTTGCATTGAATCTGTTCTTACTGTGTCATTTATCTGTTGGTATGGAAGCTTGAGTGTAAAAAGTAAGCGTGTGTTGAGTGATATGGTGAATGTGTGCAGTAAAGTTGTGGGTGCAAGGCAGAGTGGTATGCAAGAGTTGTATGACAGACAAGTAGTCAAGAAAGCCAGGAAAATTCTTAATGATAACAGTCATGTTCTGGCAAAATACTATGAAGTATTACCATCGGGCCGTCGATACAGAACTCTAAAACTGAAAATAAGAGCACAGAAAACTTTCTTATCAAGATCAATTCATCTGTTGAACTCTTAATGCACTGCATTGAGTGATTGTTTTGCTGAGCAGTCTGTCCATCTCCTTGGGATTGAATTTGTATTCGTATTCATCCAGTTTGTTAACTACAATATTGCAGTGTTATTAGTTATTAGTTTATATTCTTTAATTGTTGATAAATGTGTTTATTGTTGTTGTGGTTTTTGTTGTTGTTGATAAATGTGTTTATTGTTGCTGTTTTTCTTATGTGCACCTGGCTGCAATTTCTCAGTTATGAGATAATAAAGATGATTTGATTTGATTTGATTTGATTCCCACTCCCCTGTGTCTTTGTATTTGTGTAGGCCTATGTACGTGCGTACACGCGTTCATGTGTGCATGCATGCACTCACGCAAGCATGTAGGCCTGTGTGTGTGTGTGTGTGTGTGTGTGTGTGTGTGTGTGTGTGTGTGTGTGTGTGTGTGTGTGTGTGTGTGTGTGTGTGTGTGTGTGTGTGTGTGTGTGTGTGTGTATGTGCATGCACGGTTGGAATACTCTATCAGAGGTAACCCTTACATAGGGGCAGGGGTGTTACTGTGTTGTGTTCGTTATTAATTGTGTGTCAGACTATAACCTCCAGATCCCGAGGAAAATGGAATTCCGAATACCTGGGCTGAAATGTGTTCTTAGTGGAGATGTTTTGCCCAAGAAATCCATCACCCCACCCCTACAAACCCCCTACAAACCTCCCCCTCTCGGCCAAGAACACTTGAGGACTTACAGTTGGCGTTGGAAATAAACCCTGAGGCTGACAACTCCCCGAGGCTAAGGCACTGGGGAACATTCCTTAGTCTTCTTCTGTGTTCCCGGGCCATATGGCCACAGTGGTGGAGGTAAGCCCGGTATGTGCCCGGTTTTCAGTTTTTCAGTTTTTACTGGTCTCCCCGCTGCATGCAGCCGACACATTCTGATTTCGGAGCAGCTTAAGGGAACATTTTGGAAGATTCTTTTAAAGGCATGAGAATGGGACAATAAGTCAGAAAGATTATAGATGACAGAAAGCAAAGGGAAAAGGCAGAATCAACGATAGGGATAGATTAAAGGAAGTTACAAGCACAGAACTTCCAGAAGGTGGAGAACTATTTATACAAAAACGATATCCCCAAGGGGAGAGACTTTTGGATGGCGGTATCGTCCAGCTCCCCGAATGGAGGCACGAGACATCCACCCAGTGCCAGGTACAAGCTCAAAAGCCGCGCACTTTGACAGTCCTAGAGTTTCGTAAAAGACCCAGCTGATTTGTCCCATCACTGTGAACATCGATGCTCATTCATCAATCGTGGTCACTGTACCATTGGCCCTAGCTAACTACTGCCCCTAGAGTCAACCAATGATAACAGCTATGACGCCCAGTCAATTTCCGGGGCTCGAGTGGGACCGGAAATGAAACATCAGCACCGGCTGTTCCGTCAAGTGTACGTGACAGTCACGTGACATCTGTGTTTGTTTTCTGATTGTGTGTGTGTGTGTGTGTGTGTGTGTGTGTGTGTGTGTGTGTGTGTGTGTGTGTGTGTGTATATATATATATAACTTTCGGACTAAAAACACCAACAGACAAGATAAAATGTTACCCATATATATATATATGTGTGTGTGTGTGTGTGTGTGTGTGTGTGTGTGTGCGTGTGCGTGTGTGTGCGTGTGCGTGTGCGTGTGCGTGTGCGTGTGCGTGTGTGTGTGTGTGTGTGTGTGTGTGTGTGTGTGTGTGTTTAGGTGTGTGTGGGGGGAGGGGTAGTTCGATACAAGTGTGAACTGTAGGACTGGCCAGTTCTTATAGGCATAGGCATAATTGATCTGTCTGTCTGTCTGTCTGCATGTCTGTCTGTCTATCTGTCAGTCTGTCTGTCTGTCTGTCTGTCTGCCTGTCTGTCAGTGTAGTCATATTTGTACAGCATTAATGCTCAAGCATACTGCAATATCGACTATTATGTATGTTGATATAATCTTGTGTATCTATCTTCAGAGCATACGGGCATCTCTCTTTGTATTGGACGTTCGAACCGTCCATGTTGTATTATCAAAGCTAGTTTTGTAGCTTCAAACACAAACATGATTATTCTTTGACAATATTTGTGTTGGAGACATACTCAAATATTGGTTCACAGTATTAACATAGCCTATT
>CM065680.1:2154793-2157293 GCA_017654935.2 Phymorhynchus buccinoides | reverse complement strand
ACTGTATGATGCATTGTATGGGGCAGGTGTTCGTGATGTACTGTATGATGCATTGTATGGGGCAGGTGTTCGTGATGTACTGTATGATGCATTGTATGGGGCAGGTGTTCGTGATGTACTGTATGATGCATTGTATGGGGCAGGTGTTCGTGATGTACTGTATGATGCATTGTATGGGGCAGGTGTTCGTGATGTACTGTATGATGCATTGTATGGGGCAGGTGTTCGTGATGTACTGTATGATGCATTGTATGGGGCAGGTGTTCGTGATGTACTGTATGATGCATTGTATGGGGCAGGTGTTCGTGATGTACTGTATGATGCATTGTATGGGGCAGGTGTTCGTGATGTACTGTATGATGCATTGTATGGGGCAGGTGTTCGTGATGTACTGTATGATGCATTGTATGGGGCAGGTGTTCGTGATGTACTGTATGATGCATTGCATGGGGCAGGTGTTCGTGATGTACTGTATGATGCATTGTATGGGGCAGGTGTTCGTGATGTACTGTATGATGCATTGCATGGGGCAGGTGTTCGTGATGTACTGTATGATGCATTGTATGGGGCAGGTGTTCGTGATGTACTGTATGATGCATTGTATGGGGCAGGTGTTCGTGATGTACTGTATGATGCATTGTATGGGGCAGGTG
This sequence comes from Phymorhynchus buccinoides, assembly GCA_017654935.2. NCBI lineage: Eukaryota > Metazoa > Mollusca > Gastropoda > Neogastropoda > Raphitomidae > Phymorhynchus > Phymorhynchus buccinoides. Next base: position 2,156,640 of record CM065680.1, on the reverse strand, counting down.
TTCGTGATGTACTGTATGATGCATTGTATGGGGCAGGTGTTCGTGATGTACTGTATGATGCATTGTATGGGGCAGGTGTTCGTGATGTATTGTATGATGCATTGTATGGGGCAGGTGTTCGTGATGTACTGTATGATGCATTGTATGGGGCAGGTGTTCGTGATGTACTGTATGATGCATTGTATGGGGCAGGTGTTCGTGATGTACTGTATGATGCATTGTATGGGGCAGGTGTTCGTGATGTACTGTATGATGTGGGGCAGGTGTTCGTGATGTATTGTATGATGTGGGGCAGGTGTTCGTGATGTACTGTATGATGTTGGGGCAGGTGTTCGTGATGTATTGTATGATGCATTGTATGGGGCAGGTGTTCGTGATGTACTGTATGATGCATTGTATGGGGCAGGTGTTCGTGATGTATTGTATGATGTGGGGCAGGTGTTCGTGATGTATTGTATGATGCATGGGGCAGGTGTTCGTGATGTATTGTATGATGTTGGGGCAGGTGTTCGTGATGTACTGTATGATGCATTGCATGGGGCAGGTGTTCGTGATGTATTGTATGATGCATTGCATGGGGCAGGTGTTCGTGATGTATTGTATGATGCATTGGGGCAGGTGTTCGTGATGTACTGTATGATGCATTGTATGGGGCAGGTGTTCGTGATGTACTGTATGATGCATTGTATGGGGCAGGTGTTCGTGATGTACTGTATGATGCATTGTATGGGGCAGGTGTTCGTGATGTACTGTATGATGCATTGTATGGGGCAGGTGTTCGTGATGTACTGTATGATGCATTGTATGGGGCAGGTGTTCGTGATGTACTGTATGATGCATTGCATGGGGCAGGTGTTCGTGATGTATTGTTTGATGTATTGCATGGGGCAGGTGTTCGTGATGTACTGTATGATGCATGATATGGAGCAGATGTTCGTGATGTACTGTATGATGCATTGCATGGGTCAGGTGTTCGTGATGTACTGTATGATGCATTGTATGGGGCAGGTGTTCGTGATGTACTGTATGATGCATTGCATGGGGCAGGTGTTCGTGATGTACTGTATGATGCATTGCATGGGGCAGGTGTTCGTGATGTACTGTATGATGCATTGCATGGGGCAGGTGTTCGTGATGTACTGTATGATGCATTGTATGGGGCAGGTGTTCGTGATGTATTGCATGATGCATTGTATGGGGCAGGTGTTCGTGATGTACTGTATGATGCATTGTATGGGGCAGGAGTTCGTGATGTATTGTATGATGCATTGTATGGGGCAGGTGTTTGTGATGTACTGTATGATGCATTGTATGGGGCAGGAGTTCGTGATGTACTGTATGATGCATGATATGGGGCAGGTGTTCGTGATGTACTGTATGATGCATTGCATGGGGCAGATGTTCGTGATGTACTGTATGATGCATTGCATGGGTCAGGTGTTCGTGATGTACTGCATGATGCATTGTATGGGGCAGGTGTTCGTGATGTAATGTATGATGCATTGTATGGGGCAGGTGTTCGGGATGTACTGTATGATGCATTGTATGGGACAGGTGTTCGTGATGTACTGTATGATGTATGATGTGGGGCAGGTGTTCGTGGTGTAATTTACGATGCATTGTATGGGACAGGTGTTCGTGATGTACTGTACGATGCATTGTATGGGGCAGGTGTTCGTGATGTTTTGTATGATGTGGGGCAGGTGTTCGTGATGTAATGTATGATATGGGGCAGGTGTTCGTGATTTACTGTATGATGCATTGTATGGGGCAGGTGTTCGCGATGTATTGTATGATGCATTGTATGGGGCAGGTGTTCGGGATGTACTGTATGATGCATTGCATGG
>CM065680.1:2149793-2152293 GCA_017654935.2 Phymorhynchus buccinoides | reverse complement strand
TCTCCCTCTCCCTCTCTCCTCTCTCTCTCTCTCTCTCTCTCTCTTCTCTCTCTGTCTCTGTCTCTCTCTGTCTCTCTCTCTCTCTCTCTCTCTCTCTCTCTCTCTCTCTCTCTCTCTCTCTCTCTCTCTCTCTCTCTGCCACACAACTTTATTGAAACTCACAGAAAGATGGCTTTCCAACATGAATAAATCTTTGTTTTCTGGCGTACTATTCGTGGACTTCGCTAAAGCTTTTGATACTGTCAACCATAAGCTCCTCCTCAGAAAACTAAACTTGTATAACATATCTTCATGTGCACAAAATCTTATTTCCTCATTTTTAGAAAACAGACAGCAAACAGTGTATCTAAATAACAAAATGTCAAACTGTCTCCCTAATAAATATGGTGTTCCACAAGGGTCTGTACTTGGACCACTATTTTTCACTTTATATATAAATGATTTGCCTATTTACTTAAATACATCATCAGAACTGTTTGCAGACGACACAACCATGGATACATGTCATAAAGATCCCTTTCAAGATTGCCACATTTTGCAAGATAACATAAACCTACTTGTTAAATGGACACATCTAAATCACCTAGCCCTACATCCTCAAAAAACAAAATTTATGCTGATTGCTACTAGACAAAAACGTCAAAATATTAAATCAATCTTACCACCTTTGTACATAAATAATAAAGTGTTAGAAGAGGTTTCAAATCATAAACTATTAGGAGTAACTATTTGATCATAATTTAAATTGGTCATGTCATGTGCATAACCTATCAAAAAGCATTGCTTCTAAAGTTTATCAGCTTAATAAAATAAAGCACTTTCTAAGCTTTCATGCTCGGAAAATGTTTTTCTATTCATTTATTCAGTCTGCCATAGACTATTCATCTACCCTCTGGGACTTGACAAGTGACAACTCACTGAAACCATTAGTCAGTGCTCATAAACGTGCCATTAGAGTAACATTAAATAAATCAACTTTAACTATCTCTGACTATGCATCTTCAAATATTCTTCCGCTCAAATACAAACTGCTGTTCAATAAAGGAATCTTAATGCATAGGATTTTACACGGAAACTGTCCATCTTCAATAAGTGGTATGTTCACAATCAACGAGTTTAGGCACAGTCATAGAATTGATCTACCACTGCCCTCCATAACACTGTTTAAATCGAGCCTTTCATATTCTGGTAGCTGGTTATGGAATAAGCTTCCTATTTATTTAAAAGCTGAACCAAATTTTGGAAGATTTAAAACATCATTTTTGGCTCACGTCGTTTTTTAAAACAAAGTGAGTCTATAGTATCGTACATGTTCGTTTGTGTCTGTGTGTATGTGTGTGTGTGTGTGTGTGTGTGTGTGTGTGTGTGTGTGTGTGTGTGTGTGTGTGTGTGTGTGTGTGTGTGTGTGTGTGTGTGTGTGTGTGTGTGTGTGTGTGTGTGTGTGTGTGTGTGTGCGTCCGTGGCCCCGACCTTTAACCTTAACTCAAACCTTAACGTTGTCATTTTCTCTAAACATAAAAGGCGTTAGAGGGTTAAAGTTAGCAGGATACTTGATTTTGACGTGAGTCTTTAAGTCACGACGATCAAAGCAGTCAGATACATTGATAAAGAACAAAATAAAGATAATCATTTGTTGCAGAGATTACTGTTGTGCAACCTTTAACCTTGACTCAGTCACTCTTCAAACTAAAGAAGACTCTCACTCTCCACTGAAACTTTAACGTTGTCATTTTCTCAAAAAAACATAACATGTTAGAGGGTTAAAGTTAGCAGGATACTTGATTTTGACGTGAGCCTTCAAGTCATGGCGATCAAAGCAGTCAGATACATCGGTAAGGAACAAAAGAAAGAAAATCATTTGTTGCAGAGATTACTGTAACTGTTGTGTTGTACCGAGTAGGAGATACATACTGGAAAGAAGACTCTCCATTAGATATACAAACACGCTCTTTAAAAAGAAACACAAGACTTCAGGTGTGTACAAATAGGTACATTTTAACGTCGTCAACTTATATTTTCTGTAACAAATGGATGTACCGAGTGTGTGCGTTGACGGCCCGGTTGTTTAGCTTTTATTTGCGCCTTTGAGTAACGGTTGTTCGTGTTCATTTGCCCATCATCTCTGCGCATAACTTAGCCTACCGCACTTCCGGCAACAAGGCCTCGGCCTAGAGTCCATGCCTTACCTCATAATCAAGACGACGTACTTAACATTTAGCCCACATTCATTTCAGTCTTGAAAAAAAATATACGGAAAATCCAGTGTTCGTCGATTTCACTGCCTTCGACGTACGAATCCTTTGTTAGGCCTAGACGATTGATCACCATGAGCAAAGACTGTACAGGGGAAGATAAACATGGATGAGCTTGCTGGCTGTGACCTTGACCTTTGCTTTGTGGCAGAGAGGGGGGGGGGGATTAACGAAACGAAAATAAAATATTAGGACTAATATAAAATATCTTACAGAAATGTAGATGATGTGGAACAAGTTTTCATCGC
>CM065680.1:2142293-2144793 GCA_017654935.2 Phymorhynchus buccinoides | reverse complement strand
GAGCGAAAATGGAGCTTTACGTCCTCTCGGTCTGAATCAGACACATATGGGACATTTGTAAATACAAATATGGTGGGAACAACACTGGAGGCAATGCCCGGAGGCAGTACGAAACCAGTAAAGTCCCGATTTTTTAAATTAATACAAGCTTGTATTACTTCGACTTAACATGCGCATTTCTCTTCCTTTACCATGCCTTTATTTGCCTTCCTTTGTTCATGGTTCGCTTAGTTTTCTCTCTATTTGTTGATCCGTTTCTTTGTTAGTCCGTCTTCCCATCTCTGTGGTACAGCGTTGTTGGTGGTGGGTTTTTGTTTTGGGGTTTTTCTTGATTGTTGTTGTTGTTTAGGTTTTATATACATTTTGTTGAATCGACTTATTGTAAAAAAAAAAAAAATTTAAGTTCGTATTTCCTTTCCTTCTTTTTTTTCTGTCATATTGTTTTCTCTTGGTTTCTTTGATTATTTTTATATTTCAACGAAAAAAGTATAAGACAAAAATAAGCCGTTTATTTTCAGATTAAATGAATATAGCTATTTATTTATTTAATCTGATTTATTTTCATACTGCTGTAACTTTGCTTCACAAAGGGGGAGTGAGAAGGGGGGGGTGCAGAAGAGGGTGTGGGGTGCGAGTGGGGTGGGGGGGTGGGGTGGCGGGTGGGGGGTGGGGGGTGGGTTGGGTGAGAGGGTGGTTCCAAACACTTAACGTAGTTCTCTAATCGGATGAAAAGGTTCGAGTCTCGATAAAGCCAGCTGCGGTTGTGTTTCACCAAGACTATCAGCAGAGATTGATGGTTGAGGGCAGATTCCACTTCACTTTCTATGTGGGGAGATCGGTGGTCAGAAGATTCTATTTGACCGTTACATCGTTTCAAACATTTGCTTACGTATCTTTGTGAACATTTGAGAACAGCTAGCGGATGGTGTTATGACTTTCTGTTTAAGTTTTGATTTCATCCATGTTGTTCGGTTACAACGACTTTTAAATGATGCTGGGGTTGTTGTTTTCATTGGTGAAGCGCTAGCTTTGTTGTATAACAAAATATTAATGATGATTTATCCAATGGTGAATGTTGATAGCCCGTGAGAACCGAAGGTCACATGACCCAAGAGGTCTGGTCTCTGTCCTGCTCTGTAATTATGACCAATCACGTGTATTCCACTTGATGAACGTGCATCCATGAACTCTTTCAGGCCAGCGACAGGCACCGTGGACTGCAGAACCAACTGTACCCTCCCTGACTGTGTTAACCTTCACAGTCCTGGGCTATCAAATCATGAACATTTCCATATGTTTGTGTCAACATTTGGATGTGACTACTAACTTATCTACACCGATTAACCCTTTCAGGCCACCGCGTCAGGCGCCATGGACTGCATGGCCAGCTTTAACCCTCCCTGGCTGCTGCCGGTGTACGTGTTAACCTTTACATGCCTGGTCTACGTGCTGCCCTTTTTCCTGCTGCTCTTCACCTACGGCTCCATCTGCTACACCCTGTGGGCCTACCACCCCATCTCCACCCACTCCACACCCCGCCCCATCCCTCCCCCGTCCTCCCCCCGCGCCCCATTGGCGTGTTCTGCCCACGTGACCAGAGAGGGCCAAGGTGAGGCAAGGGTGGGGGTGGTTCTTTTGTCGTTGTCTTGGGGCTTTAGGTCCCTAGCACGCACTGCGCATCGTCCAGTTGTTGTCTTGGGCCTTTAGGTCCCTAGCACGCACTGCGTATCGTTCTGTTGTTGTCTTGGGCCTTTAGGTCCCTAGCACGCACTGCGTATCGTTCTGTTGTTGTCTTGGGGCTTTAGGTCCCTAGCACGCACTGCGTATCGTTCTGTCGTTGTCTTGGGGCTTTAGGTCCCTAGCACGCACTGCGTATTGTTCTGTTGTTGTCTTGGGGCTTTAGGTCCCTAGCACGCACTGCGTATTGTTCTGTTGTTGTCTTGGGCCTTTAGGTCCCTAGCACGCACTGCGTATTGTTCTGTTGTTGTCTTGGGGTTTTAGGTCCCTAGCACGCACTGCGTATTGTTCTGTTGTTGTCTTGGGCCTTTAGGTCCCTAGCACGCACTGCGCATCGTTCTGTTGTTGTCTCGGGGCTTTAGGTCCCTGGCACGCACTGCGTATCGTTCTGTTGTTGTCTTGGGGTTTTAGGTCCCTAGCACGCACTGCGTATTGTTCTGTTGTTGTCTTGGGCCTTTAGGTCCCTAGCACGCACTGCGTATCGTTCTGTTGTTGTCTTGGGCCTTTAGGTCCCTAGCACGCACTGCGTATCGTTCTGTTGTTGTCTTGGGCCTTTAGGTCCCTAGCACGCACTGTGTATCGTTCTGTTGTTGTCTTGGGCCTTTAGGTCCCTAGCACGCACTGCGTATCGTTCTGTTGTTGTCTTGGGCCTTTAGGTCCCTAGCACGCACTGTGTATCGTTCTGTTGTTGTCTTGGGCCTTTAGGTCCCTAGCACGCACTGCGTATTGTTATGTTGTTGTCTTGGGGTTTTAGGTCCCTAGC
>CM065680.1:2114678-2124678 GCA_017654935.2 Phymorhynchus buccinoides | reverse complement strand
GACAACAATGGAGACGGGTGGCTGACAACAATGGAGACGGGTGGCAGACAACAATGGAGACGGGTGGCAGACAACAATGGAGACGGGTGGCTGACAACAATGGAGACGGGTGGCTGACAACAATGGAGACGGGTGGCAGACAACAATGGAGACGGGTGGCAGACAACAATGGAGACGGGTGGCTGACAACAATGGAGACGGGTGGCTGACAACAATGGAGACGGGTGGCAGACAACAATGGAGACGGGTGGCAGACAACAATGGAGACGGGTGGCAGACAACAATGGAGACGGGTGGCTGACAACAATGGAGACGGGTGGCAGACAACAATGGAGACGGGTGGCAGACAACAATGGAGACGGGTGGCAGATAACAATGGAGACGGGTGGCTGACAACAATGGAGACGGGTGGCAGATAACAATGGAGACGGGTGGCTGACAACAATGGAGACGGGTGGCAGACAACAATGGAGACGGGTGGCTGACAACAATGGAGACGGGTGGCTGACAACAATGGAGACGGGTGGCAGACAACAATGGAGACGGGTGGCAGACAACAATGGAGACGGGTGGCTGACAACAATGGAGACGGGTGGCAGACAATGCTGAGTGTTTGGCACAGGAGAGGTTGTGAAAGCCGCTTGTGTGGCGCTTGCACAGTGTTCGTTGGTTGGTTTATTGTCTGTGTGGCAATCGGTCAGTTCCGATTTTATTATGTTCAGATAGCAAAGAAGGCTGTGTCCATTCTAGAGGGCTGGGCTAAACTGTTTATAGTGGGGATAGAATGAGCAGAACACTCTCTTGGCCAGTAGGATTGGATGACACCTGGCGTGAGGGGAAGTATTCCCTTCAAGGCCAACTAACCCCTTTGGCTGCAGCATAAACAACCAATGCTTAGAACACCCCCTCCCCATCCCCCATTATGAGACTTCCTCCCTTTTATGACCTACTTCTCTGACACATTGCCCTTCTTTGTAAGCATTAACATTACCTCCCTTATACAACTCCCATTTAAAACCTCATTTTGGATTATGTCTGAAGGTCTTATAAGGGAGCTTCCACTGTAAATGCTGCCTGGTGTTAGAGGCACGGTCTTTCGGACAAGAATAAGTTGAACTATGGTTTTCCATTGTGTAGTAAAGCCTTTATTGTACAGTTCGCCTTGTACTGTGGGCCCGAACTCCAAGGAAACACCACCCAATGACACATTTGAGCAAAGGACCAACATCGGTTCACAGCTTCAGAAATCACTGGTTAAAACAAACGTTGTATCCTGAACCAACCCTGTCATTTTCTGAAGCCAATACCACTTCTTGTTTGTGTTCTTAAGTTCTTTTTCTTCTTCTTCTTCTTCTTCTTCTTCTTCTTCTTCTTCTTCTTCTTCTTCTTCTTTTTTTTTTTTTTCTTCTTCTTCTTCTTCTTCTTCTTCTTCTTCTTCTTCTTCTTCTTCTTCTTCTTCTTCTTCTTCTTCTTCTTCTTCTTCTTCTTCTTCTTCTTCTTCTTCTTCTTCTTCTTCTTCTTCGATTAGTTTCGTTCTTATGCAGGTTTAACTGCATTGTACAAATTCCAATCTCTGTCCTCCATAATGGCCAGTGCATCACAGTATGTTGTTGTTGTTGTTTTGATACGCACTACTAGTAACCATAATCCAATCTAACGTACAACCAGCGTAAAGGTTATTGTGAAGAAACTGTTTGGCTTCTTCTCTGAAGACCCTGTGTCGTCCAGCTCTCCATAGGGTTTCTTTACACAGCCTCACCACAGCCAGGAGGGCGGGGTGTGTGGAGGGGGGGGGGCTGTTTGTGTGTGGACGAAGAGAAAGCAGACATGTGCTTAGACGTCACCAATCCCTGATGGTGAGGGGGTTTGTTCAGACTTGACATTTCTGAGGCTTCGGAATTAGAAATAAATTAAATCTGGCACTCTGTGCCACGGGACATCAATACCACTCATAATTGGAATCCGGGGGTGTTGATGTTCTTTTGTTCTTCTTTTTGTTTCTCTTCTTCTTTTTCTTCTTCATCTTTTTCTTCTTCTTCTTCTTCTTCTTCTTCTTCTTCTTCTTCTTCTTCTTCTTCTTCTTCTTCTTCTTCTTCTTCTTCTTCTTCTTCTTCTTCTTCTTCTTCTTCTTCTTCTTCTTCTTCTTCTTCTTCTTCTTCTTCTTCTTCTTCTTCTTCTTCTTCTTCTTCTTCTTCTTCTTCTTCTTCTTCTTCTTCTTCTTCTTCTTCTCTTCTTCTTCTTCTTCTTCTTCTTCTTCTTCTTCTTCTTCTTCTTCTTCTTCTTCTTCTTTTTCTTCTTCTTCTTCTTCTTCTTCTTCTTCTTCTTCTTCTTCTTCTTCTTCTTCTTCTTCTTCTTCTTCTTCTTCTTCTTCTTCTTCTTCTTCTTCTTTCTTCTTCTTCTTCTTCTTCTTCTTCTTCTTCTTCTTCTTCTTTTTCTTCTTCTTCTTCTTCTTCTTCTTCTTCTTCTTCTTCTTCTTCTTCTTCTTCTTCTTCTTCTTCTTCTTCTTCTTCTTCTTTTTCTTCTTCTTCTTCTTCTTCTTCTTCTTCTTCTTCTTCTTCTTCTTCTTTTTCTTCTTCTTCTTCTTCCACCCGATCTTCTTCTTCTTCTTCTTCTTCTTCTTCTTCTTCTTCTTCTTCTTCTTCTTCTTCTTCTTCTTCTTCTTCTTCTTCTCTTCTTTCTTCTTCTTCTTCTTCTTCTTCTTCTTCTTCTTCTTCTTCTTCTTCTTCTTCTTCTTCTCTTCTTCTTCTTCTTTTCTTCTTCTTCTTCTTCTTCTTCTTCTTCTTCTTCTTCTTCTTCTTCTTCTTCTTCTTCTTCTTCTTCTTTCTTCTTCTTCTTCTTCTTCTTCTTCTTCTTCTTCTTCTTCTTCTTCTTCTTCTTCTTCTTCTTCTTTTTTCTTCTTCTTCTTCTTCTCCTTCTTCTTCTTCTTCTTCTTCTTCTTTTTCTTCTTCTTCTTCTTCTTCTTCTTCTTCTTCTTCTTCTTTTCTTCTTCTTCTTCTTCTTCTTCTTCTTCTTCTTCTTCTTCTTCTTCTTTTTCTTCTTTTTTTTCTTCTTCTTTTTCTTCTTCTTCTTCTTCTTCTTCTTCTTCTTCTTCTTCTTCTTCTTCTTCTTTTTCTTCTTCTTTTTCTTCTTCTTCTTCTTCTTCTTCTTCTTCTTCTTCTTCTTCTTCTTCTTCTTCTTCTTCTTCTTCTAGTCTCCATTTCTGTTACGACTAGAAGACATTATCACACACGCTGAGAAAGGGAAGAAACTCTGTCTAGCTCAATGCTGAGTCTCCATGCCCGTTATTACTGCCCTTACTGCCACAGACAGTGGATGGAACTGAACCCAGTCTACTTTGGCGGAGGTTCGCACACATTTAATGTTTTCTTTTGCTATTCTTAACATAAAGCCTCGGTTTGTGCTAGTTATAATACAGTTGTCAATGTGTGTGCATGTTGTAGACATTGTGTAAATAAGGCATCTATGTTTTCTGTGTTACATGTGGGGGGTTTCCTTACAATAATATTGTTTTATATATTGCATTTGTACTGCCTAGCAACGCAGCTGTTTGGTGTGCATTAGTTAGATACAGTTTGTATTTAAACGCTTGATTGCTTCGTGTATCCAACGGATAGATCATTAATGATGATTGCTTTTAGTTAATATTAAAAAAAAGACGGTATGTGTGGTGGTGTGGGGGTGTGAAGGACAAGCAACTGTGAATGTTGGTCAATAAAGTAACGACATTCGTTGTGTCCACCTCTTTGTGTCTGGCTCATTTCTGTGGTCAATAAAGTAACGACATTCCTTGTGTCCACCTCTTTGATTTCTGTGGTCAATAAAGTAACGACATTCCTTGTGTCCACCTCTTTGTGTCTGGCTCATTTCTGAGGTTGTCTCTCTTTTAAGCTGTTGGTGAAGTGTCATATTGAACCCAAGAGAGCAGTGTCTGTCTGTCTGTCTCTGTCTCTATCTCTGTCTCTCTCTCTCTGTGTGTGTGTCTCTCTCTCTCTCTCTCTCTCTCTCTCTCTCTCTCTCTCTCTCTCTCTCTCTCTCTCTCTCTCTCTCTCTCTCTCTCTCTCTCTCTCTCTCTCTCTCTCTCTCTCTCTCTCCCTGTCCTCTCTCTCTTTCCCTCTCTAGGTATGTAGTTATGAATTTTGTTTTTAATTATATTCATTAGCGTTTTTTCCTGGTTGCCATATCACTAACATAACTGATCAAATTTGCACACACACACACGCGCGCGCACACGCACGCACACGCACACACACACACACACACACACACACACACACACACACACACACACACACACACACAAGCGGATATTCCATGCGGAAACCCGTGCGCAATCCATAAATAAGTGAAACAAAGAAGGGGAGAGATTTGCGCACGTGTCCGAATTGAGAACAGCAGACACAGGGGTAGGGCCTGGTCACAATGACAGCCATGTTGAGAACAGCAGACACAGGAGTAGGGCCTGGTCACAATAACAGCCATGTTGAGAACAGCAGACACAGGGGTAGGGCCTGGTCACAATAACAGCCATGTTGAGAACAGCAGACACAGCGTTGTGCTGTAATGGGATAGGGCCTGGTCACAATAACAGCCATGTTGAGAACAGCAGACACAGGGGTAGGGCCTGGTCACAATAACAGCCATGTTGAGAACAGCAGACACAGGGGTAGGGCCTGGTCACAATAACAGCCATGTTGAGAACAGCAGACACAGCGTTGTGCTGTAATGGGATAGGGCCTGGTCACAATAACAGCCATGTTGAGAACAGCAGACACAGGGGTAGGGCCTGGTCACAATAACAGCCATGTTGAGAACAGCAGACACAGGGGTAGGGCCTGGTCACAATAACAGCCATGTTGAGAACAGCAGACACAGGGGTAGGGCCTGGTCACAATAACAGCCATGTTGAGAACAGCAGACACAGCGTTGTGCTGTAATGGGATAGGGCCTGGTCACAATAACAGCCATGTTGAGAACAGCAGACACAGGGGTAGGGCCTGGTCACAATAACAGCCATGTTGAGAACAGCAGACACAGGGGTAGGGCCTGGTCACAATAACAGCCATGTTGAGAACAGCAGACACAGGGGTAGGGCCTGGTCACAATAACAGCCATGTTGAGAACAGCAGACACAGGGGTAGGGCCTGGTCACAATAACAGCCATGTTGAGAACAGCAGACACAGCGTTGTGCTGTAATGGGATAGGGCCTGGTCACAATAACAGCCATGTTGAGAACAGCAGACACAGGGGTAGGGCCTGGTCACAATAACAGCCATGTTGAGAACAGCAGCCACAGCGTTGTGCTGTAATGGGATAGTGCCTGGTCACAATAACAGCCATGTTGAGAACAGCAGACACAGCGTTGCGCTGTAATGGGATAGGGCCTGGTCTAGTCGTGTACCCCGACCTTTAGCGGCAGTTCGGAAGTACTGTTCCACCCGTTATATGCCGGGTAGACAGCTGGTTTGATCAGTGATCACGATTTGATTGGGCCCGTTGAATGGGGTGGATAGCTGACACCTCGAAGTAGTCTGCTAGGGTGATCACGCATAGCGAACGTATGTGGGTTGTTGGTGTGCACAACATGACATGCTGTTAGTCTGGTAAGTGGAAGTGCATGAATTGAAAATGTGTATGTGTGTGTGTGTGTCTTTCATTTAACGTCTATCCACTTCTCGTGATATTAGGCGTGTATGTGTGAGTGTGTGAGTGTGTGTGTGTGTGTGTGTGTGTGTGTGTGTGTGTGTGTGTGTGTGTGTGTGTGTGTGTGTGTGTGTGTGTGTGTGTGTGTGTGTGTGTGTGTGTGTGTGTGTGTGTGTGTGTGTGTGTGTGTGTGTGTGTTCAAGTGGATAGGCGGTTGGAAGCAACAGAGCAACAGATATAATAGTGATAGGGACAATATTATGCGCCTGCTCTCTCTCTCTCTCTCTCTCTCTCTCTCTCTCTCTCTCTCTCTCTCTCTCTCTCTCTCTCTCTCTCTCTCTCTCTCTCTCTCTCTCTCTCTCTCTCTCTCTCTCTCTCTCTCTCTCTCTCTCTCTCTCTCTCTCTCTCTCTCTCTCTCTCTCTCTCTCTCTCTCTCTCTCTTGTCCATTTTTTAGACGTGCGAACTTTCAGAACTATTTAGAATAAAAAAGATAAGCTATGAACTAGATACTTTTCAGACATCTGCCCTTAGAGTTTTATAACCCAATAGAAGAGCTGCCTGACAGTCCAATGGGTAAGTCAAAGTCAAAATCTTATTTAAAGATGGACATTGAATTAGCAAACATACATGCTTTTTTCATCAAGCCATCTAACAAAGACAAAATGCAAACACACACGCACAATACACAAACCATAATGCTTATCTACATAGAAAAAAGAACACGGAACAGATCAATATTTACAGTAACAACATATTAACAAATCGTGCCACATATTTAAATGGAAATTGGGACACAAAAGGTCATACGCTCAGATACGAGGCGAAAATGGTGTTTTACGTCCTCTTGGTCTGAATCAGACACATATGGGACATTTGTAAATACAAATATGGTGGGAACAATACTGGAGGCAATGCCCGGAGGCAGTACGAAACCAGTAAAGTCCCGATTTTTAAAAATTAATGCAGATAGCTGTAGCGGTGACCACGCCTCGGTTAAACCTCAACGGCTATGGCACCGCCACAAGTGATGAAAACCCCCAATTAATACGCTCAGATACATTAACACATTTCACTCACTACTGTTTTGTCTATTTGTGGGATTGGGAGACATTACAGACCAATTCTGCAGAACAACTACTACATACTCAACTGTTGCTTATCTGAAAGATGGAGTTTAAGTCTTGTTTTTAAAAAAATTCAAGGTAGAAGGCAGGTTCCACCAGAGTATAAGAAACTAGATTTATATAAGTTATTTTTAGGCCTAGGAAAAGATAACAAATGATTATGTCTGTGAGTATTAACCTTAAATTCATCTTTAAGCTTTTTCGGAGCATTCCCATTTACGATATTGTGCATAAGTATTGCTTTATTGAACAACAATCTGTCATGTTATGTTAATAATTTTAGTTTTTTTTTTATAATATTTGATAGTCAGTGAGCTAGATTTTAACAAAATCAATTTGACAGCTTGTTTATACATACGGTTGATTAGTTTCAAATTGGTATCACTGGAGTTGTCCAATACATTAGATGCATAGTCAATCATTGAAAGAATATGCCCACTAAAAAATAACTTACGCGAATCTAAGAAATGTTTATTTTTACTTAGTTGAAATATTTTTTGGGAAATATTTTTCCAAAGAGATGTTGTATGTTCAGTCCATGTTAAATCCTTGTCAATTATTACGCCTAACATTTTGTGGGAATCAACTTCCTCAATTTCTTTGTTTTCTATAAACAGTGGTGGAAAAGGAGACTTCATTTTTTGTCTTTTTTGCCGTGCACATACATACATACATACATTTTGTTTTGACTGCATTTAATGACATATGATTTAGATAGGTCCACGTCATAAGTTTATTAATATTTTCTTGTAGTTTAGTTGATAATTTCAATGGATCAAAATCACTATCATGTAGAGATGTATCATCTGCAAACATTTCACTACTGCAATCAATATGACATGGCAAGTCATTAACATATATAGAAAACAGAATAGGACCTAAAACAGAACCCTGTGGAACACCATGCCTGATAGGTAGAGATGTTGATGTTTTGTTGTTTACCATTACTAGCTGTTTACGATTAGAAAGAAATGATGACACCAGCTTAATGAATTCAGGGGGTAGATTATAAAGTTTTAATTTGCGCAATAAAGGTGTATGGTTGATTACATCAAATGCTTTTTCAAAATCTATAAAAAGAACTCCAGTAAAATTATTTCCATTGATGCTATCTAGAAGACTATCTATGAGTTGTATTAGGGCTGTATTACAAGAATGATTTTCACGAAACCCAGATTGGTCTGCATGGAGTAAGCTGTTCTTGGTAAGGTTCTAGGGAGGTGAAGCTAAGAAACCCTGACTAAAGACCTTGCACTCTGTGCCCCCTCCCCCCTCTCTCTCTAAAACATAATGTATGCATACACGCGCTTGTACATGCGCGCGCACACACACACACACACTTGAAACGCACTACACCATTGCATACACACGCGTGTGCGCGTACACATCCGTGCACACGGACAGACACACACACACACACACACACACACACACACACACACGCACACACGCACGCATGCACGCACGCACGCACGCACGCACGCACGCACGCACACGCGCACGCACACGCACACGCACACGCACACACACGCACGCGCACGCACACGCACGCACACGCACGCACACGCACACACACACACACACACACACACACACACACACACACACACACACACACACACACACACACACACATACACTATTTGCAAGATATGACAGAATCGTTGGGAATGTATTGAATACATTCCATCACTTTTGATGCATTGTTCACAACGTTTATCCCCCTTAGTTTCGGTGTGTATCGGTACAGGACAAACGTGCCGGTATGCCGTACATTGTTTTAATCGTACCGGTATTTTCGGTATTACCGGTTCGTGTCACCTGCTGTACCTTAGAGGCAGTCATCAACTTCGTTGTTGTTGTTGTTGCTGTCGTTGTTTTGTTCCTTTAATAATCTGACCATTACATGCATTGTGTAAGGGATCACCTAGTGAATTGTTTCCAGTGTTACCAGAAATAGTGACCCGTACAATAGTGTGACTAAGGTCAGTAGTCTCCCGGAGAAAGAAGACCCGGTGTCACGAGAAATGAGTCCTCCCGTGAACTAAGTCGCCGTCACCGTAATATACATGTGCGCCACAACTGTAACGATAACTTATTTTGGAAATATTGAGATTTAAGTGCTCAGTCTACACAGGAAAAACTGAGAAATCTCAGCAGGAGGGTGTAAATCTACATCTTTGCCGAGTAATCGATGCACAGACCCATGACACTTGCTTTTGCCTTTTTCCAAAACAGTGGATGATGTCAACAAACACCCATACAGATACAAATAACAAATTTTAGAAAAATATCACTGTCTTCCCAATATTTAGGGGAAGATGGGGTAGAAAAAACATGGGCGGGTAAGAAGCCCATGCCAATTATCTCATGAAATGAAGCAGTTAATGTTTAGCATTCGTCTCATGGGCAAATTTGACTGAAATTTTCTTTATTTCATGAGATAATTGGCATCGGCTTCTTACCCGCCAATAGGCCTTTTACCCCGTCTTCCCCTAGTGATGACATATTTAGTGCTTTTCCTGCTAGCCCAACATACCTCTGAATGTATCCAGGGGCGAATTCTTCCCAAACAGCAAACAATTCGAAAGAGGAAACGGGACGAATTTCACGCGAGAGATATCTCACGAGACACCGGGTCAGAATTCTACATTTTTTCCCCCTGTAGAAATGTGTACAATGCCACTGTAGAAAACTGACCCGAGTGAAGTTTCTAGGGAGAATATTGACCATAGTATCCCTTTTCTACGGGGTTAAGTATTTCCGGAAACACCAAGCCGGGTAGCATGTGTCTACGATTGGTCCTAGTGGTCATCTCATTATTTTCAAGTGTCTGTGGACATTCTACCAGGGAAAAGCCAACCAATCTTAGCTTCCAGGCCCAATAAAAAGTGCAATACCTCAGCTTGGATATTCAGACATTTGAACCAGTTGTTTTCCAGCCTGTATCTGTTTTGAACCCGACAGCTGTACTTGCCCCAATAAAGGGGGCGGTGGTAGGACAGATGACACCACAGTGGTGAGTGGCCTTGGGAAGTATTGACGAGCGTGCGTTAATCATGGGCATGACGGTAATTAAGCTCATTATGCTAACAGTAGTAATCGGGGACGACTGACAGCAGTAATCACAGACCCTCTGTGTGAAATGTGGAGCAGGGGACTGGAATTGGGACTTACATTCTAATGTGAACATGACAGGCATTGGGCTGAACGTACACACATTATGTGTTACTT
>CM065680.1:2034678-2107178 GCA_017654935.2 Phymorhynchus buccinoides | reverse complement strand
TAGCCCTCTTCTCCGTTCTTTGCACTGGCTTCCTGTCGCAGACAGAATTGAGTATAAATTAAACACCCTTTGCTATAAATCTATCCATAAAGCTGCTCCATCTTACCTCTGCGACAATATTTCCATCTATACGCCAGCTCGCACATTACGTTCAGTTTTTGACCCCCTTTCTCTCCAGATCCCTAGGTAAAAGCTTTCCACTGTTGGTCGGCGCTCTTTTGCTGTCTCAGGACCGACATCTTGGAACAAACTTCCTCTCTCCCTCCGTCAGCGACCGACCCTCTCAGCCTTCAAATTTAACCTCAAAACCCACCTGTTCCCCCGTCATTAAGGCTCCGCTCTCTTTCTCTTCTGTCTCTTGCCTTTAGGTCTGTTTCTGCTGTATATCATTTATGTCGAACGTGTGTGTTCGCTTTGTATTGCATTTTTGTTTGAATGCGTTATTGATGCTAACGTGTGTGTGCGCTTTGATTTGATTTATATCAAGATTCAGCGCCGTATAAATACTGTATGTTGTTGTTGTTGTGTGTGTGTGTGTGTGTGTGTATGTTTGTGTGTGTTGTCGATGTTGTTGTTTTTGTGTGTGTGGCATTTTTATTATTCTTTGTCAACTTGTATTTACAACTGTAGACATTGATTTTATTTTTCGCTACAATCGTTTTCTTGGCCAGAATATCCTTTTTTTCGTTTAGTTTTATTTTAGAAAAACGTTTTCCTCGGCATTAGCCTATCAGGCCTACTCAGACTTTCTTTGTAACGAGAGTTTATGATTGTGATTCTCTTACCTAATACTTTAGAACAGGAGTCAGAAAACGGCTTGTTGCTTGTGTGTTGTGTAGGCCTGTGTTAAGTGGATTTGAACCCCTTATGGTCACAACACATATTGCCATTTCTCGCTCTTTCCTCATGGCAACACAGTGATATGCAAGTCATACTACTACTAGCGTATCACTGCACTGTCATGGGCAAAGAGCCCAAAATATCAACGTGTATCGTGCCCATTACTAACGTAGCCTCTCATTGCTTATTGCATGCCTTTAGTGGGGTCTACGTTGTCCGTGAACACCTTTCTGGCGAAGAGACACACACTCACAGCAGACGGTGCATTAGTTTCTGGCGAAGAGACACACACTCACAGCAGACAGTGCATTAGTTTTTTCACATGTGGACTTTGTTCTTTCAGTTCTTGCTGCAGAGTGCCTACGAAAAGAAGCTATTCGCGGATCGCATGCAGCGCAGAACACGGGCCATGCTCAGAGCACGCGCCAACAGCGCCACCACGTGCGGCACAGTACCACGTGACCACAGGCTACGCCCCCTCACCACCTCCGCCCTCACCCGCC
This sequence comes from Phymorhynchus buccinoides, assembly GCA_017654935.2. NCBI lineage: Eukaryota > Metazoa > Mollusca > Gastropoda > Neogastropoda > Raphitomidae > Phymorhynchus > Phymorhynchus buccinoides. The sequence continues at coordinate 2,105,835 of CM065680.1, read as the reverse complement.
CTTTCCCTGCCGCCGGCAACCACAGATTCCTGAGGTCTTTCAGTGGCAGGAGTACGGTAAACGTCCCCCAGATAATGCCTTGCAACACGTCTAAAACCACCAGTACGGTAGCCATCCCTGAAACACAATCTTCAAAGCCTGAAAGCATGACTAGGGCAGAGGCTCGTGCCACTGTACCTTCAGGCATCTCTAAGCACAGGAGTACGGTAAACGTCCCCCGGACTAACACCTGGAATACCACACAGGTCCCAGAAACAGCATCACCAAGAACTTCTGAAAGCACGGGTAATGTAGAACATCCTGACACAGCGCCTTCAGGCGCTCCTAAAAGCATGAGTTCGGTCAAAGTGTTTCAGAAAGTTAGTGCGTCTAAACCTACTAGTAGAGTAAATGTCGCACAAACGGTTCCATCAGGCACGTCCCACAGCAGACACGTGCGCCAGAAGACCCAGGGTGAAGGTCATCAGACCTCTCTGCCCGGCACCTCCCTGCAGGGGTCAGCCCGGGGAATGAGGTCATCCAGGAACCAGGAAGGATCTGCATGCCCTGGACAGAATCAAGGCAGTGTGAGAGATCATTGCACAGAAACTGGCTCAGCTTCCATTCCTCAGTCTGGGGACATTGTGCACCAGAAAACGTCTGACAACCTGCAACATACTGCTAGGGATAGGATCAACCGCCCAATCATCACCAAGAGTGGTAGAATGTCAGCAGAAAACCGTCCAATCAACACCAAGGGCAGAGCCACGTCAGCAGAGAATTATCCACTCATGGAGGCAGAGAAAGCCTATGTGATGATGAGCAGAGGTCGAGGAAAGATAACTCCAGCAGCTACCCCCGTCTCCTCCCCCCACCCTCCTGTTTCCCCACCAGGAGCCCAGCAGCTTCGGCACAGAGCGTCACACCCCGGCATCCCTGTCACTGCGGCTGAAAGACCCCACCACCACTCCCCTTCCCCCACCCCTCCTCTCTCCGCCCCTCGTAACGTTCGCTTCTCCAAGGCACACGCCAGAACATCGAAAACGCCATCAACTTCAGACCCCACCAAACGACGAAGTCCAGAGCACAGGTGTGGAAAGCAGAGGTCTTCCCAATCGCTCGTGCCTTCAGCTCGACTGTCTTCTCCACAACAACCACGACGTTCACGCTCCAAACCAGCTTCTGCCAGTTCATTTCGACACAGCCCCTCCCCCACCCCTTTCTCCTCTGCCTCTCCCAGCCCTCTCCCTTGTAACTCTCCCAGTCCTCTCCCCTCTCCCTTCACCAGCCGGCGGCGCGCTCTGTTGCAGCGCTTGGGGATGAAGCTGGAGAGCAAAACGTCTGACCCTCGCTACGCGCTGCTGGAGCGCAGTCTGACCCCCGTGACCCCTGCCCTACACGTGAGCTGTGACGTCACGGCCATCGTGAACACTGTGGACGCTCTGCACGTGAGGCCCAGAGTTCACCCGGAGGTCAAACCTAATGTGGAGTCCAAGGCCGTTAGTTATATGAAGGAGAGAGGCTTTGTATTCAAGGCAGTCATGTGAATATACATATTGACTTACGCACACCACACATCCAGGACTTACATACACACGCGCACACACAGAGTTTTCCACAGTGTAGTGACATGTATGCCATTTCCCCCCCCAGCACAGTTCTTCAATGGAGTCTGCACACTTTCCATCCCACTCCTCTCACTAAAGGTTATAGTTACAACGCAGGACCCATCAGCTTCAGATGACATGTCAACAAACATTTGAAGTGAATCTGTGCAGCAGTTCGCATATATTTGTTGGGAATGTGGTGGAGGACATGTGGCCGTACTAAGCAACAGCCCATGGTTATAGTTACATCACGGGACACACCACTTCAATCCATATACCATCTTACAATATTTGTAGTGAATCCATGCAGCGGTTCCAGAGATATTGTGCTCCCCACTCAAGAGAGTTACACAAATTGCATTGACACTAAATGATGAAAGTACATGTGGACTACAGGTCCTTTACCTGAACTTCCTCTTGAAGTTTATACATTCAAAGTGGTTTTTCCACTGAGAATTAAAACGTTTTGTTCACGATACAAGGTCCTGTTTGGCGAGTCTGCTCTGTTTGAACCCTTTCACCGCCAGCCATATTTGAGCAACAAATGTCTATTAAACTTACTTGGATGCAAAAAAGATTTCGTCTGCAATATTGTGGGATTTCTCTGTGACACATTTAGAATGGGGTCAATCCCCACTGTCCAAATTTAGGAACACAATGTCATTGAATAACAGACCCTGATTTCAAAGGTTTTAATGACATGGGTGTTAAATCATTGTGGTGCAAAAATGCGACATTGGCGGTGAAAGGGTTAAATTCAACAGCTTGCATAGGTGAGAGAGAGAGAGAAAAAGAGAGAGAGAGAGAGAGAGAGAGAGGAGAGAGAGAGAGAGAGAGAGAGAGAGAGAGAGAGAGAGAGAGAGAGAGTGAGAGTGATGATGATGACAATGTTTGTATTAAGGGATGAGAGAGAGAGAGAGAGAGAGAGAGAGAGAGAGAGAGAGAGAGAGAGAGAGAGAGAGAGAGAGAGAGAGAGAGAGAGAGAGAGAGAGAGAGAGAGAGAGAGAGAGAGAGAGAGAGAGAGAGAGAGAGAGAGAGAGAGAGAGGGAGAGTGATGATGATGACAATGTTTGTATTAAGGGAGAGAGAGAGAGAGAGAGAGAGAGAGAGAGAGAGAGAGAGAGAGAGAGAGAGAGAGAGAGAGAGAGAGAGAGAGAGAGAGAGAGAGAGAGAGAGAGAGAGAGAGAGAGAGAGGTGAGAGTGATGATGATGACAATGTTTGTATTAAGGGATGAGAGAGAGAGAGAGAGAGAGAGAGAGAGAGAGAGAGAGAGAGAGAGAGAGAGAGAGAGAGAGAGAGAGAGAGAGAGAGAGAGAGAGAGAGAGAGAGGGGAGAGAGAGAGAGAGAGAGAGAGAGAGGGAGAGAGAGAGGGAGAGTGATGATGATGACAATGTTTGTATTAAGGGATGAGAGAGAGAGAGAGAGAGAGAGAGAGAGAGAGAGAGAGAGAGAGAGAGAGAGAGAGAGGAGAGAGAGAGAGAGAGAGAGAGAGAGAGAGGGAGAGAGAGGGAGAGAGAGAGAGAGAGAGAGAGAGAGAGAGAGAGAGAGAGAGAGAGAGATACGGGGTATGTATGTGTGCATGGTACAAATCAGGCAATGGCGGTTTCTCTATTTGTTGTTACATTTGCTTTAATCTGTGCATGAGTCGATATGAAAATGTTTAACAGGTGATTGAATTCTTACAAATTAAGTAAATTAGTCAAATAAAAAAATTGCAAAGACTTTATGACATTATGACTAAAAACATATGCACATATCCAAACACACACACACACACACACACATGCATACGCATACGCACACACAGATAGAAACACACCAAACAGTCAAGCACCTTTTTTCTCTTTATTATCATCACTCCCACAATAGTCATCAAAACAACCCGGCAACAAAAAACAACCAACAACCCGGCAACAAAAGCCAAACAACAAACAACAAAAGCCAAACAAACAAACAACCTGGCAACAAAAGCCAAACAAACAAACAACCTGGCAACAACAGCCAAACAAACAAACAACATGGCAACAAAAGCCAAACAAACAACCAACAACCCGGCAACAAAAGACAAACAACCCAGCAACAAAAGACAAACAACAAACAACCCGGCAACAAAAGACAAACAACCAACAACCCAGCAACAAAAGACAAACAAACAACAAACAACCCGGCAACAAAAGACAAACAAACAACAAACAACCCAGCAACAAAAGCCAAACAAACAACCCGGCAACAAAAGCCAAACAAACAAACAACCAACAACCCGGCAACAAAAGACAAACAAACAACAACCCAGCAACAAAAGACAAACAAACAACAAACAACCCAGCAACAAAAGACAAACAAACAACAAACAACCCGGCAACAAAAGCCAAACAAACAAACAACCAACAACCCGGCAACAAAAGACAAACAAACAACCCAGCAACAAAAGACAAACAAACAACAAACAACCCAGCAACAAAAGACAAACAAACAACAAACAACCCAGCAACAAAAGACAAACAAACAACCCGGCAACAAAAGCCAAACAAACAACAAACAACCTGGCAACAAAAGCCAAACAAACAAACAACCAACAACCCGGCAACAAAAGACAAACAAACAACAAACAACCCAGCAACAAAAGACAAACAAACAACAAACAACCCAGCAACAAAAGACAAACAAACAACAAACAACCCGGCAACAAAAGACAAACAAACAACAAACAACCCAGCAACAAAAGACAAACAAACAACCAACAACCCGGCAACAAAAGACAAACAAACAACAAACAACCCAGCAACAAAAGCCAAACAACAACCCGGCAAGCAAGCTGATGAAGAAATTGACCGTACCATGAGCTCAACACGCCAGAGAGGAAAAGTGAAGACACAGATGAAATAAAAGCCAAGTGGTTAGTGAAAATGACAGCAGACATTATTGGGGAGAAAATAACTATCACAGAATGACGAAGATACCCCCCCCCCCCCCCCACCCACCCAAAAAGAAAAAAGATGTGGAATAGATTTCCAATAATAATAATAGCTACACAGCACATTTCTTTTTTTTAATTATTCCAATTTAAGTTTCTTAACAGAAAGTTTTTTGGTCCAATCAAAAAGTTATAAATAAATAAATAAAACCCAACCAACCAAACCCCTGTGGAGGATATACTGCTTTCCATCGTACTGCAAAATCCAGTCACATCTTCTACATGAAAAAACCCAAACAAATGAAACTGATTACAGACAAAAAGAAGAAGACATGCGGAGCAAAATGCCAACACAAACATGAACTACCACGCACAACTCTGGATAGCTGGAAAAACCATAGTATATCACCTTGTAAGCATAACGATTAAAAAACAAAGATCGTCTTCTAATGCGTAAAGCACTCAAATAACGCAATCACCTCTACATCAATGCAACAAAGACCCAAATTGCATAATCCCAACAGAATAGGAAAAATTAGTAAAAAAAAACCACACACAAGTACACAAGAGACAAATGTTGCTGATGCAATATGCCAGATCAAGTGAACGCCAAAGCCAAACTTGAAAAAACAAAACAGCCTTCACGAGGGAAACATTTATATTTACACATGTATCGATTTTAACAAAACTGTAACTTCTTTCTTCACAACCACTGTAGCGCACTACAGGTCAAACTTCCCTCTACATCACTCCCCATTCTAAAGGAGCCCTAATGTGTCAGATAATGTGGATCCTAAAACAACACGAGTGAAACAGTTCACCACCACTACAGGTCAAACTTCCCTCTACATCACTCCCCCCATTCTAAAGGAGCCCTAATGTGTCAGCTAATGTGGATCCTAAAACAACACGAAAGAAACAGTTACCAATTAAAAATCTAAAGAAAAAATAATTTAAAAAGAAAACAAAAAAAAGCTTAACATAAAATGCAGACTATAAGCCGCTACTTTTCCCCTCAACTTTGACCCATGCGGCTTATAGACTGATGCGGCTTATCTATGAATTTGTTTCCATTCTACATTTATCAATATGATTGAATCTGTTTCTGGCCAGATTCTTCAGCCTATTCTGAGCTTCTTTAGACTCAAAACTGGTTTTGGTAATCAATAGATTCAAATCTCATGTTTAAAGTATCTGAGGACATTAAATACTCATGTTCTGATAGGAGAATTTCTATATTTGTGTTGCTTTGTGCACATACAATTTTCTCTGCGGCTTATAAACTGGTGTGGCTTATATGTGAATAAATACCTAATATTTTGTCAATTTAAGGGATGCGGCTTATATACAGGTGCGTCTTATAGTCCAGTTTTTACGGTACCCAAAACACCCACATTCACATGAATCACCAGCATAAGGCATAAGTTATAGCGACAAGGACAAATGAGTGAAGCCGTGCAAAAGATGGATGGGTGGATGGATGGGTAAATGGATGGATGGATGGATGCATAGGTCTGAATTTGAACATGTGCTCAGACTCAGAGATTTTAACCTCCTCCTCCTGAAATGTCTTGTATTTGTAATTTCTTGTAACTACCTGTTTACTTCCATTGGAATTGATTCCAGTTAGCATGATGACCACCTACCACAGTACAGTTCTTCATCAACATTGTCTTCCTTTGACCAGATAGTCTGGCACCTTTTGTCATTCTATCCTGTACTGTACTGTTCTTCATCAACATTGTCTTCCTTTGACCAGATAGTCTGGCACCTGTTGTCATTCTATCCTGTACAGCACAGTACTGTTCTTCATCAATATTGTCTTCCTTTGACCAGATAGTCTGGCACCTTTTGTCATTCTATCCTGTACAGCACAGTACTGTTCTTCATCAACATTGTCTTCCTTTGACCAGATAGTCTGGCACCTGTTGTCATTCTATCCTGTACAGTACAGTTCTTCATCAACATTGTCTTCCTTTGACCAGATAGTCTGGCACCTGTTGTCATTCTATCCTGTACAGTACAGTTCTTCATCAACATTGTCTTCCTTTGACCAGATAGTCTGGCACCTGTTGTCATTCTATCCTGTACAGTACAGTTCTTCACCAACATTGTCTTCCTTTGACCAGATAGTCTGGCACCTGTTGTCATTCTATCCTGTACAGTACAGTTCTTCACCAACATTGTCTTCCTTTGACCAGATAGTCTGGCACCTGTTGTCATTCTATCCTGTACAGTACTGTTCTTCATCAACATTGTCTTCCTTTGACCAGATAGTCTGGCACCTGTTGTCATTCTATCCTGTACAGCACAGTACAGTTCTTCACCAACATTGTCTTCCTTTGACCAGATAGTCTGGCACCTTTTGTATTCTATCCTGTACAGTACAGTTCTTCACCAACATTGTCTTCCTTTGACCAGATAGTCTGGCACCTTTTGTCATTCTATCCTGTACAGTACAGTTCTTCACCAACATTGTCTTCCTTTGACCAGATAGTCTGGCACCTTTTGTCATTCTATCCTGTACAGCACAGTACTGTTCTTCACCAACATTGTCTTCCTTTGACCAGATAGTCTGGCACCTGTTGTCATTCTATCCTGTACAGTACAGTTCTTCACCAACATTGTCTTCCTTTGACCAGATAGTCTGGCACCTGTTGTCATTCTATCCTGTACAGTACAGTTCTTCACCAACATTGTCTTCCTTTGACCAGATAGTCTGGCACCTTTTGTCATTCTATCCTGTACAGTACAGTTCTTCACCAACATTGTCTTCCTTTGACCAGATAGTCTGGCACCTGTTGTCATTCTATCCTGTACAGTACTGTTCTTCACCAACATTGTCTTCCTTTGACCAGATAGTCTGGCACCTTTTGTCATTCTATCCTGTACAGTACAGTTCTTCATCAACATTGTCTTCCTTTGACCAGATAGTCTGGCACCTTTTGTCATTCTATCCTGTACAGTACAGTTCTTCATCAACATTGCTTTCCTTTGACCAGATAGTCTGGCACCTGTTGTCATTCTATCCTGTGCAAAAATCTGCCTCAAACACTGCTGTTTTGAATGTCAGGAAAAAATACAAAAACAAACAACAAAACTCCAATTGTGTAGCACTGGGTGAAATACACTAGATATATACATGTAGTCGCTACAATGGTCCCAGCACATTCCAACATCACAGAGTAACAGCTCAATCAATCAATCAATCTTCTCTGGCTCAAAGTAAGGAATGCCAAACATCAACAGGGGTGGGGAGATGGGGGGAGATGGGAGGGGTGGGGGCAATGGAAGGAAAAGGGGACCAAAAAACGTCTCCAAGAGCATAATCCTGCCATTCACATGCACAATATAATATACAAAAAACATATACATATTCTACAAAACCATACATGTTAAAAAATGCAGTAGAAAACAACAGCCCCATGCCCATGGTAGTCAACACAATTCCCTCCTTTACAGAAACACTTCCCATTTCTAGACACTTCCATTCACAAAGTTCCCAGGAAGACCCAGTCTTCAGGAACATTGTCTTTAACCCTTCCAGTGCCATGTTTCTAGACACTCTTCCATTCACAAAGTTCCCAGGAAGACCCAGTCTTCAGGAACATAGTGCCATGTTTCTAGACACTCTTCCATTCACAAAGTTCCCAGGAAGACCCAGTCTTCAGGAACATTGTCTTTAACCCTTCCAGTGCCATGTTTCTAGACACTCTTCCATTCACAAAGTTCCCAGGAAGACCCAGTCTTCAGGAACATAGTGCCATGTTTCTAGACACTCTTCCATTCACAAAGTTCCCAGGAAGACCCAGTCTTCAGGAACATAGTGCCATGTTTCTAGACACACTTCCATTCACAAAGTTCCCAGGAAGACCCAGTCTTCAGGAACATTGTCTTCCAGTGCCATGTTTCTAGACACTCTTCCATTCACAAAGTTCCCAGGAAGACCCAGTCTTCAGGAACATAGTGCCATGTTTCTAGACACTCTTCCATTCACAAAGTTCCCAGGAAGACCCAGTCTTCAGGAACATAGTGCCATGTTTCTAGACACACTTCCATTCACAAAGTTCCCAGGAAGACCCAGTCTTCAGGAACATTGTCTTCCAGTGCCATGTTTCTAGACACTCTTCCATTCACAAAGTTCCCAGGAAGACCCAGTCTTCAGGAACATAGTGCCATGTTTCTAGACACACTTCCATTCACAAAGTTCCCAGGAAGACCCAGTCTTCAGGAACATTGTCTTCCAGTGCCATGTTTCTAGACACTCTTCCATTCACAAAGTTCCCAGGAAGACCCAGTCTTCAGGAACATTGTCTTCCAGTGCCATGTTTCTAGACACTCTTCCATTCACAAAGTTCCCAGGAAGACCCAGTCTTCAGGAACATAGTGCCATGTTTCTAGACACACTTCCATTCACAAAGTTCCCAGGAAGACCCAGTCTTCAGGAACATTGTCTTTAACCCTTCCAGTGCCATGTTTCTAGACACTCTTCCATTCACAAAGTTCCCAGGAAGACCCAGTCTTCAGGAACATAGTGCCATGTTTCTAGACACTCTTCCATTCACAAAGTTCCCAGGAAGACCCAGTCTTCAGGAACATTGTCTTCCAGTGCCATGTTTCTAGACACTCTTCCATTCACAAAGTTCCCAGGAAGACCCAGTCTTCAGGAACATTGTCTTTAACCCTTCCAGTGCCATGTTTCTAGACACTCTTCATTCACAAAGTTCCCAGGAAGACCCAGTCTTCAGGAACATTGTCTTTAACCCTTCCAGTGCCATGTTTCTAGACACACTTCATTCACAAAGTTCCCAGGAAGACCCAGTCTTCAGGAACATTGTCTTCCAGTGCCATGTTTCTAGACACACTTCATTCACAAAGTTCCCAGGAAGACCCAGTCTTCAGGAACATTGTCTTCCAGTGCCATGTTTCTAGACACACTTCATTCACAAAGTTCCCAGGAAGACCCAGTCTTCAGGAACAGTGTCTTTAACCCTTCCAGTGCCATGTTTCTAGACACACTTCATTCACAAAGTTCCCAGGAAGACCCAGTCTTCAGGAACAGTGTCTTTAACCCTTCCAGTGCCATGTTTCTAGACACACTTCATTCACAAAGTTCCCAGGAAGACCCAGTCTTCAGGAACATTGTCTTTAACCCTTCCAGTGCCATGTTTCTAGACACACTTCATTCACAAAGTTCCCAGGAAGACCCAGTCTTCAGGAACAGTGTCTTTAACCCTTCCAGTGCCATGTTTCTAGACACACTTCATTCACAAAGTTCCCAGGAAGACCCAGTCTTCAGGAACATTGTCTTTAACCCTTCCAGTGCCATGTTTCTAGACACTCTTCCATTCACAAAGTTCCCAGGAAGACCCAGTCTTCAGGAACAGTGTCTTTAACCCTTCCAGTGCCATGTTTCTAGACACTCTTCCATTCACAAAGTTCCCAGGAAGACCCAGTCTTCAGGAACATTGTCTTTAACCCTTCCAGTGCCATGTTTCTAGACACTCTTCCATTCACAAAGTTCCCAGGAAGACCCAGTCTTCAGGAACATTGTCTTTAACCCTTCCAGTGCCATGTTTCTAGACACTTCCATTCACAAAGTTCCCAGGAAGACCCAGTCTTCAGGAACAGTGTCTTTAACCCTTCCAGTGCCATGTGTATTTTTACATTTAGGTTGTCCGTTGCATCTCAACCGACAGGAAGGGAGTAACTATTTTATTCCAGTGTGCATGCGTTGCTTAAACGGAAGAAGCATTGACATAAGCTCTAAAGATAAACGCATGGCAGGGTGCTTGGCAATGAATGTCTTTGCATTTGGTGGAATGTGTAGAGTGATGTCTTACCCGTGTCACTGGAAGAGTTAGGACTAATAAGACGTTAATCCCACCATCAGCGTCACAAAGCTGAACACCACTTTGTCGTTTTAGTCCCATCTCTTAGTTTGCCTCCCAGACTTTTTTGTTGATGCATTTCAAAATGTCCAACACATTTTGGACAAGTCTTAACTCTGGTTATTTCAGACGCATTGTAGCGTGCTTATTTCAATTTATAGAAAAGAATAGATACAGAATATACATCTTTACGATATAGGCATAGGAAAAATAACGGGTGTCCCCAATTTCACAGCCCCCCCCCCCCCCCCCCCCCCCCCCCCAAAAAAAAAGAAGTTAGGTAGATCCAATATTTTGTTTTAAAGGAGACACTGAAAACCCGACATTTAAGTACTTTGCAGTAAAACAAACCACCAAGATTCCCGTTGGCTGCATGTATATGGATTTTATGTTTTAAAATGTGTGATACCAGACTACCTTATGGCAGAAAAACCAGGCTGTTTGTTATTGATCTTTTTAAGTACATCAAATCATGAAGTGCTTAGGCTGAAAAGAATTTCTTAACCCTGATGGTCATTTTGATTTTCATTCAAACATCTGTTTTTGCTCATAGCAGGTCAGTTTGACTGCTATCAAGTTTTATTTTTTTAAATAGAAACTGAAGAAGGCAAGGATTATTTAAGTACACAGAGCCTCAATGTTTGTTTACTGTTGGATGAGCATAATCTGAGTATTAAGATTTTTCATTTTGCAATTTAAAAGGAATAATATTAATAAGAACTTGATTTCCAAATTGTAATCTTGACTTGTATCTTATGTGGTATGAACGATGTACAAAAAATAACTGAAAGAAAAACAAATACAATGATTTTCAACCCATCATTGAAATAAATAGGAACAAAAACAGCTAAACGTCATACAGTTTCTCTTCAGCTTCCATCACATGCATGACCCCGAACCCTGACAAGCTTTATTGTTTTCCTTTTGACCCTGATACATAATACATGTTTTTTCCCCATTTTTATTCACTTTGAACCGTTGTTGTTGCCCTTCTCAATTTGTTGATACCTATTTCACCGAGACAACCTCACACGCACAGTCGGACACACTGTTTAATTCAATCAACGTAGACAATGCATTGGATTTGATTGGTATTACACCCAATTTCAAAGTTCTAATATGGTACAGCTTTATGTTTATACTTTGCATTTGCATCAGATTTCTGGGTTACTGACATTGATAAACTAGTCAGAAATGAAGAGCACTGTAAGCACACATAATGTGACCAACCCACTGCACTGCGTGGCACTCCACGACCCTGCTCAGACAGAAATCATCAATGATTAGATAACCTGCTGTATCCGTCTCCCCATCTATTCTCTACAGTACATTATGCATTATCTGAACAGCCAATACCATGTCAATCAATCTTCACTTTTTCCGTTCCATTCTCTACAGTATGTACTTCCTGCAAAGACAATACCGTGTATACTCAATGTACATGCGTTCTGTTATATTCTCTACATTAACGATACTTATTTCCCGCTTGTACAATTTCACAGAAATCCAAAGCCACCATGCGTCCCCTATGTACAAGTTAAATTAAAAAAAGATGGAAGCAAAGCACAAATGTGACAGGCTGGTCACACAAACCAAACAGGGTTCAATGCAAACACAACAATGTGTTTCATATTGAAAGAGGAAATGGACACCTAAGCTCACCTGAAAGTAAAACAACTACAGCTAATCATTTATAGTCTTTAGTTCAGACCAGTCACGTCAACTTGAAGAAACGCTGGTAAAGCAAAGATTTCATAACTTGAGATCAACAGTTACAAACCACACACACACACACACTCTCTCTCTCTCATGTCTGCATTGCACATGCACACAAACATGTGTGTGCATTCACACACACACTCTCTCTTATGTCTGCATTGCACATGCACACAAACATGTGTGTGCATTCACACACACACTCTCTCTTATGTCTGCATTGCACATGCACACAAACATGTGTGTGCATTCACACACACACTTCTGCATTGCACATGCACACAAACATGTGTGTGCATTCACACACACACTCTCTCTTATGTCTGCATTGCACATGCACACAAACATGTGTGTGCATTCGCACACACACACACACACACATTTGAAAAAATACCCTTGTAATTGTTCTTCGAGAACAAAAATTAGAAAATAAACGGAACAGATTTCATCTCTAACTCAGTAAACAAACAAAGCACAGCACTCATTCTATACACTCTCCAATTCATAATCTTTCTCACAAACAACCCCTCGCATTCATCCCTAAAACGGTTGAAGCAAAAGCTCATGGAATGTACTGTCTAGATTGAAGACTTGTAAACTGAACACCATCGACAGGACAGTGCTCAATGGATGACCAGCACATGCAAAACACAACAGCAGTATGGTGGAGAGAACAAACAGCTTCAAGTTCAACTGAGAAACACAAACGGAAAAAAAAACCCAGCAAGCGTGTGAGTGTGTGTGTGTGTGTGTGAAGTCAAGTCAAAACAAGAGGCAAAGCCTGCAAGGCTCACGTCTGATTTTTATTACTATAGCAGGCATGGGAATTCCCATGACAATTCCCATGCCTGTATAGAGAGAATGCTGTTATGTAGACACTTGTGCATCTGAAAACAGAATTAATTTTTATTTTACTGTGTAAATTAAAATTATTTCTATGCACCCCTACCCCTTTCTTTAAAATGTAATTATATGTATGCGCATGTAACATAGTGGAGCCCTATTTTTATTTTTGGCAAACAAGTAAAATTGAAAAGCATATTGACCAAGCTTTCAGAAAAAACATAGTGACCAATCCCCCACCCACCCACCCCGGCGGGGGTAAGGGGGGTCTACGGACACCTGTAGTAGGCCTAGTCTTTGCCTGTGGGTCTAAGCCTCTTACTCTTAGAAAATTAATAATTGAAGTTGCGTGATCTGTTACTGTTTTAAACTGATTGTTCATGCGATGAAAACTTGTTCCACATCATCTACATTTCTGCAAGATATTTTATATTAGTCCTAATATTTTATTTTCGTTTCGTTAATTCCCCCCCCCCCCCCTCTGCCACAAAGCAAAGGTCAAGGTCACAGCCAGCAAGCTCATCCATGTTTATCTTCCCCTGTACAGTCTTTGCTCATGGTGATCAATCGTCTAGGACTAACAAAGGATTCGTACGTCGAAGGCAGTGAAATCGACGAACCCTGGATTTTCCGTATATTTTTTTTCAAGACTGAAATGAATGTGGGCTAAATGTTAAGTACGTCGTCTTGATTATGAGGTAAGGCATGGACTCTAGGCCTAGGCCTTGTTGCCGGAAGTGCAGTAGGCTAAGTTATGCGCAGAGATGATGTGCAAATGAACACGAACAACCGTTACTCAAAGGCGCAAATAAAGCTAAACAACCGGGCCGTCAACGCACACACTCGGTACATCCATTTGTTACAGAAAATATAAGTTGACGACGTTAAAATGTACCTATTTGTACACACCTGAAGTCTTGTGTTTCTTTTTAAAGAGCGTTTTTGTATATCTAATGGAGAGTCTTCTTTCCAGTATACATGTATCTCCTACTCGGTACAACACAACAGTTACAGTAATCTCTGCAACAAATGATTTTCTTTCTTTTGTTCCTTACCGATGTATCTGACTGCTTTGACCGCCATGACTTGAAGGCTCACGTCAAAATCAAGTATCCTGCTAACTTTAACCCTCTAACATCTTATGTTTTTTTTGAGAAAATGACAACGTTAAAGTTTCAGTGGAGAGTGAGTCTTCTTTAGTTTGAAGAGTGTGACTGAGTCAAGGTTAAAGGTTGCACAACAGTAATCTCTGCAACAAATGATTATCTTTATTTTGTTCTTTATCAATGTATCTGACTGCTTTGATCGTCGTGACTTGAAGGCTCACGTCAAAATCAAGTATCCTGCTAACTTTAACCCTCTAACGCCTTATATGTTTAGAGAAAATGACAACGTTAAGGTTTGAGTTAAGGTTAAAGGTCGGGGCCACGGACGCAACACACACACACACACACACATACATACACACAACCGAACATGTACGATACTATAGACTCACTTTGTTTTAAAAAACGACGTGAGCCAATAATCTTTAATGAGGATGAAAGAATAAGCTTGAATAGCTTCCTTACATCTTCTTGTCTCACATGCTGTACATGTGTGTGTATGTAGGTCACCGTGTGTGAGTGTTTGTGTATGCGCGAGTCTGTGTGCATGTATGTGTGTGCGCGTGTGTGAGTATGTGCGAGTGTGTGAAGAAGAGGCTATAATAATCACTTCCAAAGAGATGACGGGGGGTGGGAGTGGAGTGGGGCTATGGGGTGGAAGGTATCACTAGAAAATAAGTTGTACCAAAGAAACAATTTGGGGAGATTTGTTGTTATACACTTTGTTTGTACACGTTCATGTACTTTTTCTTTCTATGCACCAAGGAGCTTTGACTGATGTTCTGATTGAAGACACGAAGCAAGTATAATGGACCAGTTATTGCCAGAAACAGCTTATGCACTACATATGACACAGAAAAATGGATAGAAGACTCCACATTTGACCATTGCAATACAGTGACAACATTCACTCTGAAAACATCTACAGCCACTGCAATGGGTGATACCCGCTCATCAAGCGCACACAGCATAAAAGGCAACAATTTAACACCCTCGGTTACAACGAGTATGATGGCAATTCCATGTGGAAACGCTAAAAAAGAAAGGAGAAAAACATCACCCACTGAAGCACACAACCAGTCAACAAGCATTTGTTGTTCTCTCCCCAAATAAACATTTTTAATATTGATAATGATATGTACAGTTTCCAAAATAACACATCTGTGTAAGCAATACAAAAGATTTTATCGAAACAGTTTGTTCAGTATCAAGTAGAATGACAAGCCATGGAAATGTATTCCAAGAGAGCCTGGTTGTTGATAAGAACTGATGAGAAAGTGAAGGACACTGGGGGAGAAATGAAGACAGGGATTGCTTGATGGCTCTCAGTTGCCCCATCAAAGTAGGGACACATTCTGGTTACGTACCTTGAAATGTTAAACATCTCATCCCCAATTCGTAAGTTTTGCTGTCAAGTTGTCAACAAAGGATCATTGAATAAACTTATACTACAGGCATTATCTAGAAGACATTAGGAACAATTTTGCCAATCTTCTTCATTATGGGTTCAGTAATTTAGGTTGCGTGGCAATTAGAAGCCTGCTTTTGTTTAGACAAAACAACCAAGATTCATAGACACAAAACCACACACACACACACACGCGCACGCACACACCCTCTCACATGCCACATGCGTGCACACATGCACACACTAACACCATACATAGAGAAATGCCTCCTGCTCTTTGTTACAGAAACAACAGTACAAGCATGAACAAAATCTGACATCCCTAAGCTGTGTCATCAACTTGGTGATACTTTCAATAGTACAGAATTCATGGAGATGAAGGTGGTTAGTACAAGAAGGTGCAGTTAGTAGAAGTTGCTGCAGTTACTGAAGATTATTTTATCCAGTAAATGATTTTTTATGTGTCATTGTAGATGTAGTTAAATTGTAGATGCAAATATTGAACAGACAATCTTATTAAAGTTCTGTTTATGATTTTCAGCAAGTCTAGTTTTCATCCAGATCATGATGTAGCAGTGTAGCATTTAGTTCTTGATTCTGTCATCAGAACATGTAACTTGTAAGTTTTGTAAGTGTAGATGCAGATTGTTGCCTCAGTAGATGCAGATTGTTGCCTCAGTAGATGCAGATTGTTGCCTCAGTAGATGCAGATTCTGCCATCAGTTGTTGTATGTTCTGCCTTCAGGTGCTGCATCTGTGTCCTCAGTGTTGTCTCAGTAGATGTAGTTTTTGGAGGAGGTGGATTTCTCCAGGGAAGGCACCACCTCCTCCACAGACGTCTGCAGTTTGCTGTACTTGGCTGAGGACCCCTCACTGCCTGACCCCCCTCTGCGACGAGTCGTGTCACGACGACCCTCCAGTGCTATGGCAAAGATCTGTTCACACAGCCATAATAACAATTAGTGCTACAGCCTTGGGGCTACATGGCTGAGGACCCCTCACTGCCTGACCCCCCTCTGCGACGAGTCGTGTCACGACGACCCTCCAGTGCTATGGCAAAGATCTGTTCACACAGCCATAATAATTAGTGCTACAGCCTTGGGGCTACATGGCTGAGGACCCCTCACTGCCTGACCCCCCTCTGCGATGAGTCGTGTCATGACGACCCTCCAGTGCTATGGCAAAGATCTGTTCACACAGCCATGATAACAATTAGTGCTACAGCCTTGGGGCTACATGGCTGAGGACCCCTCACTGCCTGACCCCCCTCTGCGACGAGTCGTGTCACGACGACCCTCCAGTGCTATGGCAAAGATCTGTTCACACAGCCATGATAACAATTAGTGCTACAGCCTTGGGGCTACATGGCTGAGGACCCCTCACTGCCTGACCCCCCTCTGCGACGAGTCGTGTCACGACGACCCTCCAGTGCAGTGCTATGGCAAAGATCTGTTCACACAGCGATAATAATTAGTGCTACAGCCTCTGGGCATAGCTGGCTGTGGACCCCTACACACCCACACCCTCTGTGCTGCATTGTGTCGCAGCGACCTTCAAGGGCTATGGGGAAAATATGCAGAGAGAATGACCAATAACAATTATATTGGGCTGGAACCCCTCGCTGCCTCACCACGTCCACCCTCCACAGCTATGGCAACATGCTGGCAACAAAAAGGAAAGTATTAGTGCCACAGCCATGGCGACGATGGGCCTTTGGGGACGCCCCCAGGGCAGGTTGCAAATAAAGTTACTGTCCTACCCTGCCCCCCCCCCCCCCCCCACACAGCTCCTCTGTGTGTCACGACAATAGTGCCACAGCCTTGGGGACAATTGCCCCCCCCCCCCCCCCCCTACAGCTCCTCTGTGTGTCATGACAATAGTGCCACAGCCTTGGGGACAATTGCCCCCCCCCCCCCCCCCCTACAGCTCCTCTGTGTGTCACGACAATAGTGCCACAGCCTTGGGGACAATTGCCCCCCCCCACCCTCCCCCCCACCCTACAGCTCCTCTGTGTGTCACGACAATAGTGCCACAGCCTTGGGGACAATTGCCCCCCCCCCCCCCCCCCCCCCCCCCCCTACAGCTCCTCTGTGTGTCACGACAAATAGTGCCACAGCCTTGGGGACAATTGCCCCCCCCCCCCCCCCTACAGCTCCTCTGTGTGTCACGACAATAGTGCCACAGCCTTGGGGACAATTGCCACCCCCCCCCCCCCCCCCCTACAGCTCCTCTGTATGTCATGACAATAGTGCCACAGCCTTGGGGACAATTGCTCCCCCCCCCCCCTACAGCTCCTCTGTATGTCATGACAATAGTGCCACAGCCTTGGGTACAATTGCTCCCCCCCCCCCCCCCCCCTACAGCTCCTCTGTATGTCATGACAATAGTGCCACAGCCTTGGGTACAATTGCTCCCCCCCTACAGCTCCTCTGTGTGTCATGACAATAGTGCCACAGCCTTGGGTACAATTGCTCCCCCCCCCCCCCCCCCCCCCCCCCCCCCCCCCCCCAATTGCCCCCCCCTACAGCTCCTCTGTATGTCATGACAATAGTGCCACAGCCTAGTGCCCACAGCCTTGGGTACAATTGCTCCCCCCCCCCCCCCCCCCCCAGCTCCTCTGTGTGTCATGACAATAGTGCCACAGCCTTGGGGACAATTCCCCCCCCCCCCCCTACAGCTCCTGTGTCATGACAATAGTGCCACAGCCTTGGGTACAATTGCCCCCCACCCCCACCCCCCACTTACAGCTCCTCTGTGTGTCATGACCAAATTCCAAGACATGTGCAAACATCAGCTCCCAAGCCTCAGACAATCCTCTTCCGGCTGAGGCTACATCCTCAGGGATGAGACGACAAAGCTTCCCTCACTCTCACTGTCTGACCCATAATGCCCTGCACAGAGACAGCAAAGATCTGATGATGATGACGATGATGATGATGATGATGACGATGATGATGATGACGATGATTACCTTCTGTTTGTTGTGGTAAATGACATATCCCGCCACACACAGCACGACAGCGGTGATGAAGTAAGCCATGAAGTGGCCGGAGGGTGAGGGTTCCTCCTCAAACGTGGTCTGCACGGCATTGCTGTTCACCAGCTGCACTCCATCCGGGGGAATCTGGGGGGCATTGTGTACGTGGGGCTTCTCCTCTGGCGCTGCACCACCCTGTAAAGTGTACAGACAACAACTGTATTAAATACATTGTAATCCAATCCATGGAAAAGGAGGCTGTATGGGAACACAGAAATACAGTGGTACCCCTCTAATAAGACGCTCGCAAATGCGACTTCTCCTCACATACGACTGATTTTTTTTCCCCCGAACACATTCCACTATATATCCTATGCCGCAAATACGACTTTTCCTGAGTTCCGACTTACGACCCGATTTCAGGGGTTGAGATGCGACCACAATCTTATCTTTTTGCAGTCAAGTTTGTGCAAATCGATCTCTCGATGAAAAGCGGACGAACTCGTGATCGAAAGTCATGGCAACGGGTCCGATGGCAACTTCGATGGCCCATGTTGCACTCACACACAAACTACACATAACAGTACAGACCTAATCTTCGCCATAACGGACCTACTAAATACTGGATTATGCACAACGACACAACACAACACAAAACATGACAAAGTAATGCTCTGGCAGTTCATTTTTAGTCACAGTTTGCACACACAGAACTTTTACCGCTCAGTTGACAAAATGGCGCCGCATACACCACAGATACGAAATCACGGCAAACGCTAATGCGCCAGCTGCTTTCATTCATCAGATTTTGTGAGTTGTTTGCATTCAGCGAGAGTTGTAGTGCACACACTAACGCTGATTTATCAGTCTGATAGCGGAAAGGAGCTGCTTTTCAACTTTTTTTTTGTAAAGTGAAACCATTCTGATTCACTGAGTTCCAACTTATGGAGTATGACCGATCACCTAGCTGACTTCGCATTTACATGTGCACAGAGTTCGTAAAGATCGACACGACCGCGACTGTTTCAGTTCACACTTTGATCATAAACTGCTCAGTGATGACACATGTGCATAAAAGTGGTGACATTTAGTGGTCAGATCATCATATGGCTGATTAAATTCTTCAATTTTGACATGAGAACGGTTCGTTTTTACCGAGATTGACAATGTCTACATGCACAGGTTGGAGGTGACGACCAGCATAAAATGGATTCGGGAAAATCTGCGTATGTGCCGCATTCGCCGTTTTAGACGCTGAAATATAAACATGGAACTTCCATTGGAAGCGCGCCCCCTAACTTTTGCTTGGAGAGTTACGCCCCGTGTACTCATGCGACTTGTAGAAGGGCCCGCTACTCTCTGTTCTTCAAGTCAGTGATCGATATGGCGACTCGGAAAAGATGCTTGGTCCTCTAAAAAGACCACCCCTCAGATAAGACTTTTTTTTCACCACACTTTCAAGGTCTTATTAGAGTGGTACCACTGTACGTCTAAGACATCACTAAGTAGATGGCTGTAACAATGCAAGCAAAGGGGAAAAGTTAGAGTTAAAGAGAGTGGTACCACTGTACATCTAAGACATCACTAAGTAGATCTATGGCTGTAACAATGCAAGCAAAGGGGAAAAGTTAGAGTTAAAGAGAGTGGTACCACTGTACATCTAAGACATCACTAAGTAGATGGCTGTAACAATGCAAGCAAAGGGGAAAAGTTAGAGTTAAAGAGAGTGGTACCACTGTACATCTAAGACATCACTAAGTAGATGGCTGTAACAATGCAAGCAAAGGGGAAAAGTTAGAGTTAAAGAGAGTGGCAGATAAGAGAAAGCTAAAAGCACAGAGCTGCCAGAAGGTGTGAAACTACCATATTTTACAGACCGGACCATAACTAAGGTGATACCTTTTTTTTCCCAGATTAAGACTCCTGCACCTTATAGTTATATTGTTATAATATGATTGATTTATATCAGAAAATATGATAACAAAATCTGAGTTTTGTGTAAAATAGATTTGAGGGGTGGGCCTTAAAATAAGGTGTGCCTTATGCTATGCGCCTATAAGTAATAGTAAAAATAACCACAGTATTGTATGAAAGACCCCACAGTATCTCCATGGGGGGACGTGAGTGCCAGTGAAGGCTGGGGCAGTGCTCATGGTACGCACTATGCTTCATACCAGTGCATGGCCAAACACACAATATTAACCAAAATATCCAGGCTACTCCTCTAAAATCTAGAAACCCATGTAACACCTTTTGCACACTGATTGTAACCCCCTGATTTGAAAGATACACGTATCACTGCCTGGGCAGGAGAAAAGAGTAAAGATAGGATGGGAGAAGGAACGGGGATTGAGCTATGAGTAGGCCTACAACAGTGACCCAGTGAGGGTGAAGCCATGCAGCTGTAGGATGTCCAGCAAAGCAAAAGCACGAAAATTGAAATACAAAGTGGCACATTGTCAGACAGAAAGAGGAAGCACTCACCTAGAATGAGACTCAACACAGACAGACAGACACAAAGTGGCACATTGTCAGACAGAAAGAGGAAGCACTCACCTAGAGTGAGACTCAACACAGACAGACACAAAGTGGCACATTGTCAGACAGAAAGAGGAAGCACACACCTAGAGTGAGACTCAACACAGACAGACAGACACAAAGTGGCACATTGTCAGACAGAAAGAGGAAGCACTCACCTAGAGTGAGACTCAACACAGACAGACAGACACAAAGTGGCACATTGTCAGACAGAAAGAGGAAGCACTCACCTAGAGTGAGACTCAACACAGACAGACAGACACAAAGTGGCACATTGTCAGACAGAAAGAGGAAGCACTCACCTAGAGTGAGACTCAACACAGACAGACAGACACAAAGTGGCACATTGTCAGACAGAAAGAGGAAGCACTCACCTAGAGTGAGACTCAACACAGACAGACAGACACAAAGTGGCACATTGTCAGACAGAAAGAGGAAGCACTCACCTAGAGTGAGACTCAACACAGACAGACAGACACAAAGTGGCACATTGTCAGACAGAAAAAGGAAGCACTCACCTAGAGTGAGACTCAACACAGACAGACAGGGGGAGGCAGTATTTGGTGGGATAGTAGGGAAGATAAGGGGTGGTGAAAAAAATGTGAATAAAAATTGCATTTCTTAAACTAGTAATACTAATAGTATGGTAGAAAACAGTAAAGTTGTGTAATTAAACTAGTGTCGCACAATATCCACATACCTGGCCCAGTCCCCCAGACAGCAGCTCTTTATTCTGGTCAACAGTTTCTGAAAACAGGGTACACTGTAATCAGATCACATCATAATCCCTCTTTCTTCCGTAAGTTAATTGAAGTTACACGCATGCACGCACGTGCACATGCAGACACTCGCACACATACATATGTACAAAACTACAATACATGCCCACATCTGTACTCAGACTCAAGAGTCACACACAAACACACACACACACACACACACACACCTACACACACACAATCACAAACTTTTTTTTTTTTTTTAGTCAAGTGAAAATTAACTAATATAATTAAAACTATTTTACTATGTACAGTGGAACATCCCTTATAAGACCTCCCATTATAACACTCACACTCCCATACATGAGACCTACTTCACTGAGACATTTTCCCTTCTTTATTTAATATAAGTATTAAAATTACCTCCCTTATAAGACTCCTCCATTATAAGACCTCATTTTGGATTATTTTTGAAGGTCTTATAAGGGAGGTTCCACAGTAGTAAATACTCTAGTCTTACACACACACACACACACACACACACACACACACACACTGACCTATTAGAATTACTACCCAAAGCACAACACATGCTTAATATTGATTTTGGCAAGCTTCTGGATACATTTCAAGTGACACACCTGTCTCAAAATGAACGTCAGCTGGCGGCTATGAATTTTTAAATCAATACAATCAGTAATAAGCAAAGAACTGGTTCTGCTCTGTAAGCTTAGCTACTAGTTCAATGTTTAATTTTAAGTCATAAACACCTCCCACACACACTCTCTCTCACTATACCATCATTATTTTGATGGTTCTGTTGTTACACACACACACACACACACTCTCTCTCTCTCTCAGTCTCACTATACGTATACCATCATTATTTTGATGGTTCTGTTGTTACACACACACACATAAGGCCTATCTGTATACCATCATTATTTTGATGGTTCTGTTGTTACACACACACACATAAGGCCTATCTGTATACCATCATTATTTTGATGGTTCTGTTGTTACACACACACACATAAGGCCTATCTGTATACCATCATTATTTTGATGGTTCTGTTGTTACACACACACACATAAGGCCTATCTGTATGTTTCCATTTTTCTGCTCACTAAATTATTTACCTCATACTCGAGTCATAAAAGTGTCCACTACAGGGCCTGCTCCTCTAGTTTGAAGCTACAGCTCTGGCTTTCACCATTTAATACTGTGCAGTTAATGAGGTATTGATTTTCTACAGGAATGGAAAATCCTAAGAAAAGCTTCTGAAGTGTTTTGCCAGTGGGTGTGACTCTCAGACTAGGACTGCCAGGCTTTTGCACTTCTAGTGCTGCAGCCTTGAAGCCTAGTTGGCCTTGAGAAACTTTCTCCTTTGCTGTCTGTAAGTCCTCTTGGTTGAACAAACGTCCTCCTGGTGACTGGAGAGGCATCTCTACTATAGATAACAAATTCCAGCCCAGCTTTCTAGATCAGCAGCTGTCTCCTCTGCCATCTGGAGGAAACAGTCGGAGACACACCATGCTGATTGTAAAACCTGGATCCTTGGCTAATGCATCGAACAACTGTTCAAAATTATGCCACTAGAAAATGGTGACAGAAAATCTACTGCTGTCCCATTTCGAACCCAGACACTGAAGTCTTCAGTGAAGAATTCTAAAGGCAAGCGCATTTGCCTAAGGCTAAACAAATCTTTCATCATAACATTAACTCTCATGCCATTCAATTTTAAGTAAAATTGCCATATCACTAGAAGTAGTACTAGCAGAAGTAGTAGATCGAGAATTATTAGCCTAGGGCTATTCGTACAGCCCTTCTTTTTAACAGTCTTTCTTAATCTTGGTGCATTTCCGTACATTTGGAAATAATTTGCTAATATTTTATGCTTTCAGCAAGGCATCTTTAAAACAGTTTAAGTTTAACTGAAACGTAGGATGCAAACTTCAACAACTAAGTTAGTAGGAAACAAAGCTATGGTGGATAAGAGAGCATAACTAGTATTAAAAAAAAGTGTATACAACTTATGAACTATAGTATATTGTACGTGAAATAAAGACAACTTCTCACCCCAAAACTTGTTGTCATCTTCATCTCCCATCTCCTCCTCCTCCTCAAAGTCCTCCTCCTCCTCCAGCAGTCCGCCGTCAGGTCTCAGAATGGTGGAGCTGCTTCCAGTCCCTCCCCCAGGACCACCCGTCAAAGGCAGCCCAGCACCACCCTCCCTCACCCCCCCTGCCAACGCGTAGCCTTCCCCGGGCACTGCCCCTCCCAGCCCCTCTGCAGGGTTTGCTGCACTATCGCCTGGTTGAGGTACGCTTGCACCACTTAGATCTGGTTGGGGTGCATTGGCACTGTAGGGGTTTGGCTGAGGTACGTTTGCGCCGCTTAGATCTGGTTGGTGTGCATTGGCACCATAGGGGTTTGGCTGAAGAACGTTTGCACCGCTCAGATCTGGTTGGGGTGCATTGGCACCGAAGGGGTTTGGCTGAGGAACGTTTGCACCATTGAAGGGTGGCAGGGGTCCTTTCATGTTGTTGGCATCTGGCTGGGGTGCATTTGTTCCGTAAAGGTTTGGCTGGAGTCCATTCGCACCACCAAGGCCAGGCTGTGGTACATTTGCACCACCAAGGCCGGGCTGGGGTGCATTGGGGCTGTTGAGGTCTGGCGGGGGTACATTGGCACCATCAGCATTGGTGTACACACTAGGCAGAGCGTCAGCATTCACATCTGGCTGAGAACCTAATGCGTTATTAGCAGCGGGATTGTTGACAGCAGGCAGAGCATTGTTGGCGGCAGGCGGAGCATTGTTGGCGGCAGGCAGGGCATTGTTGGCGGCAGGCGGAGCATTGTTGGCGGCAGGCGGAGCATTGCTGGCGGCAGGCGGAGCATTGTTGGCGGCAGGCAGGGCATTGTTGGCGGCAGGCGGAGCATTGTTGGCGGCAGGTGGGGCATTGTTGGCAGCAGGCGGGTCATTGTTGGCGGCAGGCGGGGCATTGTTGGCGGCAGGCGGGGCATTGTTGGCGGCAGGCGGAGCATTGTTGGCGGCAGGCGGAGCATTGTTGGCGGCAGACAGCTCCTGGTTTCTCCCCAGTCCCCCAACAGGCTCTGTAATGAAAGTACCACCAACACCTGCAGGCTGGCTGACAGGCACCGAACTGGGGGCTGGGTTGACTCCAGCACCAAATCCAGGATTCAATCCTCCACCCACCTCCCCAGCAGGCTGCTCCCCGCTCACAGGAGCATTGTTCTCAGACCCCACCCCACCTGGGGCATTGTTCTCAGACCCCACCCCACCTGGGGCATTGTTCTCAGACACCACCCCACCTGGGGCATTGTTCTCAGACCCCACCCCACCTGGGGCATTGTTCTCAGACACCACCCCACCTGGGGCATTGTTCTCAGACACCACCCCACCTGGGGCATTGTTCTCAGACACCACCCCACCTGGGGCATTGTTCTCAGACACCACCCCACCTGGGGCATTGTTCTCAGACACCACCCCACCTGGGGCATTGTTCTCAGACACCACCCCACCTGGGGCATTGTTCTCAGACACCACCCCACCTGGGGCATTGTTCTCAGACACCACCCCACCTGGGGCATTGTTCTCAGACACCACCCCACCTGGGGCATTGTTCTCAGACCCCACCCCACCTGGGGCATTGTTCTCAGACACCACCCCACCTGGGGCATTGTTCTCAGACACCAACCCCACCTGGGGCATTGTTCTCAGACACCACCCCCTGGGGCATTGTTCTCACCTGGGGCATTGTTCTCAGACACAACCCCACCTGGGGCATTGTTCTCAGACACCACCCCACCTGGGGCATTGTTCTCAGACCCCACCCCACCTGGGGCATTGTTCTCAGACCCCACCCCACCTGGGGCATTCTTCTCAGACCCCACCCCACCTGGGGCATTCTTCTCAGACACCACCCCACCTGGGGCATTGTTCTCAGACACCACCCCACCTGGGGCATTGTTCTCAGACACCACCCCACCTGGGGCATTGTTCTCAGACACCACCCCACCTGGGGCATTGTTCTCAGACACCACCCCACCTGGGGCATTGTTCTCAGACACAACCCCACCTGGGGCATTGTTCTCAGACACAACCCCACCTGGGGCATTGTTCTCAGACACAACCCCACCTGGGGCATTGTTCTCAGACCCCACCCCACCTGGGGCATTGTTCTCAGACACCACCCCACCTGGGGCATTGTTCTCAGACACAACCCCACCTGGGGCATTGTTCTCAGACACAACCCCACCTGGGGCATTGTTCTCAGACACCACCCCACCTGGGGCATTGTTCTCAGACACCACCCCACCTGGGGCATTGTTCTCAGACACCACCCCACCTGGGGCATTGTTCTCAGACACCACCCCACCTGGGGCATTGTTCTCAGACACCACCCCACCTGGGGCATTGTTCTCAGACACCACCCCACCTGGGGCATTGTTCTCAGACACCACCCCACCTGGGGCATTGTTCTCAGACACCACCCCACCTGGGGCATTGTTCTCAGACACCACCCCACCTGGGGCATTGTTCTCAGACACCCACCCCACCTGGGGCATTGTTCTCAGACACCACCCCACCTGGGGCATTGTTCTCAGACACCACCCCACCTGGGGCATTGTTCTCAGACACCACCCCACCTGGGGCATTGTTCTCAGACACAACCCCACCTGGGGCATTGTTCTCAGACACAACCCCACCTGGGGCATTGTTCTCAGACACCACCCCACCTGGGGCATTGTTCTCAGACACCACCCCACCTGGGGCATTGTTCTCAGACACAACCCCACCTGGGGCATTGTTCTCAGACACCACCCCACCTGGGGCATTGTTCTCAGACACCACCCCACCTGGGGCATTGTTCTCAGACACCACCCCACCTGGGGCATTGTTCTCAGACACCACCCCACCTGGGGCATTGTTCTCAGACACCACCCCACCTGGGGCATTGTTCTCAGACCCCACCCCACCTGGGGCATTGTTCTCAGACACCACCCCACCTGGGGCATTGTTCTCAGACACCACCCCACCTGGGGCATTGTTCTCAGACCCCACCCCACCTGGGGCATTGTTCTCAGACACCACCCCACCTGGGGCATTGTTCTCAGACACCACCCCACCTGGGGCATTGTTCTCAGACACCACCCCACCTGGGGCATTGTTCTCAGACACCACCCCACCTGGGGCATTGTTCTCAGACACCACCCCACCTGGGGCATTGTTCTCAGACACCACCCCACCTGGGGCATTGTTCTCAGACACCACCCCACCCCAGACGCCACCTGATGATGGCTGACTCTGACCTTCAGAACCTGCCTGACCTTGATCCTGACTGCCGTTGTTGTCCTGGGAAAGGGGCGGCAGGTTAGAATCTGCAACGGGGTTGTTTCCTGGCACGGCAGGAGGGTTTTCGCTTCCGCCCATTCCCGTCAGGCTGTTTCCTGCCACCACAGGAACGTTTCCTGGTGAAGCAGAGCTGCCAGCTGACATTGCTGCAGAGTTGTCAGCAGTGGCACTTCCAGCAAGAGATGGCTGAGCATCTCCTCCGCTCACATTGGTGCTGCCAGCTCCAGGAGCACCTTGCCTTTCGTTGGCTGTGTTGGTAGCAGCCGGCTCTTCCCTCTCCACCCCCCCTCCTGGCCCCCCTGCCCCGTCCTGTGCTGTGTTGGTGCCTGGTCGTGCTTCTCCCCCTGCTGCTGCTGCTGCTGCAACACCTCCTGTGCCAGTGTTGGTTGCACCACCGTTGGATGGTTGGCCTGGAAGGATCCAACATTAAGGGAAATCATCAAAATGAATATCACAGTTTGAACACGCTCTTTTGACGAAATCTTGATGAAAAAGTATACATGTATCAGTTAGTGCAGGATGATCAAACACACACACACACACACACACACACACACACACACACACACACACACACACACACACACACACATGTATTGAGACTGACTTCCCTCCTTCCTTCCTCCCTGTAAGTGACCACATTCAAACTGGACTATTCTGTTACTGTAGACATTTCTGACAGACAGAAAGACGCACACACACACACAAACACACACACACTGTACACAGTTAAAGTACTTAAACCAATCACTTGCTTAATTTTACAATTTAGAACTCAGCGAATATGTCAAGTAGGCAGCCAGGGCTTTGTACTTGTAGGCTGTTTCTTTAACCATGATGGAGCCTAAGTTCATGTTTTGGATGAGGAAACCAAGGGTTTTGTTGGCCTTGTTTGTTACAAAATTGGTGAAATGTATCCCATTATAATTTACATACTCAAAAGTTTATAAAGTAGTTTACATACTCAAAAGTTTATAAAGTAGTTCTAAACACGCATGGATCCATGCAGGGTGTCAGCCACAGCACGGTTCGTCAATTGACAATGAATATAGCTCCAATTAGTAAACGGCCAGAATAAGGATGGAGTTTGAAGCAGGGTTGGGGTAGAGTTAGAACAAGAACAAAAAAGACCAAAGTAACTTGCACAGTTTGTTGTGTGCATTTGGGAAGCATTGTCTTTCGCTAACTGCTCCCAACCTGTAACTAGTGTAAGCCTTGATTGTTTACAACTTACATAGGCCTGCCGCCTAGCTTTCGCTTTAGTTCTTTCAGTTGGAGTGCCTTCTTTGTTTGGTTTTCCCTAGCTTACGTTTATTTTTTTACTTGCAACTCTACCGTAAAATGCGTAAAATGCGGACTATAAGCCGCTACTTTTTTCCTCAACTTTGGCCCATGCGGCTTGTTATACACTGATGCGGCTTATCTGTGGATTTTTTTCCATTTACATTTATCTGGTATGATTAAATCTGTTTCTGGCCACATTCTCAATAATAATAATAATGAGGAAAATTTATATAGCGCCCATCCTACTATGTAGGCTACAGGGCGCTTTACACAAAATTGAAACGGAATAAAAACATGAAACAAAAATCCAATAACATGAGCAGACAAAACAATAGCGGTCAAGCTTCGTTTGGCCGGTAACAATGCACATATCAAATTAATATCAATCAGCAGCAACAACTGCTGTAACTACTACTACTACTACTACTACTACTACTACTACTTATAATACTCTTACAGTTGGCAATGCTTGTGTTCAGTTTTCTAAGTCAGCAAAGAATCTCGGAGTTACCCTCGATTCAAATCTTACAATGCATAAACAGGTTATTAATCTCATACGTTCCATCAATTATGAGCTCAGACGAATCAGTGCTGTTCGACACTTTCTGTCTGTTGCAGCCACGAAAACTCTTATTTCTGCCTTTATTCTTTCCCGCATTGACTATTGCAACTCTCTTCTCTGTGGCTGTCCTAAGTATCTCCTGCAACGTGTTCAAAAACTGCAAAACAGTGCAGCACGCCTCACTCTCAAGATTCCACGTTCTGATCATATAACACCTCATCTTCGTAACTTGCACTGGCTTCCAGTAGAGGCTAGAATCAAGTATAAAATAGCTTGCCTTTGTTTCGGTGCTGTTCACTCCTCTGGTCCCGTCTATCTCTCCGAACTAGTAACTGTCTACTTACCTGCTCGCTCCCTACGTTCTTCCTCTGACTGCTGCACACTCAAGGTTCCTCGGGTCCACACGAAATCGTTTTGGTGAACGATCTTTCTACTATTTAGCACCTCACTTATGGAATTCCCTCCCACAACAGGTCCGCTCATCTGACTCTATCTCCGCCTTTCGCTCTGCCCTTAAAACTCACTTGTTTCGGACATATTATGATTGATTAGTGTTTGTGTGTGAGGTGTGTGTGTGTGTGTGGGGGGGGGGGGGGGGGGGTCCGTTTGATTGCAGAAATCTTGTAAAAAATGTATTTACAATTATTTTATTATTCGTATTTTGTATGTAGAATGTCTACGTCTTGTAAACTTTAAATGCTTGTAAATGAGGTAGAAGGGTATTTTTGTTTTTGCAAAATTTGTCTATTATAATTAGTCATGTAATTGGTATGTCGATGGCAGTATGATTTTATTTCAAGTTGCAGTATTGTATTCAAACTTCATTGGGAATGTGAATGTGGTCTCTATGTTTCTTCTTAGAATGTTCATGTTGTAACTATTTTACTTGTATAATTAATTGTGTGCGAGCGTGCGTGTGCGCATGCATGTGTGTGTGTATGTGTGTGTGTGTGTGTGTGTGTGTGTGTGTGTGTGTGTGTGTGTGTGTGTGTGTGTGTGTGTGTGTGTGTGTGTGTGAGTAAGGAAGTAAGAGAACGTTGTGTGTAAGCATCGTGCTTATTTTACTTTCTAATGATTAATTATTTGTTTGCCTTTAATGTTCTTGTTATCAATGTAAAGCGCACTGAGCTCATGTGAGAAAGAGCGCTATATAAATTCCCATTATTATTATTATTATAATACACGTACGCATTGTCACACAATTCACAAGCATGAAATACCAGCATAATATTCACAACAACATACACACAAAAACAACACACACACAACCAGCACACGCACACACAACACACACACATGAGAATTTCTACATTTGTGTTGATTTGTGCACATGCACTTTTCTCTGCAGCTTATAAACTGGTGCGGCTTATATGTGAATAAATACCTAATATTGTGTCAATTTAAGGGATGCCGCTTATATGTATACAGGTGCGTCTTATAGTCCAGTTTTTACGGTAACTCTAATCCAATCACTGACCCATCTCCCGGATTGGGCTGTTTATTCGTGAATCGCGCTGTGGCTGATGCCCTGCACGGACCCATACGTTTTCTAAACTTAGTAACTTTCATTAATATTTGATCAAAGAAACCACAAACACCACTAACTGTGTAAAATAAAAGTAAAAGATTGTGCTGGTTTACTTTTTGTCCCAATGGGGGACAGTGTATGACCAAACTTGTACATAGAGATCTCTTTCGAATTTATGGAATTCTCGTCAGTATGTATATCTGCTAACAAACACTATCTTGTGGATCAACCCCAACAGGAAGACATTTCTGATAAAAGAATGGTGTCTTCTCTGCACTAGGCCGAAAAGTCCACAATTTAAGCAAACCAGCACAAGGTGAAAAGAAAAATGAAGAAATAACAGCATAATATTCAAACAACATACACACAAAAACAACACACACACAACCAGCACACGCACACACAACACACACACACACAATGTTCTTCATTTTTCTTTTCACCTTGTGCTGGTTTGCTTAAATTGTGGACTTTTCGGCCTAGTACAGAGAAGACACCATTCTTTTATCAGAAATGTCTTCCTGTTGGGGTTGATCCACAAGACAGTGTTTGTTAGCAGATATACATACTGACGAGAATTCCATAAATTCGAAAGAGATCTCTCTATGTACCATGCTCATACACTGTCTGTCCCCCATTGGGACAAAAAGTAAACCAGCACAATCTTTTACTTTTATTTTACACAGTTAGTGGTGTTTGTGGTTTCTTAGTAGTAGTAGTAGTAGTAGTAGTAGTAGTAGTAGTAGTAGTAGTAGTAGTAGTAGTAGTAGTAGTAGTAGTAGTAGTAGTAGAGGGACTGGCTTCTGCCTAAGCCTCGCGGCTTATATGTCCCATCCAGAATGTTTTCTCTAATAAGGTTGCATTTGCATGCGAAAAATAATCAAACTATGATTGCAATATCAATCATCATAATTATAAAACATTTCACTAAAATTTTCATTTTTGTCAAGTAGATTTTTGAAGGCGTTAGTAGATGGTGCATTTTTTAGTTCAGGTGGCAGTGAGTTCCAGGAGTTAGCAACTCTGTTACTAAAACAATGCTTTCGTTTGTTAGTATTAAACCGTTGAACTTGTACTTTCCCCTCTTGGTTTCTAGTTGTGTCAGACAAGGATGGTGAGAAGAGAGACTCAAAACTGATATCAACTAAGTTGTGAAAATGTTTGTACATTTGAATGAGGTCACCTCTTATCCGCCTACCCTTTAGTGAATGTAAGTTCAACAGCTTTAATCTATCACTGTAGGTTAAATCTTTACAACATTTTACTAATTTTGTTGCTCTCCTTTGAACTTTCTCAATTGATAATGATTGTCTCTTAAGATATGGGTACCAGATAACGTTACCATATTCTAAGTGAGGGCGAACCATGGACTTATATAATAACAAAAAATGTCCTTATCTATTTTTGTAAATGTTCTTTTAATTATACCCAACATCTGGTTTGCTTTGCTAACTGCTTTTTGAATATGGATATCAAATAATAATAAAATATCAAATGTGACTCCGAGATCTTTTTCTTCTTTACATGGCTCTTATCTTTTGTACATCATTTTCAAGTTTCATAAAATAATCATACTCAGGGTTATTTTTGCCAATATGCATTACCTTGCATTTAGACACGTTAAAGTACAGATTCCAATCCTCTGACCATTTCCGTAATTTGTCTAGGTCACTTTGTATGACACTATGTTCTGTTATAACGTTATAAATTTTCGTGTCATCAGCAAATATTTTACATGTACTTTGGACAAAATCAGGTAAGTCATTTATAAAAATGGCAAATAAAACAGGGTCAAGGATATTGCCTTGTGGGATTCCACTTAAAACATCAGTATTTATGGAGCATGATGAGCCCACATGAACCCTTTGTTTCCTTCCACATAAAAATGTTCTTATCCATTTTAGTAGGTCATCACAAATACCATGCCTTTAATTTCAATAATAACCTTTCGTGTGGTACAGAATCAAAAGTCTTTTTAAAATCTAAGTAAATAACATCAAGAGCACAACTATCATCAAAAATACTTGTAAAATCTTCCATTACTTCAAGAAGTTGTGTCACACAAGACCTTTTAGTTCTGAAACCATGTTGACTTTAGAGTACAAACTATTATCTATCATATGAGAAACTATCGCATCTCTAATGAGTGATTCTAAAACTTTACTGACTATGCATGTTAGACTTAGTCACTTACTGGTCTATAGTTGCCGGGATCGGATTTAGTCCCCTTTTTAAAAACAGCAGTTACAATAGCAGTTTTCCAGTCATCTGGGATAACACAAGTTTCTAAAGAAGCATTAAAAAGTGTACATAGTGGTATCTAGAGTTCCTCACTTAATTCTTTTAAAACCTTTGGTGGGATACAATCTGGTCCTTGCGCTTTAGAAGGGTCTAAATTATCTAGTTTTTTCTTCACAGCCTCCGGGGTTACCCTTACACCTGAAATACTAATACCATCTGAATAAGAACAACTGGTTAGTTTAGGTAAATACTCCTTGTTTTCCCTGGTAAAAACACTTGAAACATAATTATTTAAAGTCTCAGCCTTTTGGGAGTCTGATTCTGCAAAGGTACCTTTATCATCAACGAGTGTGCTGATCTCTGCCTTACTCTTGGTTTTCTCTTGTACAAATTTCCAAAAAGGTTAATGGCAGCCGCCTAGCAGGCAGGGCTCCACGTCGCTCCTAAAGTTTGACTTGTTTACATGTGTTTAAGTGCCGGAGTGTGTGTTCGATTGTGTATTATTTGTGTGCCATGGATCCATCTTCACTTCTGTGACTTAGTTTATGGAGCCCCATTACCACACAGGTTTTTCTTTCTGTTATTTTTAATGACAGCAAGAAACTCAATTCTGTCTCAGTGTAGGCCGACATTTTCGCTGGCCGGTCCTCCATCCCTTCACGTTGGGCCTAGGCATTCCTTCACAGTGCCTTCGGAGCCTGGCAACCATTTCGCTGACTGTGGCCAACAGCTGGTGTCGATCGGCTCTCCCTACCGCTATTCACCCGACCAGCTGATCACCTTAAAGACCACAGGCGCCCGCTTGGAACAACATGTTATTGCCCGGCTGAAAAGCCTAGGCATAGGTGTCAACCTTCCCTACAAACGTTCCTGTCGTGGTGGCAGAAGAAAACGGAAGAAGATCAACATCATCTGCGGTTCACCCTTCAACGATGTTAGTGCTGGCCCCACCACCCACCATGGCCCTGCACCACCCTCCATCCTCTGTGACCTCACTGACCTGTCTCCTCCGCCCCGGGGCTCAAACCCATCCAACCTCATCACCATCCCACTCCAAAACGTGACCACTCTGCCCC
This sequence comes from Phymorhynchus buccinoides, assembly GCA_017654935.2. Taxonomy (NCBI): domain Eukaryota; kingdom Metazoa; phylum Mollusca; class Gastropoda; order Neogastropoda; family Raphitomidae; genus Phymorhynchus; species Phymorhynchus buccinoides. Next base: position 2,072,064 of record CM065680.1, on the reverse strand, counting down.
GTCAGCTATCTATGTGTGTCTTTAACGCACGTTCTGTTGGCCCCTCCACCAAGCGATCAGCCATATACGACTTCACCATTGACCGCGACGTGGACATCCTCCTGCTGACTGAGACCTGGCTTCGTCACTCGGGTGATGAGGCAAAGTGCCGTGACCTGACTCCCCCTGGCTATACGATGTTCTCCCTCCCCAGACAGCACAACACTAGGGTGACCCGAGGAGGTGGCATGGCCGTCATCCTCAAGGCCACCCTAGCTGAACACTGTACCATAACAACGGACTTCCCTTTCCCTCATCTATCTTTTGAACTGGCCCAGATAACCCTGACCCTCCCGGACCAACGTGTGACCTTCTTACTCCTCTACAGACCACCACCCAACAAGAAAAACAAACTGACTGTACCACTCTTCTTTGACGAACTGCCCGGCTTCTGACTGTGTGTACTTTACAAATAACACTTATAACAGTGTTATTGTGACTGGCGACTTCAACTTTCATGTAGATGACCCGTGTGATGGATATGCCCAAAAGATGTGCCAACAGTTAGATTTATTTAGTCTTAAGCAAAGTGTTAGAGACGCAACTCATACCTGTGGACATATTTTAGATTTAGTTATTCATATACATGATGATAATGACTAATGTTGTTCTTTCTACTGATGTATGCCATGATCTTGCTTCTGACCATTATGCTATTGTGTGTAAACTAGCCTTACAAAAACCCACGCGTAGTTCTAAATTTGTCTTTCGACGTCCGCTTAACAAAGTCAATCATGATAAATTAGCAAATGATATTGCGCAGTCCATAACGCCCACTATGTTAGTCTCTGAATTAAACACCGAGCTCTCTGCTGTTTTAGACAAGCATGCGCCTGTGTCTGAAATCAAACTCCGTGACGGAAAGCCCAGTCCGTGGTATAACTCTATTGCCGTGGAATTGCGCGCGCTCAAAGTCGAACGCAGACGCGCTGAGCGACAGGAAAGAAAAAACAAGCTCACAGTACACAAAGACATCCACCGTGCTGCTATAGATAGGATAGCCCAATTAGTTGATTCTGCTAAGACCGCGTTCTACTCCTCGCTCGTTACTGGCTCGAATACGTGTAAACAGCTGTTTAACAACATTAACTCTCTGCTCGGCAAAACCAAACCAGCTGTTCTTCCAACCATTTCTGATGCAAGTCTACTACCTGACATGTTTGCTGATTTTGTTAGGAATAAAATTATAGCTATCCGTAATAGCTTTCAGTCTGTCCAGCAGTTGGACAATCCTGCCACCATTTTCGAAGGTATCCCCTTTCTAACTTTCACCCCTGTTTCCCAGGACTTTGTTAAACGACTTATACTACGGACCACGCCCAAAACCTGTGACTTAGAGTTAGACCCTATTCCCACCAAGTTTCTGTTTCAACACATCGATCTTGTTCTGCCAACTATAACCAATATAATGAACGAGTCACTCTCTTCTGGTATCTTTCCCTCGGAATTCAAGACTGCTATCGTAAAACCTCTGCTCAAAAAAAAAAACCTTGACCCCAACGAACTGAAAAACTATCGACCCATCTCAAATCTCTCTTATCTTTCTAAACTTCTTGAAAGGCTTGTGCTTCATCAACTTTTCTCCCATCTGACCACCCACAATCTTCTCAGTCCTCATCAGTCAGCCTATAGGCCAGGGCACAGCACAGACAGTCCTGTTGCGAATTCTGAACGATTTACTTCTCTCTCTAGACGAAGACAAAGTTTCGGTTCTCCTACTCCTTGATCTTTCGGCTGCCTTCGATACAATCAATCATGACATGCTTATTTCTTGACTCGAACAAAATTTTGGAATCACTGGAAATGTCCTCAAATAGTTTCGTTCCTATCTTCATGAAAGAAAACAAATAGTTGTAGTAAATGAAAACAAATCTTCTGAGTCAGTTCTTGATTTTGGCGTCCCACAAGGCTCTGTGTTAGGACCAATTTTGTTCATTCTTTATACCACCCCATTGACTCCCCTCATAGCGAAACACTCTGTCCGTCATGAAATGTATGCCGATGATACTCAACTCAATCATCATGCTTCACCGCTAGCTCACGACCAGCTTATTCACACTCTTCAAGACTGTCACTGAAGTGAAAACATGGATGACAAACAATAAGCTTAAACTAAACGATGACAAGACTGAAGCACTTAGAGTGCTTCCCCCATCTGTTGACTCTAGCTCTCTGCCCTCCACCATTGCCCTTGGAGATTCCAACATCCATTTTTCTGAACATATTCGCAACCTTGGTGCTTTCTTGGATGAAGACCTTTCCATGCAACATCATATCACTGAGATCTGCCAGGCTGCATACATTGAACTCAGGCGAATCAGCTCTATACGCCCCTTTCTCACGACCGAGGCAACCAAAACGCTAGTCAGTTCATACATTTTGTCTAGATTAGATTACTGCAACTCCCTTCTACTTGGTTGCCCACAGGCGCTTCTCAAACCCTTACAACAACTTCAAAACTCTGCTGCTAGAATGGTCTTCAAAGACAAGCGTCTTCAATACACATCACCTCTACTTAAAGAGTTACATTGGCTACCCGGTCAACAAAGAATAAACTACAAAGCTGCCTGTCTCTGCTATCAGATCATATCGGGAACAGCACCGCAATACCTCTCTGAGCTTCTTGAAATTTACGTTCCATCTCGATCTCTCCGCTCAGCAAATGACAATAGGATCTTTCGAATACAAAAATTTAAACGTGATAGGCACGGCGGTAGAGCTTTTACATCATCAGCAGTCAAACTCTGGAATTCATTGCCTTCTGCTGTCAGACATAGTCAATCATTAGCCTCGTTCAAAACAAACCTGAAAACCCATCTGTTCCGGCAGTCTTTCCAATAACACCCCCATCTCCATGTGCACGTGTGTGTGTGTGTGTGTGTGTGTGTGTGTGTGTGTGTGTGTGTGTGAGCGTGTGATTGTGCGATGTGTGTGTGTGTGTGTGTGTGTGTGTGTGTGTGTGTGTGATTGTGCGATCTATGTCCGTATGTTTGTATGTATGTAATTTGTGTGCGTGTATGTGTGTATGTGTATGTATGTAATTTGTGAGCGTGTGCGCGAATGTGAGTGTGTGTGCGCCCACATTATTATTATTATTAGCTTTGCAGTCATGTGCTACCTTTTTTTCATAATTCTTCTTTTATCTTTTTATTGCTTTGGTACATTTATTTATAATTTTAATGTAATACCTATACCCTCTTTTTCTTCTGAGAAACCTCCAATAAGCCTTTTGTTTTTTATAAATTTATTAATTCATCTCATAGCTTTTCTAGTCATCCACAGGTTTCCTTTTTTTAGTATTACATTTCACCTTCGGTATAAACTTGTCCATTAAAACAGTAATTATTTCTTTTATATTGTTCCAGGACCTATTTACATCTTCGTCGAGTACTTCAGTCAGTTCAGACCAAGAAATATTATAAAGGATTTTTTTCATTTCAGAATAGTTTCCTTTCTTTAAATTAAAATTGTATCGTCTTTTTATGTACAGTTTTACTTTTTTGGACATACAGTTTAAAGATAAGTACATCGTGGTCACTTTTTCCAATGGGTCACAATGAATGATATCAGACACTAATCCCTCACTGTTGACAAGAACTAAGTCTAGAATATTAGAGTTTTGTCCAAGCCTATTTCTTGTTGGTTTTATGACTTTTTGTATGAGGTAGGCATCCCTTAAACATTCTATGAAGTCACTGTCTTCCCCACTTGTCCACTGTCCCTGCCATTTAATGTTTGGATAATTAAAATCTCCAAACACACACACTTTATTATACTGTGAATGTGATAATTTATTTGATTTCAAGAGTTTGCATAAGTAGTTATCTACATTTTCCTTGGTCAAATTTGGACTCTTGTACACGCAACCAATAAGAACATTTTCATTATTAGTGGTTCTAAATTCACACCAAACACTCTCCTGGAATTTAAAATCATTTAGTTTACATTGTCTAGCATTCAGAGAATCTTCTATGATCCAGATTGCCACTCCTCTATGGGGGTTATCATTTCTGAAAAGAGTATAATCTTTAATACCTAACTCTTTATCAGTAATATTCTTGTTAATGTTGTTATGTCCTTTATATTTAGGAAGAATTTCTGTGAGGCCAATAATGGCTGGCTTCAATTCATCAATACGACATAATAGCTCATCTTTTTTATTCAACAAACTATCCACATTGCTATATAATATACAACAGTAATTGAATCATCAGTTTCTATATTACAGTGTTTCCATTCAAACTTACTTTTAGAATTGTCACCAAACAAATCAGAACTTTTATTTACACTATTTACATCCTCCGAGTTTGTCAGTCAATGGCCTGAAGCACTGCCAGACGGTTTGGCACTCTTGCCACCGTCTTCCTTGGGGTTAGCTTTCTCTATCTCTGACTTCACTACCACTTTCCCATGCCTTATCACTAGATTTTTTCACATTTCATTTCTCTCTCCTTTCTCTCTCTATTCTCTTTGATCAAATATTATCTCCCACCATTATGGTGAGAACCACTGGCATCCTTTATGGATCCACCACTATTAACAGTGGCATTTTAAGCTATAAAGCCATTTCAAGCCACATTTGTACAGTGCATGGAGGGTTGGTAGTGTTTTGTGGTATAGTTTGTTCATAACTTTCATTAAAGAAAAATCAATTAAAGGACCATAGTCATCTCCATTCGGACCTAAAAACGTTCTGGAAAACGTTTCAGCATTATTTCCTACTACACATAGACACAGTATACAAACTGTATCTATGTAACCTACCTTTTATAATAATAATAATAATAACAGTACATTTATATAGCGCTTTACCTCAGATGAGCCCAAAGCGCTTTACAATCAATTATTCATCAACAGATAACAAAAAACATTCAAGAGTGACACCAACGACCAACAGCGCATATACAAAGCAACTCTCTCTCTCTCTCTCTAACACACACGCACACACACACACACACACACACACACACACACACACACACACACACACACACACACACACACACACACACACACACGCACACGCACACACAAACACACATAAACACACAATTATTGACGCCAACTCATTCATACCCCATTTGGTAAGCCACAGCAACTGAGCCGCATGGACTGACCACATACACCAACACACATACACAAACACCCTCACACACAACGTACGCACGCAGACAGACACGCACACAAACACACACATGCGTGCACACACAACCCACAAAACCAAAATACACACAAGCACACATTCATGCTCACACACACACACACACTCACACACACACACACACACACACACACACACACACACACACACACACACACACACACACACACACACACACACACACACACACACACACACACACACACACACACACACACACAAAACAGCACAAACCTCTTAAATCAATCTTCCCTCACGTGCACACAACGATAGACAACTGATCAAATATTTAGGGCGCAGCAGGAAAAAGATGGGTTTTAAGAGAGGTTTTGAATGAGGAGACTGAGTTGGAGTGTTGGAGAGGAGAAGGCAGAGAATTCCACAGAGATGGTGCTTGACAAGAAAAAGAACGTTGGCCAGCAGATTTGAGACGGATGGAGGGAATGGAAAGGAGACGAGAATCAGAAAACGAATGTAGTTGGCCAGCTGGGACATAGAGATGAAGAAGATCAGAGAGATACAGGGGAGCTTGATCATTCAGTGACTTGAAGGCAAGGAGGAGAATTTTGTAGTCAATACGTGATTGAATTGGGAGCCAATGTAGGGAACGAAGAACCGGAGTGATGTGATCGTACCTAGGGGAGAGAGAAATGAGACGAGCAGCATTATTCTGGACCCGTTGGAGCTTAGAGATGAGAAATGATGGACAGCCAGCAAGAAGTGAGTTACACTTACAGTAGTCAAGGCGAGACAGGACAAAAGCACATACTAGAGTCTTCAGGGCATCCTGAGAGAGGAAACGGCGGATGGAACTAATTCTTCGAAGTTCTAGATAGCAAGCCTTGCAAACATTGGAAACATGCTGTTTGAAAGAAAGGGTTTGGTCCAAAGTAACACCTAGATTGCGGATGGATGCCGATAGCTTGATCTTAGTGCCATCAATGTCGACAGAACCTGGGAGAACCTGAGTTTTAATTGTGTGGTTAGAGGCTACAAGAATCATCTCTGTCTTATCAGCATTCAGTTGCAGTTTGTTGTAAATCGTCAAGATAAAGTGAGCGCACACACTTTTATTTCGCAAAAATCGGTCTCCTGGGGCAGATTTGCTAGCTGCCATTGAATCTCACAAAAAATGGGATTTGTGCAATAATCCATTTGATTAGGGGAAATCAATACGGCACCTGTGACTGGTGTTGAACTATTTGAGGACAAATTATTTTGCCCGTTTGTGGCCTGTTTTTAATAATAGAACTTGTTGGGATACTTTCAGACCTAGCTTATGACGTAACGCTGTCAGAGGATACGTATTATTATTATGACGCCAAGTTGTACACCTTCAAGTTCCTCTCTTATTGTTCTAGTCCAGGCGAAATTATAAAGTTTACCTTGTTTTGTAATATATTAGGTTTCTATGTTGATCTAACATGATTTGAGGGTGCTGAATCCAGATCCGTTAAAGGCCAAGTTATAAATGTTGAATATTTTGAGTTATGACGTAATATTCAAAATGGCCGCCATAGGTCTCTAGAGAACTGTAAAAACATGCACTTAACGTAATTGTTTTGTATCTAATGCTTGTTTTGGTAAGAAAAATAGTATAATTTGCTGAAATGATTCAAGCTATGGGAATTATATCCTATTTTAGTACTTCTTAGCCCCCAGCTACTGTGGAGAGGGCTATCACGATCTTTCGTGCCCTTTCATTTATCTTAAGAACCATGTCACAGGATCACTTCGAATTTGTGTGTTACTATTTTAATGAAGCTGATATGCCCCTCAGTATGCCTTGTTGACTTTGACCTTTGACCTTGAGTATGTGATTTTATTACAAGTATCAACTATACTTTTTTAACCTTTGCACTGCTGTTGTAAAATGCTTCTAAGCTAAGGTTTATAGAGGATGTTGAATTACTGATGCCTATTTTATGCCTAAGCCATTCATCTGAAATGCTTTACCTTGAATTTGCATGGAATATTTCAACTTTTTGCTTTAATATATTTTAAATCATTGCAGTAACTGTCTCATAATTGGTACATGAGTCAATGGTTAAACATATCTAGATCGCTAACCTAAGTACCAATGACATCTCTAGCCTTCATCTTGACGCTTGGCCTTTGTTGTTAGGCGCCAAGCAGAACAACACGGCGATCAGTGTCGATATTTCTTTTTATTTTATAGGTGGGTAAAATGGCCGACATTCCACTGCACGCCGGCACTTTTACCCACCTATAAATTGGCTAATGCACCAATTATGAGACCATTACTGCCAAGATTTAAAACATATAAAGACAAAAAGTTAAAATATTCAATGCAAATTCAAGGTCAAGCATTTAAGATGAAAGGTTTAATAAAATAGGTATCAGGAATTCAATATTCTCTATAGTATATATAGATACACGTTAGCTTAGGAAAAAACAAACACATAGCTTATTTTACCACAGCAGTGCAAAAGTTGAAAAAGTATAGTTGATACATTAAAATCACATACTCACGGTCAAAGGTCAAGGTCAATAAGGTATACTGAGGGGCTCATCAGCTTCATTAAAATAGTAGCACACAAATTTGAAGTGATCCTCTGACATTGTTCTTAAGATAATTGCCAGGCAAATGAAAGGACACAAAATCGTGATAACCCTCTCCGCAGAGTGGCTGGGGGCTAATAAGTACAAAAATAGGATATAGTTCGCATAGTTTGAATCATTTCAGCAAACTGTACTATTTTTCGTACAAATAAAAGCATTAGATACAACATAATTACGGTAAGTGCATGTTTTAACAGTTCTTTAGAGTCCCATAGTGGCCATTTTGAATATTTCGTCATAGCTCAAAATGCCCAACATTTACAACTTGGCCTCCAACGGATTTAGATTCAGCACCCTCAAATCATGTTAGATCGACACCTAATATACATCACAAAAGAAGGTCAAGCTCAATTTCGCCTGGACTACTACGTACTAGTAGTACTACTAAACTAGGCCTACTGACTACCCTTAACTGCGTCATTTGAGCTAATTACCCCTAGACGAGATTTCAAGATAGCAGAGTACACAGAAGAAGATGCTAACTTTGAGCTAACAGTATCGAGTATGATTGCGTTCAGTTTTATGCTTGTCTGTGACTTTGAATTTTGTCAGAGTTTACAATCCAGATCGATTTTGCATCATTCTGCACGTTATTTACGAGAAGCGTATGGGCCTTTAACTACAAAACTCTGACGTTTAAATAAAAGCAAGTAGTACTGCAGTTACAGCGACAGAAAGCTATCTGCAGTATCGACGCCAGCTACTTGCAATTTCATTGGATAACGGCAACGGCAAGTGGCCATTTTGTCTTGACTTTTTTTTCCATTTCTAACCCTAACCCTAACCCTATCCCTTTCCCGGCCGTTCTATCCTAACCCTATCCCGACCTGGAGAAAGGGATAGGAGTAGCGGTGAGTCCATAACTTGAAAAAAAAATTGGAGTCGATACTGCAGATCTATAGCATTCTAATTCTATGTTACAGCGAAGGTCTTACCTCCATCCACTGCATCCAGGTAATTCACCACGGATGAAAACAACACGTCACACACATGTTGTACACTGCGATCGGCTTCACACAGCTGGCATGCTTTCTGGCTCATAAAGACGGGCTTCAAAACAGTCAGGTTTCTGCTCTCATACAAAATCTTTGTGTCTTCACACAAACGTTGTGACCCCTTTAGTCTCAGAACGTTATCAAGTGAACTTTGCTGAAGATATTGCTTGATGATTGGTGAGACATTTATCGTGCTCAGCTCGGTACATAAGAGCACACTGACGTTGAAAAATGTTCTGCAAACGGTCGATGTAAAACCCAAATAGTCAACGTCATCATCGCATGCCTTCAAATTCAATCGAAAATCAGGACCCATTGCGTTCAGTACTCCGTCATTAGAGTACAGCTCAGGACTCGGAAATTGGCAGTTTGAATCTATCCACCACTTCTTTGCTAGATTAAACCTCTGTTTCAGCAATCCCCCATTACTAACAACTGGTAGTGAACCGATAAATGGAGCAGTGATGAAAACAATTAACAAAAGTTCCCAACACAAACGCTTCCAGTTCCACACAAACGCCATGTTGTCTGCTAATGCCAAATCACTACCGGTTTTTAGAACATGATGTCATTTCCGCTGCAAGCGTTACTTTTGATATTGAGAACTCCGAAGTATTGAATAGGTAGGTAGGGACAGGCTTTATCATGGGTAAAGGATTTTTTGACAGGAAGAAAACAGAAAGTACGGGCTGGAGAAAAACTATCATCAGATACTGATGTATTGAGTGGTATACCACAGGGAAGCATTTTAGGACCAATTTTATTTACTATTTTTATGAATGACTTGCCAGATCAAGTACAAAGCGTATGCAAAGTGTTCGCTGATGATACTAAAATTTATAATTCTTCTGATAAATCAGATGTGTTACAGAATGATATAAACAAACCTATTGACTGATCGGAAAAATGGAAACTATATTTTAATGCAAATAAGTGTAAAGCAATGCATTTGGGGTTAAATAATCCACTAAGAGAATATGATATCTCATGGCACAGACATGGGGCCTCCAAAAGCACCTCTACTAAACAACCATTCCTCTGCCTTCCCCTCCCCACCTCCAACCCCTGCATCCCCACACACAACACCACCACCAAAACAACCAAAAACAGATGCCCCCTTTATTTGCATGCATGTATTGTCACCTGAATACAAATACTCCTGTGCATGCATCATGTGGGGCCCGTGTTTCCCCGGTTGATCTGGGGGGACTAAGCGGTCGTGCATGACACTCTACATGCATCATGTGGGGCCCGGGTGTCCCTGGCCAGTCTGGGTACATTTAACGGTCGGGCATGACCTTTATCTCGTCTTTCCCTCTATCACACCCACCCACCCCAACCCCCCTCCATCCCCCCTTCCCAAATCAAATCCTCACATATTTAACTTAATTCTTTCTACATGGTAAACTGTGTATCTGTGAATACTCAGTTATTTCCTGACTGTCTTGCAATCATTTCTTTCTTTCTATTTCCCCATAATGTTATTATTTCGCTTTGTACTCTATCTCTTGCTATTTTTCTCTTTTTCGTACTACCCCCTAAAGTGCAGCAGAACCTTCAGCGTGTTGAAGTTGGCTGCCTAAAGAGAAGAAGAAGAGAGAGAAGAAGAACATATATTAGATACTTGTGTAGAAGAAAAGGACTTGGGAGTTACATTTGATCCTAAATTGGAATTTGATAGGGTTAATCAAGAGAACTTTTACAAGACTAATTAATAATGTGTTTATTAACCTTTATAAATGTTTGGTTAGACCGCATCTGGAGTATGGGAGCCAAATTTGGAATCCATATCTAAAACGGCAATCAGTTTCAATTGAGCGTATACAGAGGAGAGCTACTAATAAAATGTCTTTAAAATGTTGAGTATAATGAAAGGCTACACAAACTTGATTTGCCATCCTTGAAATACAGAAGACTTCGTGGTGACCTAATCAATGTATATACAAATTTTAATGGTCCTGACAATACTAACAAAAGCTCTTTCCAGATCTCAATTTTTTCAAAGACTAGAAACCATGAATTAAAAATACTAACACATATATATATTACAGTATTACAGTGTAACATCAGGAGACACTTTTTCAGTAAAAGAGTGACTAACTATTGGAACGCACTTTCTGCCCAGACAAAACTTGCACCAAGATACTAACAAATTCAAAAACCTCCTGGACAAAGACCCAAACCTTAGTAAATTAAAATACCAGTATGACTAATAGTCTACCAAAACCGTCACAGCTGTGCCAACTGAATTTAAAAGAAAAAAAGAAAGAAAAAAAGACGCTTGAGAGGCCGCGAGGCCTAGTCGTCTTAATTAACCTGAACCATTTTTATTTTTTTTAAAGATCAGTACACGTCAATCAATCGTAAAGAATCCGTATATCTACACTCAAACTAAAATGTTGCTTAGGCACTCCATGCCATATCTATGTCGCATAGAATGTTGACCCGCGTAGAATGTATACATTCCACGGCCTAAAATGTAGAATGTGTACATTCTATGGGATTTTAGTAGAAAGTTGACTTCAGTATACTTTCTATGGGTTTTGTTGTAGAATGTATGCATTACACTGGCTGAAATGGAGCCCGTCAACATTACACGGCCACAAGTGTAGAAAGTATAGGGGAAGACGGGGTAAAAAGCGCATGGGCGGGTAAGAAGCCCATCCCAATTATCTCATGAAATAAAGAAAATTTCAGTCAAATTTGCCCATGAGACAAATGCTAGACATTAACGCTCGTCTCATGGGAAAAATGAGACTGAAATTTGCTTCATTTCATGAGATAATTGGGGTGGGCTTCTTACCCGCCCATGCGCTTTTTACCCCGTCTTCCCCTACTAGATTCGAAAGAGGGGCGTCTCTCAACATTACATAGCCACATTTGTAAACATAGACGACACATAAACAAACACTGTGACATACAGAACAAAACTCGAGACTATATATTAATGACCAGCTGATTAAAAACAAAGAAAACAGCTGACAACGTCCAAGAATTCAGCATACCTCTCTTGGGATAAAGCAGAAACATTCTTATTTCTGTCAGCAATCATCTCCATCCAACGTCTGTAAAACTCATCTTTAAAATCATCTCTCGAGGCACGGTCACGTCTTCGCCCTCCATTCTTGTTTGTAAATGGATCTGGGAAGCCACTGCTCAGCTAACACCAAAGTAAATGCGTTGTGTGAATTGTGTTAATAGTTTCAGAAAAATAAACAAGACTACGGCACTTCTCGCCCTTCAACCGTGTGAGTGTATTGTTCCTGAGTGATTCTCAACCTGTGATCAACGATAATCAAACCAAAGAGGTGCACTGCTCAAGTAACACCAATTTAAAGGGGCACCCTGACCGATGAATGTTTTCGTAAGAAACACGTCGAGATCACCAGAAAAACACCCTTTACAGAGATTGCAACACTCATTTTGCTCTGGTTTCCTAGAAATCAAACTGTTTAATAGGCGATTCCTCCTTGGCGGAGGTGCTGGAAGTCAAATTATTTCATCCAAAGAGAAGGCGTGTACCGCTTGTTTTTGAATGGCCGCCAAATCGTTTGCACATTTTCGCAATACAAGCCTTTTTTTCTTTTCTTTAAAAAAAAATTACAGTTGATCTAAAGGAGTTTTGCTCACAACAAAGGAATCAGCGCCAATTGTTTTTTACTGCACTACAGAAAAATAAAACGCTTCAACCACAATGAGTGTCCTCCACCCACTCCATCCAAAAGGAGGAGGAATCGCCTTTTTCGCAGCTTAATTTCAAGGAAACCAGAGCAAAGTGAGTGTTCCGATCCTCGAAAAGGCTGTCTTTCTGGTGATCTCGACGTGTTTCTAACAAAAACTCATCCATTCGGGTGCCCCTTTAAATATGTCGTGTAAATTTTGTGAACAGTAAAAAAAAAAAATATCGATAGCGCTTCGTGCTTTTCAGCCATAATGAGCGCCTTGTTCCTGAGTGGTTCTCGACCAGTAAGTGCGCGATGACGGTATCAAACCACTTGTAAATGTAGGTACAGCCGTCAACATTCTATGACACATCAGATTCCCGTCAACAGTCTATGATTTTGTCCATTGCATGTACACATTCTACAATTTCGCTGTAGAAAGTATACATTTCGTGTTTCATTTTCAACCAGTCGTAGAATGTATACTTTCTACAATCTCATCACAGAATGTATACATTCTATGCGGGTCAACATTCTATACGACATATACGTATTTTCCATCAAATATTATTTTTAATGCATTCATAATTTTTAGTCTCTGTTTACTGTAAACAGACAAACACGCAAACAGGTAACAGCCCATCGACCTGGATTCCACGGCACGCATTTTTGCGGACGACACAGCCTGCCATAAAGACGTCTCCAGCGGCACAGAAGACCAGCGCCTTGTCCAGCAAGATATTGACACGCTTGCGCAATGGGAAGAACCGCTGGAAAATGACGTTCCACCCGGAAAAGTGCACGACGCTGCACATGACAAGGAGCAGAAAGACACTAGCTGGAGACTGACTACACCCTCCATGGACACGTGCTGCAGAGTGTCTCCAGTGCAAAATATCTAGGAGTGACTCTGACCGATGAATGAGAAGATAAAATAACACTTGAATACTTTTTAAAATGCCAAAAAATGCATGCAAAAACAAACTAACATAAAAATCAAGAAATAAAAGCTTACTAGCATTACAATCACACACACACACACACACACACACACACACACACACACACACACACACACACACACACACACACACACACTTGCATGATAATACCCAGAATATTTTGTGGAACAGAAATTGGAGTCAGTTGTAGTACTGTTTGAAGAGATAGGTTTTAAGCGCTCTTTTGAAAGAATCTGAAGAATTTGCATGTCGAATTTCAAAGGGGAGAGAATTCCACTGTAGGTGCACAGAATGAGAAAGAACGGTGGCCAAAGGATTTTGTTGTAGCAAACAACATCCTAGGCTTTGTCAGGAGAAACATGAAGGTCTGCAGTCGCAAGGCCAAAGCCAGCATACAAGGCTCTTGTCCGACCAGTTCTAGAATATGCCAGTCGATCCTGTATGGGATCCTACCACAACAACCTGCACTGACTCCATCGAGAAAGTCCAGAGGCGTGCAGCAAGGTGGACCATGCAGGACTACAAGCAAACCTCCAGTGTCGACAGCATGCTGCAAGAACTTGCCTGGCCTTCGCTGCAGAAGAGAAAAAGGCGCGACTCACCACCCTGTACTAATACAAGAACGAGCTCCTGAAAATTGAAACCAAACATGCGCCAACCAGTACCAACTGCTAGAAGAAAACCGGACGCCAAACAAACACGCAGGCGTGCCCCACATGGCCAAAAGGCCGAAGAGGGCGTTAAACCCTATTATCACACGCAGGCGTACGACATCAGATCGTGCATGACACAATACCGTCAGGGAACCTTTTCCCCTCGCACGATGATCCCGGAGTGGAACTGCCTCCCGGAGAACATCGTCGCTGCACCGTCCCTGCACTAGTGGCATCCTTTGACTCGGCAGGCTTCAGCACCACCTGAAGTGGACCAGACCCTGGAGGAGAGCCAGCATCAGCAGGGCTCTCAGCCACATCCCAGCAATGAAACCCTGAACAAACGCCCCCACCCCAGTCCCTTCATCCCCATCCCCAATTGTTTTTACCCTAGTATGTAGGGATCTACCTGTTTGTTATGTCTTTGTTTGTCCTTTTGGTTGGGGCCTCCATGGGCACTGCCTTATGGAGTTTCTAGGGTCGGCTAGTTCCCAGCTTGCTGGGGCGAACGTGAAAATTAGTAGCTGCCGGCAGCTCCCTGTAGATCTCCCCATCCCAGTCCATAATTAGGAATTTTTATTTTGTTTGCTGTATCTCATATTTCCCCCCTCTACTGGGCCCAATGAAATTCAATAGTGTATGTGACAGCTGATTGTTGTCTTTACGGTTCATTTTTGTTCTCCTCTTCTGCTTGTTTTTCTTTGGTCAGCCCCTACAGTGTGTGCATCTAAAGAAGCTGGCCACCACCACAGAAGAACTGATCGAGAAGAAGAAGACCGGGCAGAGACAGACAGACAGACAAATCTAAGCAACAAAGATTCTTTTCATTGTGTGATAGAACACATACACACAACACAAAACCATGCATGAGTGCAATTTTCTACAAACAATTTAAAAAAGAGAAATAAGACAAATTGTTACGACTTATTATTAAAATAAATAAATAAAAGATCTTTTGATTATTCAAACTGATCATTCGAAGTCTTTGCTAAGTTATACAAAACTCCAGTTAGACCATTGCACAGTGTGGTTTCCTATAATAAAAACACAACAACAAGCAAACAAAAAACATGTTGCCCGAATATATATATAATGTAGAGTAGGAACATTTGCAATGCTCAAAACAAAAACCAAGACAGTATCTGATACCAAAATGAATGAAAGGGCGTACAGAGACCGCGAGGCCCATATCAAGCCCAAATTACCCCCCTCCCAAGAAAAGGAAAGAAAAAAAGAACAACCCACGTACTAAAAGAATGAATCAGCTTCCGTCCTCAGTGGGTGTCAAACCAAAGCGCCACATGAATGAACGAAAATTCATTTAACATTTTCTTCTGTTATAAAGGCCCAAAAGGACCCACCAAGAAATCTATTTTTAGTAAAGTCAGTTGCACGCGTGCGCACTACGCATAGTTACCACTTTTGATTTGGACGGTGCTTGGCTTTGGCTTGTTCGTGTTCAAAAGAATTTAGAATTTGTAATCATGGAAGCTACGGAGGAAAAGAAGGAAGCCGACACCAAGAGAGTCCACACCTATCCTCTTATCAGGGTAAGACGATGCTCAACGGCGTGTTTCAAATGACAGAAGTAGATACAATTTTGTTTCCCGGCTTTTTTCTCTCTCTTGGAGTTGGGGGGGGGGGGGGGGGATCTTCCTACCCTACAGAACTAGACCTTTTGTTTTCCAATCATTCAAACCTTTATTTGAATGCATGTACTATATGTCTTTTTGTTTGTGTGTGTGTGTGTGAACTGGTCCCCATTGTGAGAACAAATAATTAAAGATCCACAGGGGATCCACAGGGATACCTGACTGGTTGGGTCACTAAATTAGCTTAGGTTGTTTTGTTTTTCTTGTCCAACCTGAAACCTCAACCAGTATACTGTATAGTGCTAATGAATCAAAGTGTTGATTGTGGGCACTCATCTGCAAGAAAAAGAAGACTCGTTGCAAATTCGGGACATTCCTGGAGTTGCACTGCCTCCGGGCATTGCCTCCAGGATCGTTCCCACCATCTTTATATCTACTAATGTCCCATATGTGTCTGTTTCAGACTGGAGGACCTTTAAACGGATTTTCATTCACTATACCGATATAAAAAAAAGGTTACAAATGTCAGGAAGCGGGTTTGGGGTATCTGACTCACTCATGCGTGCTCATTCTCCCTTTGTTTGTTATACAGTATACACATACATCCATACAAAAACACTTATGTCAAACCAACTTCCAGGTCACTCAACAGTTTTACTCAACATAGAATGAGAAACACAAAACATATTTAGATGAAACTAAACTTAAGCTATATTTTTCCCGTGTTGGCCACAAGTCATATCAAAACAAAACTACTGTGCACGTTTTAATAATCAAACTATTTTTCTCCCCAGGTGCCACAAACACAACTTAATTCTTCTCCGCGCGTTGTTTTGTTTCCACAGCTGACGTCACAATCCAAAATTAGCTTTCTTTTCTTTGATCAGCGTCGATCCAATTCATTCGAAGAGACGGCTGACCCGCTCCACCTGATACCAACGTTAGGGAGCACAGTAAATGGCCACGCACAGCAAAGAAGAAGAAGAAGAAGAAGGCTCGTCTCACCAACTTCAAATTCCGCCGTGGAGAAAGGGAAAGAAACAGGAAGCCAGCCCCGAGTCCTCTCTCTCTCTCTAATGGACAAAGCTTAAAAGCATGTTAAACATCCGTTCGTTCGTTCGTTCTCTCTGTACTGGCCGTTAAAAAGATGTACGATTTTGTCTAACTTTTGATTTGTTTGCAGGTTTCTTTTGGAGGAGGGGAGGGAGTGGGTGGGTCATTGTTATAACTGGGATTGGGAGTAGTGGCTTCATAAACTGCTTAATGTACATTCAGTAACTCTTTTTTGATTAAAAATAAATGCGTGTACTGAAGCTATTGTCTAAAAGCAGAATTATGTCGTTATTATTGTAAGAGAGAGAATGTGTGTGCATGCGTGCATGCGCGCGCGCGTGTGTGTGTGTGTGTGAACATTCTGACAAATAAATATGCATTGCCACAGGTGAAACTACTGATCTGAGTATTGGTTTTTTTTTTAAACGGTTAAAAAACCCGATTCAAAGCGAAAAAACGGTTTAAAAAATGGGTCAGACTTTTGAATCGGTTCTCATTTCTAGTCACTGTAGTATCACACAAGTTTACATTTTGTTGCAAACTTCATGGGTCAGATGACCCCTGGGGGCACACAATGAGGGGTCAAATCACCGTCAATATGGGCCAATGGCCTGGGCCCACCAACAATCTGAAGCTGTCTGTGTGATTTCATTATTATGCCAGTGTGGAAGAAATGTACACACAGCTGCACTGGACACCACAGGAGATGTACAGCAAGGGTTACAACATTTTATAAGTACCAGCATAGCCATGTCTCCATCAACACATCACATCACATCACATAAGCCTATAGGCTATAAGCCTTTTGCCCTCATTAGTACCAGCATAGCCATGTCTCCATCAACACATCACATCACATCACATAAGCCTATAGGCTATAAGCCTTTTGCCCTCTTTTGCCCTCATTAGTGGTGATTTTTGCATCAAATATCAATTGTTTTTTAAATATTTTATTTGCCCGTGGATTTATTTTGGCTTGAGTGTATACTAACACTTAGCTTTGTTTTACATCCAAATTGGTAGAAAAAGTATATTTTGATAATTCTTTGTCAATACGATTTTTAAATGCATTTACTGAAGGTGCATTGATGGTATCAAATGATAAATTGTTCCATAAATTTGTTATTCTATTAGTAAAGAATGAATGAAACTGTCTGGTGTCGGTTAGTTTAAAATTGTGTCCCCGAGTAGTATTATGACTAGATAGTAGATAAGTGGAAAAGAGGTGCAGTAGTTGAGGAATCATACAAACCATGCAAAATTTTGTAAACCTCTATCATGTTTCCTCACACCCTTCTATATTCCAAGCTTGGTAGATTTAGCCATTTTAGGCGTTCTTCATAATTAAGGTCACGGGTACCAATTATACATCTTTTTTTTTCTTCTGTCCCATCTTCTGCATGCTGGGCCATACAGTGGCGTTGCTCCCACGCCGCTCGTTCCGAATCCCAATTCGCAGCTACACCCCGGTTTGTTCAAGTCGCAGAATCCGAGACCAGCCGTCCAAGGGGAGTGAATCTATGTTAGGCCATCAGGAGGCAACCAACCGAGGAGACACTGCACTGCTGCTGAGTCACTTCGGTGGAGTTCAGTGGAGCCTGTTCAGGACACCACCTACTAAGCCCCCTACTGACGACACTATTCTCTTAGTCGCGGAACCAGCGTGAGTGAGGTCCTCCTCCGAGGGCGCCACCATGACCGTCCACCGACAGCTCCCCAGAACACACCGATCTCCATGACTTTGACCCGAACACACCAAGGCATGACTGGATTGGAAACCGAAACAGGTCACCATGAGAGCAGGGCATGCAAAGCCACAGAATTTAAGACATGTTTTTTATTTTATGATTGATGGAAAATGAGGCCGATGATGATGATGATGCTATGGAGTTCTGTATCGGTCTGAGACTGCATGACAGGGCTGTATTCTACGCTTCCTTTCATAATGATATCCCGGCGTTAACCAGGCCCGAGAACTACAGACACCTGCAGTGTTCGTCTTGCAATTAGAGCAACACTCTCAGAATCGCATCTGTTAAGCGGATGAAGCTCGACTGTGGTTTCAGTCTTCCCATTGAGCCCATGGCCATAGCCACTCACTCTGGGTAGGAGTCGGTCCAGGACCGAAAAAACCCTCACCTCTCATGGGATTCGAACCCAAGACCTCCCAGCCAGTAGTCCGTGACGCTAACCACTACATTACGGTGGCTGGTCCAATTATACATCTTGTAAACCTTCTTTGCACACCTTCAATCAAATTTATATGTTTTCTAAGATAAGGATTCCAAACTGAGTTACCATATTCTAAAACAGAACGAATAAGAGACTTAAATAAGGGAACCATTATATCTTTGGTTTTGTAGGTTATTGTTCTCATTACCAGACCTGCCATACGATTAGCTTTCTTAACAATATTATTTATATGTTCATCGAAACTAAGATTTGGATCAACGATAATTCCCAGATCTTTTTCAGCTGTAGTGGTTTCAAGTTTACAAAGCACCTTACACACTGTACTCTCCATCTCTGAACCCGCCAACAAGGACAAGGCATGGAAGGCTTCAAATCCTGACTATAAACCCCCCTCTCCTACCCACCCCTCCCTCCACTTTTCTCCCCGATCCCCATGATCTAGCCCACAACAACCACCAAACCCTTTCCCTCTGCCTCTTCAAGTTCTGTTCCCCAAACCATCTTCAAATATCCCTACAGCAGCCGTGACATAAGCTGCTAGACTGGATAGTCCCCGTTTTAAAAAAACCTGTAATTAACAATATAACCATCAGCAAGATGGAGGTTGTTCGAGGAAAGAAGGTGATGTGGAGAAGTTGGAGATTGAGTTTTGCTGGATTACCCCCCACCAAATTTCCTCATTGAGCCAGTGATACATTGAATGTACAGTAGATTCCTGCTAACTCCTAAACGGGTTTAAACTAAGAAAACACTGGATAACTCCCAATAATATGTTTGATCCCAGTTTAATAATCTTTATGCTAGTACTTTTTTTTGCTAGTAAAAGGTCTTTTAACTCAAAATGTTAGTCCCTTCTAATTTGACTTAAGTCTTAAGCGATTTTCACTGTATGTATCAATGTGCACGCATACGTTCATGTCACTATGTGTGTACACATGCATACACGTGTGTGTGTTGAAATGCATTCCTGAACTTTGTTTAGTCATCTCCCTGTGGGGATACCGGGGGTCTTTCGTAAAAATAGTTCCCCACCTTCTTGAAGTGTGTGATTTTAACTTCCTCTAATCTGCCATTCTTTGACTCTGCCTTTTCCCTTTGCTTTCTATGATCTACTATCTTTCTAATTTATTGGCCCATTCTTCTGCCTTTAAAAAAAAAAATCTTCAAAATAATTTTTCTTCTTTGAACTCCTCCAAAATCGGAATGTGTCAGCTGTATGCAGCGGGGAGACCAGTGAAAACTGAAAACCGGACATATATACGTACCTTACCCATTATGGCCATATCATAATATGGCCTAGGAATGCAGAAGTTTACAGTCATCAGGAGCTGAGCCGTGTTGTTGATATTGTTCGTTGTTATTTCTGAATACAACTGTTGAGGTGTTTGTCACTGTGTGTGTGTGCAGCACTCCGACATGAACGACGAGATGAAGACAGCGGTGTTGTTGATATTATTCATTGTTATTTCTGAATACAACTGTTGAGGTGTTTGTCACTGTGTGTGTAGCACTCCGATCTATATGAACGACGACATGAAGACAGCGGTGTTGTTGATATTGTTTGTTGTTATTTCTGAATACAACTGTTGAGGTGTTTGTCACTGTGTGTGTGTGTAGCACTCCGACATGAACAACGAGATGAAGACAGCGATGTTGTTGATATTGTTCGTTGTTATTTCTGAATACAACTGTTGAGGTGTTTGTCACTGTGTGTGTGTGCAGCACTCCGACATGAAGACAGCGGTGTTGTTGATATTGTTCATTGTTATTTCTGAATACAACTGTTGAGGTGTTTGTCACTGTGTGTGTGTGTAGCACTCCGACATGAACGACGAGATGAAGAATGCCGTGTTGTTAATATTGTTCGTTGTTATTTCTGAATACAACTGTTGAGGTGTTTGTCACTGTGTGTGTGTGTAGCACTCCGACATGAACAACGAGATGAAGAATGCCGTGTTGTTAATATTGTTCGTTGTTATTTCTGAATACAACTGTTGAGGTGTTTGTCACTGTGTGTGTGTGTAGCACTCCGACATGAACAATGAGATGAAGACAGCGGTGTTGTTGATATTATTCATTGTTATTTCTGAATACAACTGTTGAGGTGTTTGTCACTGTGTGTGTAGCCGATATGAACGACGACATGAAGACAGCGGTGTTGTTGATATTGTTTGTTGTTATTTCTGAATACAACTGTTGAGGTGTTTGTCACTGTGTGTGTGTGCAGCACTCCGACATGAACAACGAGATGAAGACAGCGATGTTGTTGATATTGTTCGTTGTTATTTCTGAATACAACTGTTGAGGTGTTTGTCACTGTGTGTGTGTGCAGCACTCCGACATGAACGACGAGATGAAGACAGCGGTGTTGTTGATATTGTTTGTTGTTATTTCTGAATACAACTGTTGAGGTGTTTGTCACTGTGTGTGTGTGCAGCACTCCGATATGAACGACGAGATGAAGAC
This sequence comes from Phymorhynchus buccinoides, assembly GCA_017654935.2. NCBI lineage: Eukaryota > Metazoa > Mollusca > Gastropoda > Neogastropoda > Raphitomidae > Phymorhynchus > Phymorhynchus buccinoides. The sequence continues at coordinate 2,050,705 of CM065680.1, read as the reverse complement.
AGAGGCCATGGAGTTGTGCGTCACGGCCTGTGAAAAGTTTGCCAACAACAACGAGGTCAGTGTCAATTATTGAACTGGTTGGGCTTGGGGTGGGCTGCATTGTAGTGTGGTGTATTGCTTTACATTGTATCACTTTACATTGTATTGCACCAGTTTAGAATGGGTGTATGCGGAAGAACTGAAGTGTAAGAATAAGTCTGAAAGAGACTGTGACTCGAGTGTGAGTGTGCGTGTGTTTGTTCATGTACATTCATTGTCAATTCAAAAAGAACCTTTAAGTTTATGTGTGCTGAGTAAATGCTCTTAAATTGAACAATAAAGTTTGTAAATAAAGGCGCATGTAAGCTTAACCCTTTCGCTGCCAGCCATTTTTCAGCAAAAAAATCCCATTAAACTTAACCGGGGAGAGAAAAAAAATCTTCTGCAATAGTTCGGATTCCTCTGTGACATGCATAAAGTAAGGCCTATCCTTACCTCCCCAATTTATGAAAATCGGCTCTTTGAATAACTAACCCTGGTTTGAGGCCTTTTTGTGACATAGGCATTAAATCAATGTGGTGCTAAAATGCGCCATTGGCGGTGAAAGGGTTAATATGTGTACTGGTAACAAGAGCTACGCAATACCAGCACTGGTGTGAACAGTACATTTGTTTTTCTGTCGTGCGCAGAACGCGGCCAAGATGATCAAGGACACGATGGACAAGAAGTTTGGGGCGTCCTGGCACGCCATAGTGGGTGAGGGCTACGGCTTCGAGATCACCCACGAAGTGAAGAACCTCCTCTACATGTTCTTTGGCGGAAACATGGCCATCTGTATTTGGAAGTGCTCCTAGATGTCCAGCTGTCTGTATGTATGTCTGTCTCAGTCACTGTGTCTGAGATCACCCACGAAGTGAAGAACCTCCTCTACATGTTCTTTGGCGGAAACATGGCCATCTGTATCTGGAAGTGCTCCTAGATGTCCAGCTGTCTGTATATATGTTATGGCGCGCCGAATGACCAAAACTCTATCTAGCAGTTCGACAGAGTTTAAAAACCCCATCGAACTGTTAGATACAGTTTCTAAACTATAGCTAGCAGTTAGATAGAGTTTCAAAACTCTGTCGAGCAGCTAGATAGAGTTTTTCGTCATAAAACTCTATCGAACGCGCCATTTTGATACTTCTTTTAAACAAAGCATTTCATTGGTAGATAGGACTAGTATCTTTGACTGTGACCTACTCCTAGCCTAATAGGTGGCATTCTACGAACTCGTTTAGTGGCTTCAATTACAGATGAAACGCCGGGAAGATTCGCTCGTTGAAATCGTTCAGCTGCCATGTTTGTTTGACTACATGTAGGGGCCTAGGCCTATCGTCTTATTCAAATTCACGGGTCACTGCCCTGCCAAGGCCACAAACTTGTCGCTGAAGCCATGTACCAATCAGAAATTGCGACAGAAAAACTATATCTCGATTGGGTTATTTTGTGGAAACCCTATCTAGCTGTTCGACAGAGTTTTAAAACTCTATCGAACAGCTAGATAGGGTTTTCAAACTCTATCGAACTGATAGTTTCGAAACTCTATCGAACAGCTAGATAGAGTTTTGTATCTTTGGCGCGCCATAGTATGTCTGTTTCAGTTACAGTGTCTGAGGTCACCCACGAAGTGAAAAACCTTTTTGTACATTGTTTTAACTTGCTATTTGTGTGGAACTCTGTGTGTTGGTATACAGTGTATCTGTTTGAGGTCACCCATGAAATGGAAAACGTCCCCTGTATATTCTTAGGACAATGCATGACTGTGTGGAAATGATTGATGTTTGTCTGTCTGTCTCTGTGCCTGTCTGTCAGTGTGTCCTCCCTGGATCTGAATCATGTTGATTGCTGGGACGATCTGTTGGTTGCTGGGACGATCTGTTGGTTGCCTTGTTCCTTCATCTGGGAAGTTGATTCATTGAATGATTTTCGCTCTTTGGAATCTTATTGATTCTTATAAGCAGTAGTGGTTGGAAGAGTGGTAATGGCAACGTTAAGAGTATTTGCCTTTATGAAGATGGCCTGTGGTTTCAGCCTATTTTTGAAGCTGTAATCATAACGGGGAACAAAATCTGGTTACTATTGAAAAAGTAGAAAATGTTCACAGGCATGCTATATAAATAATATATTTATGTGATTTTAATTTAATGATATTGACCAGCACTGATGTTTACTCGGGCAGGTACTGGCAAATTTGCTCCATGTTCTATTGTTTGAATTAAAAAAAATATTGTTATCCATTCTCTATTTTTATCTCAGTAAAATATTTATATATTTATTTAAATATTTACAGTTTGTAGTCTCAAAACCTATTGGTTGAATGGAATGGTTTGATATGTCGTTTGTTATTTTTTATTAAAAGGTTTTGAAAGTTGGTAATTTTAGAGAGAAGCAGCTGAAAATTGTTGTGATTGTTTTTGTTAGAGAGAATGTTTTTACAGATTTTGTCAGCATTTTATTTGTTTGTCTTATAATTCACCATTAAAAACCAAAACTTATATTTTGCTTTTGTTTCTTGAACTAATGAATTGGCAAATCCTGGATGTTGCACTAACAAACACACAGAGACAAAGGCTCAAACTTGAATCACATTGTAATATTTATGTACAGTAAGTGAACATTTAATGATTTATAAATGTACAATTAAACAAGGACATTTTACATTTCTATATCATTCAAAACACACATCAATCTTAATTTAATAGCATCCAAACTATCTAATTCATTCTCAAAATACATGTAATCCTATTCACACAAAATGAACCATATCCTATTCACTACACTATGTGTATCTCCAAGCTATCCCATTCACTAAACTACATCATATATCCCAAACTATCTCATTTATAATATCAAAATTATCTTTTTTACAAAGCTACCCCATACACTGAAAAGTTAAAACTATTCCAACTTTTACCAAGATGTTAGCCTATGTCAGCAGGCGTATACTGTCATATTTAAGTTTAACTGTCTAATGAACCATTGTTTGAAGTGGCAATAATATCAAATTATACAGCACATGCAGACAAAAAGAAATGATTCTTTAGGAGCTAGAAATATTAATCCGTTTCTTACCAAGCACATTTTAGATACTTTTCCCCATAAACATGGAAAATAACTTCATTTGCAAAAAGCATTTCTGTTTTTAGAATGCACTCCTGAAACATGCATGGTAAGGAATGGGACCATGTTTTAATGACCCCAAAGCAGCCAAACCCCCATTACCACCACCCTTATACTCACCACATACAGCATCAGGACTTGGTGGCCTCTTTTGCCTTATTGTTCCCCTTCCCTAATAGCTCTCCTACCCCTCTCCCCCTCTCCAAACTGTTACTATCATTTTTTAAACTTTGAACAAAATATTTGGTAAAGGTCAAGATGTGCCACCCCCCCTACATTTCTGGATTAATTGTATTTTTCCATTATTGCCTTTCTTACCATACATAAAGCTGTATTTTAGGAACATTTTCACCAAATTATCTTTTTGGAATACTAACCCTAACCCTACCCCTACCCCCCACCCTATAAGACAGAAAAACGCAGCGAACCACAACTGTGATCGCGGTGTACTGCAGTACATAGTGGGGGGTAGGGTTAGGTTTAGGGATAGGGTTAGTATTCCAAAAAGGTTATTAGCTAAAAATGTTCCTAAAATACAGCTTTATGTATGGTAAGAAAGGCAAAAACGGAAAAATAGAATTAACCGAGAAATGCAGGGGGGGTGGCACATCTTTACTTTTATCAAATATTTTACGTTGTTCTCTGATTCTTCATGGCTCAACATAAAAACAACGGGGTCATTTGCTCCCTTGCACGTTTGCAGCGCGCACGGAGGGGACATGATTCAGTGGAATGCACCAAACTTCAATGGAACTTTTCAAATCTCAACAAATGAAGACCAACACATTTCTAAAAATAGATTGAAAACGTTTTATGCAAATATGTGATGTAAATACACAAATCAGTCGGTTTGAACACCAACTTTAAATTAGATCTCGATTTTGAAATACAAATTTTCACTTTTTCAGAAACAAACACTGTGTATAAAAACTACAAATATAAACAATGCCAAACTGCTGTCAAAATAAAGCAAATCAAGTGACTATTGCTGACTTTCTTCAATTATATATAATGTGTAAAGTAAAAAAAACAACGATTCATTTCTTGCTTTTTTGGATCGTGTATCTTCAATTTGATTTATGCAGTGGTGAAGCGTCCATGGTAAGAAATGGGTTAATAAACAGAGTATTTTTCATGCTCATTGCTACACACCATATTACACCAGCCATATACAATACATAACTTCATGATTATAACAAATCCACAAAGCAAATTGACATTATACTGCAAAACCAGGCATACGACATGACAACACATAACCAGAAAGCATTGACAGACAGCAAACCTCCACAACAATTGTTGCTTGTCTGTCGTTTCTGACAATGACTGTCATATAGCAGAGAGGGCAGATACTATTCTGGCGGGCTGGGCAAGAATTAGTTCATAGTGGAGATGCCTTGCCCAGGGTACATCCCCACTCTCAGAACACAGAAAACACAAGACAGTGGTTCCTTTCTACGAGGCAAGTCGTCAAGAGTTTTTATGAATGACTCTTGACGCTAGTTTTGTATTGGTACAAGGTAAAGTGTAGAATTACAAGAACAGTTTTTTTTAAAATATGTTGTCTACATGATAACCACATAACTCAAAACTTCCATGACTACAGTTCTAGCAAGACATTTGTCCACACTTTCATCTTCAGAGCATGTGTACATCTACGCACAAATTCCGTTCAGAAACCCATCCGCAATCCACAACAAAACCTGGTAGTAAGAAATATGATGGAGTGTGCACATCTTTCATTACATATCCGCAATCCACAACAAAACCTGGTAGTAAGAAATATGATGGAGTGTGCACATCTTTTATTACATATCCGCAATCCACAACAAAACCTGGTAGTAAGAAATATGATGGAGTGTGCACATCTTTTATTACATATCCGCAATCCACAACAAAACCTGGTAGTAAGAAATATGATGGAGTGTGCACATATTGTATTACATCAGCAATCCACAACAAAACCTGGTAGTAAGAAATATGATGGAGTGTGCACATATTGTATTACATCAGCAATCCACAACAAAACCTGGTGGTAAGAAACATCACGGAGTGTGCACATATTTTATTACACGTGGAAACCCATCCGCTTATGTCCTGCTTTTGCTTTATTTATGGGCGAGATATGCGCATGGGTTTCCTGTATGCTCACCCTAACTGTTCGTACCTTCTATACGAACAATGCTGGCAAAGAAGAACATTCATCAACATTTCTCTACGTAGAGAATTCAGACCAAATTTAGGCTATGTCCAAATTTTCATGAATTTTTTGTTGTTGTTTTCTTTTAGGCAATGCCTAAATCTTCCACAAAATTACACTAATAATAGTAATATTTCTTGATCACTGTCTATAAAATTCTATCCACAAAACATATACAGACAAATTCACAAAGTTAAGCTGTTTGACAGCAATGTCATGCTTCCAACTACGACTTCAGATAGCACAGGAGGCAGCAATGACACGCTTCCAACTACGACTTCAGATAGCACAGGAGGCAGCAATGACACGCTTCCAACTACGACTTCAGATAGCACAGGAGGCAGCAATGACACGCTTCCATCTACAACTTCAGATAGCACAGGAGGCAGCAATGACACGCTTCCAACTACGACTTCAGATAGCACAGGAGGCAGCAATGACACGCTTCCAACTACGACTTCAGATAGCACAGGAGGCAGCAATGACACGCTTCCAACTACGACTTCAGATAGCACAGGAGGCAGCAATGACACGCTTCCATCTACAACTTCAGATAGCACAGGAGGCAGCAATGACACGCTTCCAACTACGACTTCAGATAGCACAGGAGGCAGCAATGACACGCTTCCAACTACGACTTCAGATAGCACAGGAGGCAGCAATGACACGCTTCCAACTACGACTTCAGATAGCACAGGAGGCAGCAATGACACGCTTCCAACTACGACTTCAGATAGCACAGGAGGCAGAAATGACACGCTTCTAACTACAACTTCAGATAGCACAGGAGGCAGCAATGACACGCTTCCAACTACTTCAGATAGCACAGGAGGCAGCAATGACACGCTTCCAACTACGACTTCAGATAGCACAGGAGGCAGCAATGACACGCTTCCAACTACGACTTCAGATAGCACAGGAGGCAGAAATGACACGCTTCTAACTACAACTTCAGATAGCACAGGAGGCAGCAATGACACGCTTCCAACTACGACTTCAGATAGCACAGGAGGCAGCAATGACACGCTTCCAACTACGACTTCAGATAGCACAGGAGGCAGCAATGACACGCTTCCAACTACGACTTCAGATAGCACAGGAGGCAGCAATGACACGCTTCCAACTACGACTTCAGATAGCACAGGAGGCAGCAATGACACGCTTCCAACTACGACTTCAGATAGCACAGGAGGCAGCAATGACACGCTTCTAACTACAACTTCAGATAGCACAGGAGGCAGCAATGACACACTTCCAACTACAACTTCAGATAGCACAGGAGGCAGCAATGACACGCTTCCAACTACGACTTCAGATAGCACAGGAGGCAGCAATGACACGCTTCCAACTACGACTTCAGATAGCACAGGAGGCAGCAATGACACGCTTCCAACTACGACTTCAGATAGCACAGGAGGCAGCAATGACACGCTTCCAACTACTTCAGATAGCACAGGAGGCAGCAATGACACGCTTCCAACTACGACTTCAGATAGCACAGGAGGCAGCAATGACACGCTTCCAACTACGACTTCAGATAGCACAGGAGGCAGCAATGACACGCTTCCAACTACTTCAGATAGCACAGGAGGCAGCAATGACACGCTTCCAACTACGACTTCAGATAGCACAGGAGGCAGCAATGACACGCTTCCAACTACGACTTCAGATAGCACAGGAGGCAGCAATGACACGCTTCCAACTACGACTTCAGATAGCACAGGAGGCAGCAATGACACGCTTCCAACTACGACTTCAGATAGCACAGGAGGCAGCAATGACACACTTCCAACTACAACTTCAGATAGCACAGGAGGCAGCAATGACACGCTTCCAACAACGACTTCAGATAGCACAGGAGGCAGCAATGACACGCTTCCAACTACGACTTCAGATAGCACAGGAGGCAGCAATGACACGCTTCCAACTACGACTTCAGATAGCACAGGAGGCAGCAATGACACGCTTCTAACTACGACTTCAGATAGCACAGGAGGCAGCAATGACACGCTTCCAACTACGACTTCAGATAGCACAGGAGGCAGCAATGACACGCTTCCAACTACGACTTCAGATAGCACAGGAGGCAGCAATGACACACTTCCAACTACAACTTCAGATAGCACAGGAGGCAGCAATGACACGCTTCCAACTACGACTTCAGATAGCACAGGAGGCAGCAATGACACGCTTCCAACAACGACTTCAGATAGCACAGGAGGCAGCAATGACACACTTCCAACTACTTCAGATAGCACAGGAGGCAGCAATGACACGCTTCCAACTACTTCAGATAGCACAGGAGGCAGCAATGACATGCTTCCAACTACTTCAGATAGCACAGGAGGCAGCAATGACACGCTTCCAACCACGACTTCAGATAGCACAGGAGACAGCTGCTATTCTGGAGAGCGGGGCTCATATTTGGCCTTGCAAAGGGTACATCCTCACTGTTGGCTGGAAGGAGATAATAATGTTTAACAGAAATGCAGGACAACTGTGGCACAAGAGTTGTCAGTGGTGGAAATCCCCTCCCATCCCTCCTTCCTATTGAATCATAGATATAACCAAAATGCATGCACACACAGGGCAGTAATGCACTAATGATGATGCGCTCTCCATGTGAGAACCATCCCAATTTCATGTAAGTAATTGACTGACAATAAAGTTTACACAACAGAAAACAATCCAATACAACACACCTGTCCAGCCCACTGTCCTATCTGTTTTGTGCGCTGCACACACCTCTCTTTGTGTCATCGGCTGCAGGACATTGATGTGATGATATGATAGTCAAACAATGTCAAAAACAAAACGTGACAGTTTTCCAAGTCTTTCTTTTTGGCTGGTCAGAAATCACCAAGGATACTACTAGTCCATGTCATGTCACACAAGAAAGGTCATTGTTAATCATGTTTGGGGCAACTGACAATCAAGCTAAATCCTTCCATGATAAAGATATCACCATAGTGACGATGAAGGTCAAGGTGAAATGTCAGAGATCATATGTCAGGTCAACCAGGATGCTCTTGGAAGTAGTTGGCTATCTCCATGGTGATGAAGGTGAAGGTCAAATGTCAGGGGTCACTTATATGTCAGGTCAACCAGGATGCCCAAGGGAGTAGTTGGCTATCACCATGGTGATGATGAAGGTGAGGGTCATATGCAGAGGTCAAGATCAGGTCAGCTAGGTCGAGCCATGAAGTAGATGGCGAGGACAATGGTGATGACTAGAACCACCCCCACCCCGAGCAACAGAATTCTGTTCTGGATGATCCTGAAAATGAGGGAAAATAATGATTAAACAATAATGATACTATAATAATAATATAATATGGTGATGATGACTAGAGCCACCCCCACCCTCAGCAACAGAATTCTGTTCTGGATGATCCTAAAAATGAGGGGAAATAATGATGATTAAACAATAATATTACGTTCGCCTTGTGTCAGGTAAACCCGAGTTCGAACCTGGGTACAGGGGATATTTCCTCCCACTTTGCACTAGGCCTTACGGTCTGAACGTGGAGTCTTTGGATGAGACGATAAACCGAGGCCCCGTGTGCCCATGCACTTAGCACACACGTTAAACCCAGTGGCAACAAAAAAGTTGTCATTTGGTTAAAATGTACCCCCCCCCCCCCCTTTTCCTTCCTCATCAGTTACACAAACATTGCATGCAAAATATAAATAAAAATTGGGTGGCGCGCCTCTGGCTACGATGCGCTCTCCATGTGGGAGCAACCCGAATTTCACAGAGATGCCTCTGTGACCATAAAGTACCTAATAAAAATAGCATATGGCGATGATGACTAGAATCACCCCCACCCCTAGAAACAGAATTATGTTCTGGATGATCCTGAAAATGAGGGAAAATAACAATCATGATTAAACAATGATAATGATATAATAATAATAATATATGGTGATGATTAGTACCACCCCCACCCGCAGGAATGAAATTCTGTTCTGGATGATCCTGAAAATGAGGGAAAAGAATATTCATAATTGAACAAAGGTGATGATACTACATGTATACTAATGATAATAATTAATGTAATATGACGGTGATGAAAACAGAACCAAACCCATTCCAGGCAACAACATTCTGTACTGGATGATTTGAAAATAAAACATACAAGACATCGCCAATATTTATATTATGAAATTAAAGACACCATTCTGGGGGTGTTCTTTCAGCAAAGGCTCCAATAGTTTCAATGGAGAAAATCTTGTGAAAAATGCAATGTATGATAATTATGATGATTGCTGACCCACCTTTTCATCATTCCAGACAACACTCTGGAACTTTTGCCCAGAGTAGAGTCCATCTCTTGAAGCTGTAAAAAACAACAAAAACTGTTACAAAGAAAATTAGTTTGGTTTGTAACAACTTAGCACCAGTACTGCACAAGGAAATGTAGAAATGTTCACTCTGGGAGACACAGAGAAGCACACAGAGTGAGCAGGCCAATAGCCAGTAGACAGAATGTGACTGGTAGGCATTGCTATTAGACAGAATGTGACTGGTAGGCATTGCTATTAGACAGAATGTGACTGGTAGGCATTGCTATTAGACAGAATGTGACTGGTAGGCATTGCTATTAGACAGAATGTGACTGGTAGGCATTGCTATTAGACAGAATGTGACTGGTAGGCATTGCTATTAGACAGAGTGTGACTGGTAGGCATTGCTATTAGACAGAATGTGACTGGTAGGCATTGCTATTAGACAGAATGTGACTGGTAGGCATTGCTATTAGACAGAATGTGACTGGTAGGCATTGCTATTAGACAGAATGTGACTGGTAGGCATTGCTATTAGACAGAGTGTGACTGGTAGGCATTGCTATTAGACAGAATGTGACTGGTAGGCATTGCTATTAGACAGAATGTGACTGGTAGGCATTGCTATTAGACAGAATGTGACTGGTAGGCATTGCTATTAGACAGAGTGTGACTGGTAGGCATTGCTATTAGACAGAATGTGACTGGTAGGCATTGCTATTAGACAGAATGTGACTGGTAGGCATTGCTATTAGACAGAGTGTGACTGGTAGGCATTGCTATTAGACAGAATGTGACTGGTAGGCATTGCTATTAGACAGAATGTGACTGGTAGGCATTGCTATTAGACAGAGTGTGACTGGTAGGCATTGCTATTAGACAGAGTGTGACTGGTAGGCATTGCTATTAGACAGAATGTGACTGGTAGGCATTGCTATTAGACAGAATGTGACTGGTAGGCATTGCTATTAGACAGAGTGTGACTGGTAGGCATTGCTATTAGACAGAGTGTGACTGGTAGGCATTGCTATTAGACAGAGTGTGACTGGTAGGCATTGCTATTAGACAGAATGTGACTGGTAGGCATTGCTATTGGACAGAGTGTGACTGGTAGGCATTGCTATTAGACAGAGTGTGACTGGTAGGCATTGCTATTAGACAGAATGTGACTGGTAGGCATTGCTATTGGACAGAGTGTGACTGGTAGGCATTGCTATTAGACAGAGTGTGACTGGTAGGCATTGCTATTAGACAGAGTGTGACTGGTAGGCATTGCTATTAGACAGAGTGTGACTGGTAGGCATTGCTATTAGACAGAGTGTGACTGGTAGGCATTGCTATTAGACAGAGTGTGACTGGTAGGCATTGCTATTGGTGGGCCCAAGTCTGACACCTGAACATGGTTGTTGGACACACAGCAAAAACATACAGAACTGTGCATGCAAGCTTGCACACATAAGCACACACACACATGCACACATAGACACTCACACACACAGCAAAAACATAACGGTGCATGCAAGCTTGCACAAACACACACATGCACACACACACATTACAAATTCACACACACACATAACGGTGCATGCAAGCTTGCACAAACACACACATGCACACACACACATTACAAATTCACACACACACATAACGGTGCATGCAAGCTTGCACAAACACACACATGCACACACACACATTACAAATTCACACACACACATAACGGTGCATGCAAGCTTGCACACATGCACACATGCACACACACACATTACAAATTCACACACACACATAACGGTGTATGCAAGCTTGCACACATGCACACACACACACACATTACAAATTCACACACACATAACGGTGCATGCCAGCTTGCACACACACACACAGAGTGTGGTTCCAAAGCTGGTTTAAATAACTTACTCTGGTTCTAGATCTCTGGATGGTCTGTCTCTGTGTGTGTAGATCTGCCATGATCTGACTGCCCACCTCCTCTGTAGAAAACAACACAGACACACAGGGCATGTACATTCCTTGCACATGCTATTGTTACACTTACACAGAACATGTTACCTTGCTGAAAGAGGTGCACATATCTCTTAAACTGTTTCAGAGAACATGAAATTATGAAAACACAAAAGAAAGTAATCTCCTGCGTGAATTCCTATGGTCTATGTTGCAACAGAAGAGCTGATTTCTAATGGAATAACTGTCATTACCGTATTTTGTATTTTGAACTGATCCCATTGGGGAAAAAAAGCAAACCAATGCTCAGCGGAAATCTTGATTTTATTTTTTAAAATTTTATTTATAGCAAAGTAGAACATGTGTGTGTGTATGTATGTGTGTGTGTGCATGTATGTATGTGTGTGTGTGTGTGTGTGTGTGTGTGTGTGTGTGTGTGTGTGTGTGTGTGTGTGTGTGTGTGTGTGTGTGTGTGCCCCATTCAGAACAGGTTCTCTTTTTCATCAAGGGTTTTCAAAGCATACACAGAAGATCAATCAAGTATGAACAGGATACCAATCATCCAATCATGTTATAGCATCAAGAGTATAAACAGAAAACTAGGCGCAATACAAAACTTATATCATACAAACCTGTTATTAACACATTACATTTTCTGAGAAAATTCACGAGAATTTTTTTTTTGCTAACTATGTAGAAGACATTTGACAATTATTCAACCCAATTGTGTTTGCTGAGACATACAGGTGCAATAGGAATTGTTCGGAAATAATTAAGGGGAGTAATTTCATGGTGTGTGGGAGTGATCTTGCCTAATTCAATCGGTCAAACAGGGGGAATTACTCTACCTTCAGGTAGATCCCCAGCTCTCGGCTCGCGTGTTTGATCAGACTTACATCACTTAGAACACTGTGCGTCATTTTAAAATTGATGTAATTTATATTTTTACGTCACATTTTGCAAGTTCTCTCAGTTTGTGGATACAGTCGACCCCTTCACGAACGGCCCTCTGATTTACGACCTCCCCTCTTTTACGACTGAAATATGAATGACGGATCGTTTTTCTTCTAAACTTGCCTCCTCATTTACGACTCCCCCTCTAACGCGTTTTACGACCGTAAATCTTGTTGATTTTACACCGATGCAACACCTTCTGACAATTATCAGTCGCAAAAACGTATGATATCTATCCTTCTCGGCCTCAGTTCGAGCCTGTCAGCCGACGCACAGCTGGGGTACCACTGTTGTTAGGTCAATCTCGGTAAAAACGAACCGTTCTCATGCCGAAATTGAAGAATTTAATCAGCGATATCACGATCTGACCACTAAATGTCACCACTTTTATGCACATGTGTCATCACTGAGCAGTTTATGATCAAAGTTTGAACTGAAACAGTCGCGATCGTGTCGATCTTTATGAAAAAATGCGAAGTCAACTCCCAAGTTGAAACTAGGTGATCGGTCACACTCCATAAGTTGGAACTCAGTGAATGGTCTCACTTTACAAAAAATAAGTTGAAAAGCAGCTCCTTTCCGTTATCAAATTGATATATCGGCATTAGTGCGTGCACTGAAACACTCACTGAATGCAAACAACTCACAAAATCCGATAAATGAAAGAAGCTGGCGCATTAGCGTTTGCCGTGATTTCGTATCTGCGGTGTGTGCGGCGCCATTTTGTCAGCCGAGTTGTATGCGCGGTAAAAGTTCCGTGTGTGCAAACTGTGACTGAAAATGAACTGCCAGAGCGTAAAATGGCGAAAATTAGGTCTGTGTAGTTGTTATGTGTAGTTTGTGTGCGAGTGCAACACGGGCCGTCGAGCACACTTTCTGTTTTCGCCCGTTTTCGTATATTAGCTAGACCGCGGATGTTTCATTCAAGAATGACGGAGAAAGCATGTTTTAGTTTTAGTGTATGCATGTGCTGTGCGTCATATACGGTGTAGTGAGTCACTGAGTGCATTGTTTTGGTCACCCATGATTTAAGACCCCCCTCTTTTACGACCGATTTTTCGCGATTTTTTGAAGGTCTTAAAAGAGGGGGTCGACTGTACTGGCCGCCCCTCATTTTTCTAAAACAATGTTTGCAAGTCGCTGACACGCATCCTGCGGTTTTAAGCTTTGACGCCATTGTTGCATTGTTGCTATGGAATTTGACAGAGTAATGGAGGCAAACAATTCTAATTTTCACGAAGTGCTCTCCCCTATTTTTTCCCGAAAATCGTCTATTGTGGGGCAGGTGAACACACAAAGAAAAGAAAGAAAGAGAAAATAACAGAACATAGTAAGAGAGAGAGAGAGAGAGAGAGAGTGAAGACAGACAGGAGCATGGATGTTACCGGTCTCCACAGCTATCCTGTAGCCCTGCTCCAGTCTGTGATTGGATCGCTCCAGTCTCTCTGAATTATCCAATAGTCTGGTGCGCTGTGACACCACCATCAAACATGTCATATGACACAACATGTCTCAAGGAATGACAATGGCAGTGTATCAGATGTCATACTATTACATCTTGTTTCAAACATGTCATATGACACAACATGTCTCAAGGAATGACAATGGCAGTGTATCAGATGTCATACTATTACATCTTGTTTCAAACATGTCATATGACACATGTCTCAAGGAATGACAATGGCAGTGTATCAGATGTCATACTATTACATCTTGTTTCAAACATGTCATATGACACAACATGTCTCAAGGAATGACAATGGCAGTGTATCAGATGTCATACTATTACATCTTGTTTCAAACATGTCATATGACACATGTCTCAAGGAATGACAATGGCAGTGTATCAGATGTCATACTATTACATCTTGTTTCAAACATGTCATATGACACATGTCTCAAGGAATGACAATGGCAGTGTATCAGATGTCATACTATTACATCTTGTTTCAAACATGTCATATGACACAACATGTCTCAAGGAATGACAATGGCAGTGTATCAGATGTCATACTATTACATCTTGTTTCAAACAGAATTTGATGAATTAGAAAATGACCATTATCATCAATTATATAATAGTTTTGCATAGTCTCACATAAGATTGATTCAAATGTTTTTATTTAACATACTCATACTGTAACATTATGTGATGTTTTTCATCTTCTTGGTGATTAAAAGAAATTATTATGTTAGTTATTCTATGTTCATTGAATTCCCCTAAAAATATTGTGAATAAAATACTATGCTTAGAATGACATCTACAAAAATTAAATGTATAAAAAAAAGGGGTAAAGGTAAAGATGTGCCCCCCCCCACCCCCTGCATTTCTCAGTTAATTGCAATTTTTCGGTTTTGCCTTTCTTGCCAAACATAAAGCTGTATTTTATTAACCTTTTTAGCTAATAACCTTTTTGGAATACTAACCCGTAACCCTATCCCTAACCCTAACCCTACCCCCCCCTATAAGACGGGAAAACGCAATGAACCACGACTGTGACAAATGGCGCCGTGTACTGCAATACATAGGGGAGGGTCCTATTAGATAATGGCCTAAGGTTAGGGATAGGGTTAGTATTCCAAAAAGGTTATTAGCTAAAAAGGTTAATAAAATACAGCTTTATGTTTGGTAAGAAAGGCAAAAACGGGAAAATGGAATTAACCGAGAAATGCAGGGGGGGTGGCACATCTTGACCTTTACCAAAAAAGGTATTATTTTTATCATGCTTAGGCAATCAAAATCTCTATGCCAAATCCTAATCTCAACTAACAGTTGTTATCATGCTTAGCCAATCAAAATCTCTATGCCAAATCCTAATCTCAACTAACAGTTGTTATCATGCTTAGCCAATCAACATTTCTATGCCAAATCCTAATCTCAACTGACAGTTGCCACAATGAGGCTTAAGCTACTCCTTGCCAATCAACATTTCTATGCCAAATCCTAATCTCAACTGACAGTTGCCACAATGAGGTTTTAAGCTACTCCTTGCAGACACCAAAGGGCGATAATCTTAGGCCTGAACTGCCGATGCCCCCTGGTGACGAGTCAGGAGCAGATCATTTTCTGTGGCTATATACTACTAGTTCCTGACAGGCAAGGGCGATAATCTTAAGTAGGGGGCGTTCACATCTCAGGTCAAGAGACAGGGGCAGAGAATTTTCTGTATAAAGCCTCATTGGCCTACTTTATTTGAAAGAACAAACATGGAGCAATTGACATGCAGTGCAAGCAAAGGTAGACACCAGTATGCTGTAGCAGAAGGAAGGGCGCAGGGAGCTAACTGGATTACCTGGTCTTCAGAGTCGTGAGTGTCCTCCCCTAACAGTTCATCACGACTGGCATCGATGCCTAGCTTGGCCCGTTTCTGTCATCACATGACACTCATTAGCACAATAAAGGACATGACAAATGAACATTTATAACAAATTAGTAATCATGAGTGTTCTCCCATGACTGGTATTGATTCATAGTTTAGCCTGCTACTG
>CM065680.1:1984678-2024678 GCA_017654935.2 Phymorhynchus buccinoides | reverse complement strand
GTGTCTATTCACGATGTTAATTTATCTTACAAGTTCATGCAAACAGGGTAATCACACAATCACAATCAATGTCACAATGTGACAATATTTACAACTTTTTCTTGAATAACCACAACAAAAATGACTGTACATAAACCCATACCGCCTGTTGTACTAGATATCCTGCTGATATTAAACGTGATGTCAGCGGTAACGGTGGAGTATTGTTGCTCAAAACTCTGCATAAGGTTCGCCATCTCTGATCTCACCAGCTGACCGACAAAGGAAATTCCTATTCTTAATTGGCGTGGGTTCAAGTCAGCCAAAATTTCTATAGGTATAAGTACCGTTTCGGAACTTCTCAGTTTTGGGTATCTGGATGTAAGCCACAAGTGCAAAGTTGGTTCTTCTTCTTCTTCTTCCATTAGGCCTACAGTATTAATCACCCGCCTTCATCCATTTAAAGACTCTGATGATATAGAACTGAGAAGGGTTATGCGCATGTTAAGATAATAGTCAATCAGTGTTAATTCCAGGGTATGATGGGTCTCAGTTTGGTAGGGAAGGGAGTCGGAGGAGGGGGGCACAGGAAAGATCTTGATCTTGATGGGTCGACGCTGGCAGAATCCAACTTGGATATAAACGCCAGCGGGGGGGGGAAAACTGGTTTTTTTTATGTCCCATATGGCTTTGGCCGGGAGGACGTAAAGCATAATATTATTATAGAAACTGGGGAGAGCACTATAATCTACACAAAAACTAAAAACAAAAATTAAAAAAATTTGAATGAAGTTTGGGGGGTTATTTATCGGCAGGCTACACGATTTGCTGTTTATCCAACTGACGAACAGCTGGACTAGCCGACCTCCAGCACCATCTAGTATGGTAACTGAGGCCCCCACATTAAGTTCAGTGTGCTGGTTGATTGCTGTGCCTGCGATCAGACACGTACCTGAAATGGCTGGCCGACGACATGGTGACTATATTGTCTGGCAAGCTGTTCCACTCGGTTGTTGTCCGTGGAAATAATGAATTTTTGAAGATAATGGTATTTGATCTCTCAACCACAAAGCACTGGCTGTTGTTTCTGGCCATATGATACTAGACACCACGTTAGTTAACGTTGCTATGTGGTCCTTCTCTAGGCGGGGCACTATTCTTCTTTTTGTCTGGGCCACAGGTTTGAGGAACTGTTCCGCTGGTAAAGCTGGCATCTCACCCCTGATGATCTTAAAAAAAACAGGGTGAGGCGTTGTTCTTTCCTCCTGGTTTGTAGTGGAGGTAGTTCCTGTTGTTGGAGCATGTTTGAGATGCATCCAGGGGTGCGGTCTTTGTAATTCTGGGTGATGAAGCGAGCCGCACGCCTCTGGATGCTCTCCAGCCTGTTTATGTCTTTCTGGAGGAGCGGGTCCCAAACTGACGCACTATACTCGAGGATGGATCGCACCAGGGAGATGTATGCTGTGCGCCTACTTTCAGCTGGGCAGCAGCGTAGGTTTCTGCGCAAGAACCCTAGAGTCGCACTTGCCTTTTTGACTATGTTGTCAATGTGTGCCGTCCATCTGAGGTCGTCAGTGATGGTGAGTCCAAGATAGGGGTTGCAGGGGGCTTGCTGCAGGATCTCGTTATTCAATAAGTAGAAGTGTGATGACCTGGGGCGGATGCTGAGGATGTAGCACTTTTTGGCATTGAACCTCATGCCCCATGTATAAGCCCACTTCTCCAACTCCTTGAGATCAGACTGCAGAATGTGATGGTCCTGTTGGCAGGTGATGGGTCGGTACAGAAGACAATCATCGGCAAACAGACGAACTTGTGACTTGACTGCGGCTGGGACTGGAAGGTCATTAATGTGACATAAGAACATAAGATGGAGGGGAGGGGGGACTGGGGGTTGAAGGGGGAGGAGGGGGGAGGGGGAATTTAGATTTGGTTCTTGAAACAAGTTTTACTTTCTCAGGTGGAAACCTGTGGAACTCCTTATTACTATCTTATTTGAAGTTCAGTTTGAAGCAAAAACCCAGTATTAATTCATTTAAAACCGCGTATCACAAATTTCTGTTTCAAAGATTAAAAGATAAAATGTGAACGTTATCATAAAATAATAGCTTCATTATTTTTCTGTTACAGGTTTCGATTACTGATTCACCTTGAGTTGTGCCTAAGATTCTATTACCCTCTATAAATAAAATTCATTCAATTCAATTCAATTCAATTATCTCTCTCTCTGTCTCTCTCTCTCTCTCTCTCTCTCTCTCTCTCTCTCTCTCTCTCTCTCTCTCTCTCTCTCTCTCTCTCTCTCTCTCTCTCTCTCTCACTCTCTCTCTCTCTCTCTCTCTCTCTCTCTCTCTCTCTCTCTCTCTCTCTCTCTCTCTCTCTCTCTCGCTCTCTCCGCTGGTAAAGCTGGCATCTCAGACAGTTCCAGGCATCGGGTGACGCCAGTTATGTGCCCCCATCACAGGGCCCTCCACAGGACATGCGAAAGTGGCCCCCTCCTATCGAGATCAGCACGCACACTAGATAATAACAAACACAATGATGAACATTTTGTGATCCAAGTGTAATCTGGTTAGAGAACAAAGAAAGGCTCGTGCAGCGCGTGTGTGTCAAAAGCGCATGCGTGTGTACTCCAAAACTGTCTAACTACCGAATCCTATCACATCTCCCCCCTTTTAATGGACAACAAAAGTGTGCATCGAGTTGCACTGATAATTATAATTTTAGAGTCTGAACAATAACCGAGGGAGAGATGTCACTTTCACTTTCACTATTAATTTTGAGTGTCTGGCTGATACGACAGACCACAGGGTGTAGATTTAGTCCCTGTATCGTGCTGGAGCGATAATGGCTCGTCCACAGCGGGTTGTCCTAACAGGAACGGGTGATGTAGAAGGGTTGGTCTGGCCGGACTGCTCTGGAAGGCAGGCTGCTGGTGTCCCGTAGGCGTTTGGCTGGTGGTATTGGATACCAGCCTGGGGTGGTCCTGGTGACTGAGGACTAGCCAAAGGACTTGGGACTGGCTGAGGGTCAGGACAGGGTGTCTTAGGTTTGGATGGAAGTTGTGGACAGGCAGCACTCTGAGTAAGGGTACTCTGGGAAATGGACTGGGACAGACGGAGATGTTTGCGATTCCGCCTATACTGGGTACCGTAGGAGTTCTCCACCAGGTAAGATCTGGGTGCGACCTGGTCGAGGACTCTGGCAGGGTTGGACCACTGGGACTCATGGTCCAGTTTCTGCAGGACGTAGTCTCCTGGGAGGAGCTCTGGTTGGGACTGAGCTCCATGATGCCTGTCGAAGTATTTCTTGTTGTTTTCTTTGGCTTTGGCATCTCTCTGAGCGATGGTCTCTCGATCATACTGCTTAGGTTCCAGGTTGACGGGAAGCGTTGGAACCGTGGTCCTTAACCTTCTCCCCATGGCTAGTTCAGCTGGGCTCACTCCTGTAGACGCTGTGGGAGTTGCTCTGTATGACAGTAGAGCAAGGAAAGGATCCTTCTGCTGCAAGATCCGCTTGGCGATTTGCACTCCTCTTTCTGCTTCCCCATTGCTCTGTGGGAAGTAAGGACTACTGGTAACGTGCATGAAGTGCCAGGTGTCAGAGAAGATCCTGAATTCTGATGAGGAAAACTGTCGTCCGTTGTCTGTGACAAGAATGTTTGGGATCCCATGATGGGCGAAGATGTTCTTCAGTTTTCCGATGACACAGGCAGACGTCATGGTTGGCAGATGAGCAATTTCCAAATATCTGGAGAAGTAGTCAATGACAACAAGGTACTGAGAACCTTTGACTTCACACAGGTCGGCACCAACCATTTGGAATGGACCTTCGGGTAAAGGTGTGGGCTTGAGAGGCTCTGATCTCTGCGATGGCTTCTTTTCTTCGCAAAGAGTGCAGGAACGTACCTTTTGAACAATTTCTTTGGAGATTCTGGGCCACCAGACTGCGTTGTGTGTGCGTTCGCGGCATTTGGTGATTCCCTGGTGTCCGGCATGGATGGCTTCTAGGATTTCTTCCCGCATGGAAGTTGGGATGACGATCCGGTTTCCTTTGATGAGCAAGCCTTCGTGAACACTGAGCTCGTTTCGGACTGCATAGAGCTCCTGGAGTTCTGGGCTGACGTCACTCTTGTAGATAGGCCATCCCTTTGCCGTATACTCTAGCGCTGCGCTGAGAGTGGTGTCACGCTGGGTTTCTTCAGCGATCTGTTGTAGTCGCTTATCAGATGCTGGCCAGGTTGACCGGACGAGGTCGATGTGAGCAACAACATCATCCGTCAATTGTCGTGTTTGCGGGCTTTCTGGTTCCGTCTGGGGGCTTCTCGACAGCGTGTCAGCGATGACAAGATTCTTGCCTGGAGTGAAAACAGCTGTCGGATTAAACCGCATCATGCGCATGAGAAGCCGTTGGCAGCGAAGAGGTGTGTCCTGAAGGTCCTTGGTGTTGATGAGGGGTATCAGAGGCTTGTGGTCTGTCTCCAATTGGAAGTCTTCTAGCCCCACAAGGTATCTGGAGAATTTCTCGCAGGACCACACTGCTGCTAGACATTCCTTTTCTATCTGAGCATAGGCGCGCTCAGCTGGTGTGAGAGTACGTGAACAATATGAGACAGGTTTCTTGATCCCATCATGTTCTTGGAGAAGAACACCACCAAGTCCGTAGCTGCTAGCGTCACTGCTCACTGTTGTGGGTTTGGTCAGGTCAAAGAAGGCTAGGGTAGGAGCGGTTGACAACATGGTTTTAACGGCACTGAAAGCTGCTCGCTGAGGCTCTCCCCACATCCACTCCTTGTCCTTTTCCAGCAGCTCTGTCATTGGACGAAGGGTGCTGGACAGATTTGGGATGAAGCGCCCAAGAAAGTTGACCATGCCCAGGATTCTCTTGAGGTCCGTGATATTCTGTGGTTCTGGCATGTTGATGACAGCTTCAACCTTCTCGTCACTGGGACGCATGCCTTCTCCACTGATGCGATGGCCCAAGAAGTCGATGCTGGATTTCCGGAATTCTGACTTCTCTTGGTTGAGTTTGAGACCGACCTCTGCAAGTCTCTGGATGACTGCTGCAAGGTGCCTCTCATGTTCCTCTGCATTCTTGCTGTGGATCAGGATGTCATCGAAGTAGCAAATGACATTGTCAATTCCATGAAGAATTTCTTCCATCTTCCTTTGGAATATCTCTGGTGCTGAGGTGATGCCAAATGGTAGTCTCTTGTAGTAAAACCTGCCGAAGGGTGTGATGAAGGTCGTAAGTTTCGCAGTTTGTAGGTCCAGAGGGATCTGCCAAAATCCTGATGTAGCATCCAATTTCGTGAAGATGGTGGAGCCTTTCAATTTGTGTAGGATGTCATCAATCGTCGGTATCATGTATCTTTCTCTTTTCACGGCAAGATTCAGCTTCTTGAGATCAGTACAGATTCTGACTGACCCTGACTTCTTCATGACAGCAACCATTGGGGCACACCAATCTGTTGGTTCTGTAATGGCTTCAATGATGTTCGCTTCTATCATTTTGTCCAGTTCGGCCTTGACCTTTTCGTGAAGTGGGATTGGTACCCTCCTGGCTGTGGGGATACTGTATGGGTGAGCATCCTCCTTCAGCTGGATTTTCACGGGTGTACAATCCACTGGTTTTTGGTCGAGCTCACCAAACACGGGAGAGGAAAGCTCATCGATTCGCTGGACAAGGTTCAGTTGACATGCAGCAGCTCGACTGAGAAGGTTGTCGGTGTTGGAATCAACGACGAAGATTTGCATACAGAGAGGGCCATTTTCTGTATGAACAGTCACGGTGAACTGTCCTCTGCATGTCAAGGGACCTGAAGGGCTACAGAGTGCTGCCTTCGTTTGCTGCAAGGGAGGAGGGCAAGGGAATTGGTTATATTGGGATGTAGAGACGACAGACACGTCAGCACCCGTGTCTATCTTGAAGCGGACTGGGGTGTTGCAAATGTCCAGGTATGTGAACCATGGAGGCTCACTGGCTGGAGTGGAGACAGAGCCCAGGAAGTGTGTCTCCACCTCGTTCACCTGGGATCGCTGCTGCTGTCTGCAGACATTTGCGAAGTGTCCGTAGATCCCGCACTTGCGACAAACTTTGCCGCGAGCAGGACACTCGTTCCTGCTATAATGTGGTTCTCGACCGCAGTTGCCGCACATTCCACCTCCTCGGCGATGTTGGCCCGTACCCCCTCGTTGTCCTCTGGGATGTTGGTCTCCGGCGTGTTGACCTCTGGCGTGTTGACCTCTGGCGTGTTGACCTCTGGTGTGTTGACCTCTGGCATGTTGACCTCTCTGCGAAGAGTTGGCGTGAAAGGAGGCACGCCCTCCGTGGCCACCACCACGGCGATGTCCCCATCGTGCACCCCCATCTCTGCTGGAGCGCACTGCATCGACGCTGGCACTGGAATCACGCTGCTCCCGCAGCTGCTGCTTAATTAATTCATGCTGGCGCGCAATCTGAATGGCGTCCTTCAGGGTGAGGTCTGGCTGGAGCTGCAACTTTTCCGACAGCTCTCTGTCACACAGTCCTACCACGAGCCGGTCTCGGATAGCTGAATCCTTACACGGAAAATCAGCATTTTCCGCCAGTTCATACAGAACACGAATATATGTTTCTACGTTTTCGCCTGGGGCCTGCTGCCGCTGATTAAACACTGCCCGTTCGTGAATGACGTTACACTTTGGTGTGAAGTGGTCATTGAACATCTTGATAATGTCTTCAAAGGTAGTATCAGGAGGGTCTGGAGGGTTTTGGCCTGCACGGTGACCTGTGTTGATGGTGAAAGTGGAGAAAATCCTTTCAGCATCGCAGCCCATGCTGTAGATGAGACTGGAAACCTGAATATCAAAGTCTTTCTTAGCTAACTCGCTGCATGTTCGGTATCGCATAAATCTTTGGCGCCATGTTGGCCACTGTTCCGGATGTGAAAAGTCAAAATTGTCTGGTGGTTTGAAGGCCATGATGGTAAGAAAAAGTCAAACAATGAAAAGGTTACTAAAAGTTCAATCAACTTTGAAAGAAAAAAAAACCGATCTAAAAGTAAAATATAAAGTTCTTGACAAAGTGGAAAGTAGCGGGCGGGTAGCTGCTAGTAACTTTGAAAAAAAAGTACAAACAATAATAATGGACAAACTACGAAGTAATACAGGTCAGCATAGCGTCAATCGTTGAAATTGAACAAACGTAGAACTTATCTGGATAATATTAGCACAATACACTGTGTAAAATCGGCTTCTGGTATGCTGCTAGACGCAAACGTCACAGGAGGCGTAAGCACTAGAGTTGTGGAAGACACGAACGGAGCAAAACGTCACTAAGAGGCGTTAGCACTGGTTGAGTACGTGGCATTCATAGACCGCTGCCACCATATCGAGATCAGCACGCACACTAGATAATAACAAACACAATGATGAACATTTTGTGATCCAAGTGTAATCTGGTTAGAGAACAAAGAAAGGCTCGTGCAGCGCGTGTGTGTCAAAAGCGCATGCGTGTGTACTCCAAAACTGTCTAACTACCGAATCCTATCACACCTCCCAATAGTTCTGTGGGCCACTATGCACGACAGCTCATGTCCTTAGCATCCGACACGCAGCGTCCCCCACCTGCCTGGTAGACCACTGCATGTTTTGTCCTTCATGTGGGGCTTATGGTAGGTAGGTAGGTCTAGTAGTTGTTTATGATGTTGTTGTTTTTTGTATATTTTTTAATATTTAGTTTTATGGCTTATATTTGTATGTCCATTGATTCGGTGGGCATAAGCAACTATCCGTGTATAAGTTTGCTAATACGACAGACTATTTTCATGCTGTGGCGTATTATATTCATTGCATCACTCTTCCCGCATATGCTTACCTACCTACATATCTCCTTATCGATCATATGCCCCCCCCCCCCCCCCATCCCCTCCAACCCCTTCTTCTTCGTGTTTGTTTGTCAGTTTGTTTTGTTGTTGATTTGTTACTTTAATAATTAAACAACAATACAGCGTTCTACGTTGTAATCGGCCAAACGGATATTCGGGTTGGGGCCCATGTTTTGGTAAATTGCCATTTGCTGGTTGTTTATTTTGCATTGCTTTGTGACATGTACGTTGGAATTACGCTTGCTATCTTGCTTGCTTATATTGTTTGCATTACTTTTTCATCACACGTGAACTTCAATTGTTGTTGGCTTGCTTGCTTTGTTTATATTGCATTTGTTTGGGTTGTGATTTTTGTATTTCTTCTTGCTTGTTTGTGTTTGTTTATATTGCTGTTTTTGGACACGTGATCTTGAATTGGTATTGCTATTGTTCAAATTGATTGTATTGTTTTCCTTGCTTTATTATATGGTAACGATTCATTTGAAATTTAAACTTACCACTTTGTCTCCTAGCTTATAACTGCTTTATATATATTTGTTTGCTGTAGTCATTAATTGTGTTATTACGCGTACCCTTTGCGTGCATACTTTGAAATTTTATCGTGCACATTGTTGAGTGAAAATTAATAGTTTTTGTTCGTACCTTTATTACCACCAAGCATGGCCCCTAGCAGCCACACACCCAAATGGTTATCACATAGTGGACTCAAGATAGGCTACCTTAATGTGTGCCATCTATTAAAATGTGTATCTCACCTACCGTCCATTTTATCTAACTCAGAGGACAATTTTCATGTGTTTGCATTCTCCGAAACCCGTTTAACGAATATATATTGTCTAATGATCTTGTGTCAATATCCGGATATAACTTAATAAGGCGAGATGCTTCTATTAAACTTGAGACGGGTCTGATAGCGTATATACATCAGTCTGATAAATACAAACAAATCAGTAGTTTTGACAGATTTAACCCCTTGACTGCCAGAGAAAATCAAACAAAGAATTTGTTGGGCAAACCGTGTCATGAAAAAGACAACTGACAGAGGCAATCTGGAAATATTGTCTGGGGATGTGGACCTCTTAATTGACTGTGCAAAAGCAAAAGCCAGCATATCAGGGTTATTTCTCTTCAACTGATGACATCATCAGTGATGTCATCAGGTTAGTAGGCTACGTAATACGTTGGTGGCAGTCAAGGGGTTAATATTGAATGTGTCTGGCTAGAGATTGGCTTAAAGGGAAATACACCCATCTTAATATGTTTTTTATACAGGAATCCTGAGGAAAAGATTGAGTGGTATGATCGTTTTGAGTTAATGATGGAGGAAGCAATAGGTTATTCTACAATAGGAAGACGGGGTAAAAAGCGCATGGGCGGGTAAGAAGCCCACCCCAATTATCTCATGAAATAAAGAAACTTTCAGTCAAATTTGCCCATGCGACGAATGCTAGACATTAACGCTCGTCTCATGGGCAAAATGAGACTGAAATTTGCTTCATTTCATGAGATAATTGGGGTGGGCTTCTTACCCGCCCATGCGCTTTTTACCCCGTCTTCCCCCCTAACGTCGGCGGTATGGAATTTTGGCCTAAGTCGATTTTGATCAATTTTCAGATTTTTACACTGTTGTTACCCACATGCACTACCCATCAAGATCGATGACAAACCCGTTTTTGCGAAATCCACCCGGATATACCCCAAATACAAAGTAGAAAAACTGCGTATCTTAAGCTTCCCAGAAGAACGGCGTAAGTTGAGTGGCGTAAGTCGGAGTAGCAATCGTTTGAGAGAAACTTGACTTGGCGTAAGTCGGCCCGGTGTGGGATAGACTAGTTGCGTAACTCAAGTAGGCCCCCTACGTGTCGAAAAGGATATTTTATGGCTTAATTTACATAATTAGTTAATTTAGGTTTACAAATGGGAACTGTAGACACTTTATACAGATCTAGACTTTCCTGCCTCTTTTGTGTGTTGGATTCTGTTCTCTTTGCAGGGGCACTTAAAGTACATGACATATTTAATAATAGATGTTTCCTGTCAAAATTGCTAATTTTTTTAATTATTTTTTTATTTTTTAAATTGTACCTAACAATTATACGTGTGAACGAGCGTGCGTGCGTATGCATGAATGTAGTATATGTGCGTGCGTGCGCGCGCGCGCGCGTGTGTGTGTGTGTGTGTGTGTGTGTGTGTTACGTGCGTTTGAATTTATTCATGCATTGCAATGCCCTTGAAATGTTTGTTTGTTTTTGTAACCGCCCTCCATGACATGGGCCTAAGGCCTATTCATTAAGCCGTTCAGTGTTCAGTTCGGTGTTCTCTCTCTCTCTCTCTCTCTCTCTCTCTCTCTCTCTCTCTCTCTCTCTCTCTCTCTCTCTCTCTCTCTCTCTCTCTCTCTTATAAATGTATTCTGTCCAGAGGGCTGGATGTAAAAAAGCGGCATGTTATTGCTTACTCTATTACCCTCTATAAATAAAATTCAATCAATCAATCAATCAATCTCTCTCTCTCTCTCTCTCTCTCTCTCTCTCTCTCTCTCTCTCTCTCTCTCTCTCTCTCTCTCTCTCTCTCTCTCTCTCTCTCTCTCTCTCTCTCTCTCTCTCTCTCTCTCTCTCTCTCTCTCTCTCTCTCTCTCTCTCGCAAACACAAAATTATTAAACAAACTTTGATAACACACTTAAACTGAATGAATTTTATTCATAATTATGATTGTTCACTTCACAGCTTTGAATGCAACTGGTAGTTTTCGAGAAAAAAAAGTCATGTGAGAGACAGAATAGGCCAAAACATGACAGTGGTCGCTCATACGGAAGGGAAATGCAGCTTGTGCACTTTTGTATACTTTGAATCTTCGGTCTAAAACCTTTCCGGGGCCTCGACCCAATTTAAGATTACTTCCGGTTTTTCCTCTCACTTCCGGAATAGCAAGGTGGGGTGGTTGTGGTGATTTTGAGTGCGAAATAAATCCTAATTCATCTTTGTTTTTCCACAGAATTGATGTATGGAATTTACTAAGGTTACTGCTGAAAGCTTCTTTTGATATTGAATCTAGATGATGGAATGTGAATTTTGCTTTATGTCCCTCATTGTCAGGTATCGTGCTGTTCATGTTGAACTGCATTTCTCATGTGTTGATCGTCACTTTTCAGATGGCCCAGAGACTGACTCTGCGAAGACGTTTGTCGTACAACACACGTTCCAACCGTCGACGTGTGTAAGTATTTTGTTTATAGAAAGTTATTTTATTTGGTTGGTTTCACTTTATGCATGTAACTGTAACTAGTAAGTAAATCCTTTGAAAAAAGACTTCAGGTAGCCACATTTTTGTGTCACTTTGCACTGGATTGAGTTTGGTTATATTTTACCAACTCACCCTCACCCAGGTATCACCTTCTTCTTCCAGTTGGGGATGTTTATCATGCCCTGCGCTCGCCGGCGGTGTGTGTGTGTACATCGGAAAATGGTGAATGCAGAATGGTCAAAACATACAGAAAAATGCCAAATGCCGTGAAATGGTGAAGGCGGAATGATAAAAACACCGAATGGTAGGGCTGAATTATGAAAACATACAGAACCCCCCAAAATTTATTACAAAGGAAAGTGAAATTGCCGAATGAACACGGTCCAGATGACATTTCCATAGTTCGGCTATCCCGCACACTAGAATAAAATTGGCTATATTCACATATATGCCCGTCAAGAACGATAATCTGTTGACTGAAAAAGCAATCGCTATGTTCTTTTCTGTTACAGTCGACCCCCTCACGAACGGCCCTCTGATTTGCGACCTCCCCTCTTTTACGACTGAAATATGAATGACGGATCGTTTTTCTTCTAAACTTGCCTCCTCATTTACGACTCCCCCTCTAACGCGTTCTACGACCGTAAATCTTGTTGATTTTACGACCGATGCAACACATTCTGACCTTCTCGCACTCAGTTCGAGCCGACGCACAGCTGGGGTACTACTGTTGTTAGGTCAATCTCGGTAAAAACGAACCGTTCTCACGCCGAAATTGAAGAATTTAATCAGCGATATCACGATCTGACCACTAAATGTCACCACTTTTATGCACATGTGTCATCACTGAGCAGTTTATGATCAAAGTTTGAACTGAAACCGTCGCGATCGTGTCGATCTTTACGAACTCTGTGCACACGTAGGCCTAAATGCGAAGTCAACTCCCAAGTTGAAACTAGGTGATCGGTCACACTCCATAAGTTGGAACTCAGTGAATGGTCTCACTTTGTAAAAAATAAGTTGAAAAGCAGCTCCTTTCCGTTATCAAATTGATAAATCGGCGTTAGTGCGTGCACTGAAACACTCACTGAATGCAAACAACTCACAAAATCCGATAAATGAAAGCAGCTGGCGCATTAGCGTTTGCCGTGATTTCGTATTTGCGGTGTGTGCGGCGCCATTTTGTCAGCCGAGTTGTATGCGCGGTAAAAGTTCCGTGTGTGCGAACTGTGACTGAAAATGAACTGCCAGAGCGTAAAATGGCGAAAATTAGGTCTGCACTGCTGTTATGTGTAGTTTGTGTGTGAGTGCAACACGGGCCGTCGAGCACACTTTCTGTTTTCGCTCGTTTTCGTATATTAGCTAGACCGCGGATGTTTCATTCAAGAATGACGGAGAAAGCATGTTTTTGTTTTAGTGTATGCATGTGCTGTGCGTCATATACGGTGTAGTGAGTCACTGAGTGCATTGTTTTGGTCACCCCCGATTTAAGACCCCCCTCTTTTACGACCGATTTTTCGCGATTTTTTGAAAGTCTTAAAAGAGGGGGTCGACTGTACTAATTATCGTTCTTGACGGGCATGAATGTGAATATAGCCATAAAATTCACGTCATACCGCATCATATCAATGTGTTTACAAACAAAACGGCGCGCACGCATACATAATAATTAATATGCAAACACATCGGCGCTCAACATAAATCAAAGAACTCGATGAGTAGATGTCAATTATTTTTGAGTAGACGAGGTTTTGTGGTATCACACACCGTTCACACAGGCTGAGATCATCACAGGGCACGTAGCGACCTAGGCCTGGGCCGTGTGTTATTTTTTAAAAGCTAACTTTTTTTTATGATTGCCTGTTTTTAAGATTTAACACCTCCTTTTTCTCAATTATTTTTTTTCAGTCTTGCCTTTCGTTCTACATGCAAGGGTCTCATTATATTTTGCAATGTGGATGTTCTGTGCGTTTTCGGAATGCGGTACAAAGTTAGAATTCCCACTTTGTTCGTACTATTCTCGAATGGGATGACTGAAAGGCAAAGCGGCGCAAAAACGAAAATGTCAGATTGCGACGAGCTGGCCCATCGGGCTAAAAATCATTAGTAAAATAAAAGAAATAACGAAGAAAGCTGCTCAGGCGTCAAACTCAAAAATCAGTTCAAAGGACAAATACGATAAGATTGTGTCTTTTTTAAAACGAAATGCGTCTGTTTCGTGACAACTTCCAACTTCCATGCTCGACTTTCATTAGAGTGGGCCAAACAACATCAAGTGAAATAGATCCGCGCCTCTCACGTGAAAAAGCTAGTTCCGTAGAATACTGCATTTTAATCTGTTATTATCCAGTCATGTTGGCAATATTTACTATAGAGTTGAGAAACTTTAACTAAAAATTCGTTAAGCTAGAAAATGATATAAAGAATAACAGTTCACCAAGCTCACAATTCCAGCTTGCTTGCACATTCTCACTTTGCGCACAGTGTCGGTACAATTCCAGAATTGTCCGTGAAGGGGGGTAATTCTTGAATCAGCTGCGCAAAGTTGGAATTCTCACTTTGTCCCGTCCAATTCTGGAATTGTACCGCATTCCGAAAACGCGCAGAACTGCATTCCGAAAACGCGCAGAACATGAATAACTGAATTTTCCAGTATTTTTCGACATTTTCCGGTGTTTAGACACACCCCTCACCGGTCTTCATTCAGACCATTAATAACGCACAGGATGCGTGCTATGTGAATTCGTGTCATCCATCCAACCGGCACACACGGCCTACTCATACTGAATAGTGGGATGGGCTTTAACGTGTGCGCAAGATCTTGTGCATGCGTTCGCACACGGGACCTCATTTTTTGAAAAGTCATCCGAAGGACTTTTTCCCCAACTGATGTCAGGTACCCATTTACACTTGGGTGGAGTGAGAAAAATAGGAATAAAGTGCCTTTCCCATGGACACACCACTGTGAACCGAACTGGGCTCGAATCCGCGCACTCGCAAACCTGACTGATTACGAGCTAACTGACTAACTTACTAACTGAGCTACAGCGGCTCCTGGGGGATCCACAGGGAGACCTGACTGGCTGGGTCACTAAATTAGCTTAGGGTAGAGTGCCAATGAATCAAAGTGTTTGTGGGCACTCATCCAGAAGAAGAAGGTACAGGGCGAATAGTCCACACTCCCAGGTTATTTCATCCACTACTGCAAGTACAACAGTATTTGCCCACTTGTCAAAATGTGACTCAGACTGTTGTCCATGGATGTTGTTACTGGTGTCTAGTGATGATGATGATGAGTGTGATCCTGGCGTAATACTTGGACATTATGTCTGATTGTGATGTTGACAATGTTTTCGTTCTTCTTTTTCATGTGCCGCGGCTGGTTCACAGGTCCAAGACACCAGGTATGTATCAGAACTAATTGACTTGCTTGGTTTTAATTGCTGATTTTGTTTTTAATTTTAATAATTGCAGTGAAATTTTAATTTTTGTTATATGAATTGACCTTTTCAGCCTCCTACCTATAAAAGGTGGTATATGAAGTGTGTTTTTATGATGGACTGACAGCTCTTTTAGGCCTTAAATGTATAATAACAGAATAACACCAATATTCGCACTAACTTGACTAAGATAACTGTCAGAATGGCACTTTGGTGGCAGGCTCTTTCAGGCCTTGTCCCACACTCTGGGCTCTGCTGTTATCACCAACACACAACACATGGAGTCACACGACCAACACACAACACTTGGGGTCACACTACCAACACACAGACCTACTTGCAGTATCGGTGCAGGAGGGCTCTGTTGTTATCACCAACACACAGACCTACTTGCAGTATCGGTGCAGGAGGGCTCTGCTGTTATCACCAACACACAGACCTACTTGCAGTCACATTGTGACAGTTTGTCCTATCACTGTTCTCTCCTCGGTGCATCACTGACAATCACATTGTGACAGTTTGTCCTATCACTGTTCTATCCTCGGTGCATCACTGACAATCACATTGTGACAGTTTGTCCTATCACTGTTCTATCCTCGGTGCATCACTGACAGTCACATTGTGACAGTTTGTCCTATCACTGTTCTATCCTCTGTGCATCACTGACAGTCACATTTTGACAGTTTGTCCTATCACTGTTCTATCCTCGGTGCATCACTGACAATCACATTGTGACAGTCTGTCCTATCACTGTTCTATCCTCGGTGCATCACTGACAGTCACATTGTGACAGTTTGTCCTATCACTGTTCTATCCGTGCATCACTGACAATCACATTGTGACAGTCTGTCCTATCACTGTTCTATCCTCTGTGCATCACTGACAGTCACATTGTGACAGTTTGTCCTATCACTGTTCTATCTGCATCACTGACAGTCACATTGTGACAGTTTGTCCTATCACTGTTCTATCCTCTGTGCATCACTGACAGTCACATTGTGACAGTTTGTCCTATCACTGTTCTATCCTCTGTGCATCACTGACAGTCACATTGTGACAGTCTGTCCTATCACTGTTCTATCCTCTGTGCATCACTGACAGTCACATTGTGACAGTTTGTCCTATCACTGTTCTATCCTCGGTGCATCACTGACAGTCACATTGTGACAGTTTGTCATCACTGTTCTATCCTCGGTGCATCACTGACAGTAGGTAGTCAAAACCCTCTTTCCATGACTTACGGTCATTGGAAAATTGACCCATATTCAACTGACAATTATCCCCAAATCCAATCACAAACCAACATAAAAACAACACAGTTGATAAAATTAAACTTATTTCTTTTCTTTCTATGCAATTTGTTTGGTTTTATTCAGTGTGAGTGTGTGTGGGCGAATTTGAAACTCGGTACTGTTTACCGATCGTTTTTGTCGCTTGGCCGCCATGCGCGCAGTTTTCGGATAACACCTATCGCGGTTTTGACCAATGGGTTCGCTGGCTTTGCGTTCTATGCTAAAAATAGTAAGCCAGTTAGAAAGGGGAGTCACTCCTGCGTAGTTTCGTATGCGAAGTGTGTGGATCGACCAAAAATTACCCAACAAAAATTCATTTTCTTTTCTTTAGTGAAATATTTTCGGTCATAAATCGATGTCGGCGCATACACTTTTGCCATCCTATGATTATTTAAAGTCTTAACTACCATTATGCAAAATATTAAATCAATCTGTCCAAGTGAATCCGAACCCGAAGCGATCTTTGACGCGAAGTGATAGCTTTGCTCTCAAGCTCAGTGACAAAATGGCGGAGCGAGCGGCCGATGCATGGCGCGCAGATACTTGACCCGATCGATTCAACAATTACGGATCATCTTTTATTCCCGGTGTTCATTGTTTCTTAAGTGAAAAGCGTAAACATATTTCGACAGTTTTATTACACGATTTAAGTTTATTTCCAGCCTTATTGTGAAGATTGCTTCATTTCGTTCGGTGACCCAGTTCTTAGTGATCGGAATGTAGCAAACTTGAATCCCCGAGAAGGGTAGGTGAAACTTATTTTGCACCAAATTAGATTCCTTGCTTTGATCGTTTTCAAAGGCGATCAGTTTACTTTGTAAGGTGCTTAAATTTATATTTTGGCCACTTGTGCCTGGTCATCTCTATATATGGTCTTAGAAGCGAAATATATTTAGTCACGTGACTTTGTTGTAGACGGATTGATTCAACAGAACGAAACTTGCGAAGATCAAACTAGAACATCCTTGGGCAAAATAATAGGCCTAGACTGAAAACTTCCATCTAAAAGTGAAAAATATACAATTTCAGATTCAATATTTATTTTGACACTTTACATTTCTACTGATGTGATGACAATCTCGGATTTGAGTAATTACAATCTAACAAGCAAAAAGATTGTTTTTGCCAAAGATGGTAAATCACAACTGTCATTGACTGTTAGTTACTGTTAGGCCTAACATCAACACACACCACAGAGCTATTTTTTTCTTTTTCTGCATGCACACACACACAACATGTGCACACACAAATGTGAACCTCCTCCCCTCCCCCCCCCCCCCCCGTTTCATTAACATTACCTCCTCTACCCCCCCCCTTGTCCTCACCTTTCCGTTATCTCAACTCCATCCCCCCTGTTCAGGCTTCTCCCCCAAATTATGCTCCCTCCCTCCCATTCACTGATTCAGTCCCGCATTGAGCTGATCATCTGGACAGCAAGTCTTCTAGTTCTACCCAAGTCTACTGTTTAGTTGCCCCCCCTCCCCCACATCATAAGCATCATAATCATCAAATAGATGTCCACTCACACACAAATGTGTGCACACGCACACACACACACATTGTGCACACACCCTCTCTCTCCTGTCACACCCCCCCCCCCCCCCTCTCTCTCTCTCTCTCATATTGTGCAACAAACAAAATTCAACAAAGCAGTCCATTTGCCATAGATTTTATTGTAAAAAATACATTTGATACAGATAAAAACACATAAAAACAGAAAAGTTAACAGTGTGTGTATGTGAAGATAATATGTGTGTAAGATGGGGCATTAAGGGGGGGGGGGGGATTAAGACTTGTAGAATCACAGTGACATGATGTATTTTCCTCAAAAGGCAATTATATGTTGTTCTGCAGATCATTTTGATATATGACACTTGTCTGTGTGACAATTACAAGCCAAAAATACCTCGCGCAAGAGGTGGAGGGGGGGGAGTGCAAGGGTAAAGGAGAGGGGGGGGGGGGGGGGGGGGCATTAAGACATATACAGTAACATGATGTATTTTCCTTAAAAGGCAGATGTTCTGCAGATCATTTTGATATGACACTTCTGTCTGTGTGAAAATTACAAGCCAAAAATATCTCGGGGTGAGGGGAGGGGAGGTGGGGGGGGGGGGGAGTGCAAGGGTAAAAGTTGTTTCTCAAGGAGGGGGGGGGGGGGGGGGCATTAATAATAATAATATGACATGTACTGCCCAGTGACATGAAAGATGATCACCTCAAAAGGTAGATCCTTGTTCTGCAGATCATTTTGAATAAAGATACTTGTCTGTGAAAAATACAAGCTGAAAATACCTGAAATAGGGGCGGGGCAACAGGTAAGGGGAGGTGAAGGGGGCAATTAAGACATTTAGAATCAATATGACATGACTTATTATCCCCTCATAAGGTAGGTCTAGTCCTGCAAATCATTTTGATATAAGATGCTTGTCTGTGTGACCTTTACAAGCTGAGATATGTCATTTTAACATGCTTTTTAATGATTTGCGCCCCCAAAAAACTAAGTCGAAATGAAGATTTTAGCATTTTTGGCGATACCATGCTCAAAACCTATGTTGAGCATGTTCTTAAAAAAATTCAGTGAATACAGCCCACTGCTGGCAGCAGCTATATGCAATTTCAGACATGATAGATGCCAAACACCTTTGCTAGAGGCCCCCAAACTTGGCCCGTACGAGGGATTTGAACCGACGTAAAATACATAAATATTAAAAAAATCATAACTTCCGTTCTAATTAACATAGACTGATAGAGAGATAAATTTTGTATCAATCTCTTCATTTTGAGTAGTTCTATTAGACTAGCTCATTAAAAAATCAATTAAGTAAACATGAAACAATCACTTTTGACTACCTACTGACAGTCACATTGTGCCAGTCTGTCCTATCACTGTTCTATCCTCGGTGCATCACTGACAGTCACATTGTGACAGTCTGTCCTATCACTGTTCTATCCTCGGTGCATCACTGACAGTCACATTGTGACAGTTTGTCATCACTGTTCTATCCTCGGTGCATCACTGACAGTCACATTGTGACAGTCTGTCCTATCACTGTTCTATCCTCGGTGCATCACTGACAATCACATTGTGACAGTCTGTCCTATCACTGTTCTATCCTCGGTGCATCACTGACAGTCACATTGTGACAGTTTGTCCTATCACTGTTCTATCCTCGGTGCATCACTGACAGTCACATTGTGACAGTCTGTCCTATCACTGTTCTCTCCTCGGTGCATCACTGACAGTCACATTGTCATGTTGGTTTTCTTATTTCAGGACAGTTTGTCCTATCACTGTTCTATCCTCGGTGCATCACTGACACTAGTGACAGTCAGTTGGCTTTTAATACAATGCTGCACCAACTTTGAGGAGTGGGGTGGGGTTGCTGGGGGAGTTCTACTGATTGTATTGATTAGGTTAGGTGTTTATTAATGAATGAGTGATAGTGTGTGAGTGCACATGTGTGCATGCGCATGCATACGTCACGTGCATACTCTTATTAACCCTTTCGCCGCCAGCCATTTTTTAGTTTAAAAACATCCATTAATTTAAGCTTAATAATAATAATAATAACAGTACATTTATATAGCGCTTTACCTCAGATGAGCCCAAAGCGCTTTACAATCAATTATTCATCAACAAATAACAAAAAACAACATTCAAGAGTGACACCAACCACCAACAGTGCATATGCAAAGCAACTCTCTCTCTCTCTCTAACACACACGCACACTGACAGCACACACACACAGTTTGTCACACACACACACACACACGCACACACACACTGCACCACACACAAACACACACACACACACACACACACACACACACACACACACACACACACACACTGGGTAGAGAAAAAAAATTGTCTGCAGTAGTGGGGATCTCTCTGTGACGTGCATGACGTAAGGCCTATCCTTACCTCCCCAAATTATGAAAATAGGCTCTTTGGATAACAGACCCTGGTTTGAGGCCTTTTCGTGACATGGGTGTTAAATCATTGTGTTAAAATGCGACATTGGCGGTGAAAGGGCTAAGATTATATAACTCCCCACTTCACCACCATGGAGGAGGGGGACTACACGATCATTGTCAGATGGCAGGTGTTCTCATGTTGATATCAATTTTTCTCCAGGTGGTAAGCTGGTTTACCTGTACACCAAGAAGTTGGGCACCACCCCCAAATGTGGAGACTGCAAGACCAAACTGCGCGGGGTCAGTGCGGCTTTATTTCTCACTCTTCTACTAGCGACATGTATTTTATTACTTTTTTGTCTTGCATTACCAGTATTTTTTTCAATTTGTTTTCAAGTGCATGTTCGTCCCTTAAACAGAAAACCCACCAGTGACATGCGCTCTAAAAGTAGACAAGGTCATGGCAGGTTGCTTAGTGGCAAATGTTTCCTCCTTTGGGTGGGGTGCACAGTAACGTCAACAGCAAATGTTACTGTATTTGCCTGTGGTGCTAGAAAGAAAGTACAGACCTGCCACTTGCTCCGATTTCAGAGGAGCAGCTCAGATATGTTGAGCATTGCTCCTAGCTCCTTGCAACCTCCCCAGCTCCTATATTTTAAAATCTGTCTTGTATACATTTTCCACTCAGTTTCACAACAAAGAGCATGCATTCAAAGCACCAGCTAATGAACATCTAAGGGTCAGCATGAGACAGTGAGGGGCTACACGAAAATGGATCTCAAATTGACAATGGTCAATATTTCTTACTCTAAAATGGATCTCACACTGACAAAAACGACTGCATGTTTGAAGAACAAAAGAGAAGGCCGCACATTTCCAAGTGGCAATGGATTTTACTGGGGGGCCAGTGCCAGCCCCTAGATTCTCGCTCCTCTTTTTTATTCTCAGAATGTGGCAGGTCTGAAAGTATTGCGACGCAGTAGAACCGCTCAATGGGACTTGCCCAACTGGAAAAAATGTATTCCAAATTGTTGCTGACATTATTTTACTAAACTGCTCAAGTCTTTTGTGTGAGTTATCATTACGGACTGGTACTTGTGGTAGTATTCATGTTGTCGCCAAAGAAAGCAAATTGGTACTATTAGGCAATTAATTTAGAGCCGAAACTTGTTCAGTCTGTTTCACTCTGTACTGATTTTTCTGTTGTGAATATGGGGACCACACCAGCACTATACTTTGGTGGAAGAGAAAATAAATACAAACAAAACTGATCTGTCAACCTGTAATTTTCATCCTGTTTTATATTCACAATGCAGACCTGTTTACTCTACTCTTTTCGAGTAGTATTCTACTCAATTTGGACCTCTACTATTCAAAATTGAAAATGATGCTCTAATTACTAATTTTCAGTGAACATTGTTTGATGGTTTAATGAATAAAACTACACATTTTGAGCCACACTACTCGTTTCAGCTATCCAGACTACTCAAGAATTGTGTAGGGGGTAAACAGGTCTGATCACGTAGTCATTTATTTAGGGTGAGGGATATTTGATAATCAGACAATTATAAATGTCCAGGCAGTTTGGAGTGTTTTTACTTCACCTGTGAGGTTTTCAATTAACCCTCACCCTATCTTTAAACATGTTCTCTCTCACCCTCTCTCTTATCACAATTTGTTGATTGAATGATTTATTTAAGCGATTTAGTGTGTAACAGTAAGTGTTGTTTTTGTTTTCAATGTGATTTGTATTTGTTTATGAATATTGATTTGGTTGTGTGCACATGCTTCCATTTTTTTCTCTTCAGGATTAAGCTTTAAAGCATATCCATCACTATTATTATTGTTACTTTTTCAGTTGACAGCTGCTCGTCCCCGCCAGCTGTCTGCCATGTCTAAGCGCCACAAGACTGTCAGCCGAACCTACGGCGGATCGCTGTGCCACAAGTGTGTCAGGAGCAGGTCTGTAATGAATTATTCATATTATGATAATGATATGTAATGTCTAAGCGCCACAAGACTGTCAGCCGAACCAAGGCGGATCGCTGTGCCACAAGTGTGTGGGGTCTGTTGTAGCATTATTATAATAGTACACATATTATTTGAAATGTTGCTATGACCAAGCAACGCGGATCTGTCAGCTGAACCTACTGTGGATCTTCATGAGGAGCGAACAAACTGACTGACCAACTGCCCCCCCCCCCCCCCCCCCCCACCCCCCCCCAAACTCGTTTTTGTGTGAGTGTAGCTGCATGAGAAAATTAGCTCAGAAGATGTTCCAATGTGCGCTTTTGACCTGCGGGCGAACTCTCCCAGCCTGCGTGTTCTGAGAGAGGGGTACTAGTTTTAATACGAAACACACACACAAAAAAGGACAATGAAATGCTTGCAAATGATTTTAAATTGCGCAACAAGTTTAACGATCATTCCGAAGCAAATAGCTTCGGATTAAATGTAATTTACTCAATAGTTTTTAGATTGATAGGGAAAGTAAATCGAGGTCTCTGCCCTACAGTTTGTTGGACACAGGTGCTGGTACTTTGGTAGCTGCACTGTACAGTTTGTTGGACGCAGGTGCTGGTACTTTGGTAGCTGCACTGTACAGTTTGTCAGATACAGGTGCTGGTACTTTGGTAGCTGCACTGTACAGTTTGTCAGATACAGGTGCTGGTACTTTGGTAGCTGCACTGTACAGTTTGTTGGACGCTGGTGCTGGTACTTTGGTAGCTGCACTGTACAGTTTGTTGGACGCAGGTGCTGGTACTTTGGTAGCTGCACGGTACAGTTTGTTGGACGCAGGTGCTGGTACTTTGGTAGCTGCACTGTACAGTGCAGTTTGTTGGACGCAGGTGCTGGTACTTTGGTAGCTGCACTGTACAGTTTGTTGGACGCTGGTGCTGGTACTTTGGTAGCTGCACTGTACAGTTTGTTGGACGCAGGTGCTGGTACTTTGGTAGCTGCACTGTACAGTTTGTTGGACGCAGGTGCTGGTACTTTGGTAGCTGCACTGTACAGTTTGTCGGATGCAGGTGCTGGTACTTTGGTAGCTGCACTGTACAGTTTGTCAGATACAGGTGCTGGTACTTTGGTAGCTGCACTGTACAGTTTGTCGGATGCAGGTGCTGGTACTTTGGTAGCTGCACTGTACAGTTTGTTGGACGCAGGTGCTGGTACTTTGGTAGCTGCACTGTACAGTTTGTTGGATGCAGGTGCTGGTACTTTGGTAGCTGCACTGTACAGTTTGTTGGACGCAGGTGCTGGTACTTTGGTAGCTGCACTGTACAGTTTGTTGGACGCAGGTGCTGGTACTTTGGTAGCTGCACTGTACAGTTTGTTGGACGCAGGTGCTGGTACTTTGGTAGCTGCACTGTACAGTTTGTTGGACGCAGGTGCTGGTACTTTGGTAGCTGCACTGTACAGTTTGTTGGACGCAGGTGCTGGTACTTTGGTAGCTGCACTGTACAGTTTGTTGGACGCAGGTGCTGGTACTTTGGTAGCTGCACTGTACAGTTTGTTGGACGCAGGTGCTGGTACTTTGGTAGCTGCACTGTACAAATTGCCGGGCGCAGAGTGGAATGAGTTAATATCGTCGATTCACAAGTTGTCTTTTTGAATGACTATGTTCTCATGCCAGTGGTATTTATTACTGTGGCTTTTAGTGCTTCCGCTCTAGTTGGAGATAATCCGCTCCCCTATTCCAACTACATGGTTCGTGGGGACTTGGAAGAGTGCCAAAAAAGGAC
The DNA here is from genome assembly GCA_017654935.2 of Phymorhynchus buccinoides. NCBI lineage: Eukaryota > Metazoa > Mollusca > Gastropoda > Neogastropoda > Raphitomidae > Phymorhynchus > Phymorhynchus buccinoides. The sequence goes on along the minus strand of CM065680.1, from coordinate 2,001,201 downwards.
CTTAAAAGGACCTTTAAAGGACCAGCAATTTTTTTTAAAGGACCTATTTAAACCTTGTTTGTATTTGTACTTGCAGACGTGGTGGGCGCAGAGCCAGACGCCAACGATTGTGGCTGAGCAGATTCTTTTTTTTTTTTTTTTTTTTTTGGCTGAGCAGATTCTTTTGTTGTTACAGTAGTACATCTGCTGCTTGCAAAAAAAGTCGGTCACATTGCACCTCGATTCCGCCTTGTGCCTTCTTTCAGCTTTCTTGTGATTTTCAGTCTTTGCGTGTTGTTTCAGCACCGACTCTCCCATTGACAAGATGTTGATGTTTTTTTCACAATATGCACAACGAACTGCATGTTTGTTGTCCATCACTTTTCGGACCCAGTCCTTATAAATGTCCTCTCAGGCAACGATCATGAAAACGAACACTTTCCAGGCATTTTTACACTTTTTACTTGAAAACAAGCACTGACGCATAAGATATCTCGCCGAATCTCGCGCACGTGACCGGATTTACAGTGACTATTAAAATTAGATCGTCTGCTCGAAAGATACGAAGGCGATCGATTTTTGGCAAATTTTATTTCATTTAATATATTTTTTTGAGGTACTTAGTTTTGTTTTTTGGCCCGATTAAAGGATTTAAACTGACCGCACCAATTTTAAAAGGACCTTTGACTGATTTGAAAGGACCTCCTTGCTGATATAAAGGACTTAACAGGCCTTTTGATGACCGATCAATTTCACAGCACTTTAAAGCACCTGAAAGGACCCCACGAACCATGAACTATCTAGCAACACCCAATCCCATGGTGAAGAGAGTGCCCCATGCAAGGTGTCTCCCCTGTTCCAACTATCTAGCAACACCCAATCCCATGGTGAAGAGAGTGCCCCATGCAAGGTTTCTCCCCTATTCCAACTATCTACCAACACCCAATCCCATGGTGAAGAGAGTGCCCCATGCAAGGTTTCTCCCCTGTTCCAACTATCTAGCAACACCCAATCCCATGGTGAAGAGAGTGCCCCATGCAAGGTGTCTCCCCTGTTCCAACTATCTAGCAACACCCAATCCCATGGTGAAGAGAGTGCCCCATGCAAGGTGTCTCCCCTGTTCCAACTATCTACCAACACCCAATCCCATGGTGAAGAGAGTGCCCCATAGAAGGTGTCTCCCCTGTTCCAACTATCTAGCAACACCCAATCCCATGGTGAAGAGAGTGCCCCATGCAAGGTGTCTCCCCTGTTCCAACTATCTAGCAACACCCAATCCCATGGTGAAGAGAGTGCCCCATGCAAGGTGTCTCCCCTGTTCCAACTATCTATCCCATGGTGAAGAGAGTGCCCCATAGAAGGTGTCTCCCCTGTTCCAACTATCTAGCAACACCCAATCCCATGGTGAAGAGAGTGCCCCATGCAAGGTGTCTCCCCTGTTCCAACTATCTAGCAACACCCAATCCCATGGTGAAGAGAGTGCCCCATAGAAGGTGTCTCCCCTGTTCCAACTATCTAGCAACACCCAATCCCATGGTGAAGAGAGTGCCCCATGCAAGGTGTCTCCCCTGTTCCAACTATCTAGCAACACCCAATCCCATGGTGAAGAGAGTGCCCCATGCAAGGTTTCTCCCCTGTTCCAACTATTACGCAAGGTAATCCGGAATACAGGGATGGGTACAGTGCAGGTAGTCAGAGTAGAGATGCAAACGCCAACACACCCACACACATACCAGAAAAACACAAATGAAGAGAACTTTTCCCAAAAGGGATGTTTCACTATTTGGCAAAGAAGTAAAACAAAACAATATATAATATAACAATATATATATACACTTATTGAAAACGAAAACGGTCTAGGTCCTGACCTACTATGAGGCACGTGTTCTTTTCCCTGCCAGTTCAGGGTTCTCCTTGACCGAAAGGCCAAAGAATCAAATACAATCGGCCAGGGAAAAGTCCTCAGGCCAAAAGAGCTTGCTAAACAAGACAGAGGAGACTCTGTGTAAACCAAACAAAACTAAGTTTTCCCTTCACAATTGTTCAATTAAAGCAAACTAAAATACAACGCATGTGATAGAACAGCCATCGCTTTTCTTCTGAAACGCCTTCAAATTAATGACAACAAAGGAAAACCCACATACAAAGAACAAAACGAACCCTTCATGACACTACTTTAACCCCTCTCCCTTTTCCCTTCTTTCCTTGACGATGAGCTAAAAGATTAATGCTCAACTTTAGAGTTCACCGGATCTGTCGACGTCGCGGAGTTCCTCTCCTTGCGACCCGACTCCGATTTGGTCGCCCGAGTTGGCGACGTTGCGGAGTTCCTCCCCTTGTGGTACGACTCCACCCTCCACAGCGTGAAAGACAGCAGGAAGTCACGTCTGCCGACTTCAGCTCCAACATCCGCGAGTCTCCACTGCTGGACTCCTGCAGGTCATCAAACCTGTGCTCAAAAGCACGGTGAAGAGAGTGCCCCATGCAAGGTGTCTCCCCTGTTCCAACTATCTACCAACACCCAATCCCATGGTGAAGAGAGAGGTTTGCCCCATGCAAGGTGTCTCCCCTATTCCAACTATCTACCAACACTCAATCCCATGGTGAAGAGAGTGAGGTTGGTAGATATTGAAGAGATTGCCCCATGCAAGGTGTCTCCACTTTGGCACTATCAAATTCCTGCCCAAGTTTCCAGAAGAGCACTTCCTTGGACATCTTGTGTGTTTGATGACTATAACTTTCCCGTTTACTTTGTTTATGGACAAATAAAAATCTGATGTCTGTCTGAAAATAGTAGCCAGCTATTTTAATGTTTTGCCATGGTTTGTTGAAGGCAAACAGTCGTGCGAACCAATGCTCATGGACTTGCAATTAAAAATTAATAAATGCTCATGGACTAGGCACCAATGTTTTTATTCCAGTGGGACATAGCTCACAGACAGCATACACTTTGCACATGGGGAATATGCAGATGTTGGTCTCACATGCCTGTGTTTATAACTTTTCTGAGTTCTAGTTTAAAAAATCAAAAAAAATCCTAATTGTATGATTTTTTTAGGATTGTTTCATGCCTTCCTGATTTAAGGAGCAGAAGAATGTGTGTTTTTACATGTGTCTCTCAGACCTGCAACCTTTCCGCTTTGAGGGGAATTTCTTCCGCTCAGACTACATTTCTTCCGCCTTTTCGCTCAAGTCCATAAAATTCCGCTTTTTTGAACACACAAATTCATCGTCTTATATCAGGGTTCATACGGGCCTTACCAGTTCTTATAAGTCTTGACCAATTGAAATCTCCAAGTAAGGCCTTACAAGTGCTTACATTCACTTCAAGGTCCTTACAGGTCCTGACATCTGCCAAAAACTGCCCTGAGCAGCAAGACCGCAGCACTTTTACACTTGAGAAACATCGCTCAGCACCTACTTCACCTTACCCCCCCTCCCCCACCTTCCCGTTTCAACTGACCGCTTAGCAGATGAACGATGCACCGCGAGTTGTGAAGAGAAATTGGACTGAAATCTCGTTCTTTATCATGGTGTCGTTTTGCGAGAAAACGCGTATATCTGTGTCAGCCATAGTTTTTGTATCTGCTTAGACATTGTTCACAATGCTGGGAAAGTGTTCCTTTCAAGATCTTTGGCTAAAAGATGAACATTATTCTTAGGAAGTTAGGCCTACAGGTCCTTACAAGGTGACTGGTCCTTACTTGGGGATAGCTGAAAGCCCTGGGAACCCTGTATATACAGCTGCTGTGCGTATAGCCGACTTTCTAGTTTCTGTTTGCACACTTCCGTCAAGATGGCGATTGACACATCGATGTGTGTGAGACTGGAGAGAAAAGAAAGAGAATAGACATGGAAAAGTATCTGCATTCAGAGATCAAGAAAATGTGCATCATGCTAGATGTATGATGTGCTCACTACACTTAAAATTTTGTCTCCTATGGTGGGTGTCAAGACATCAAATTCCACATTGCTTCTCATCATCTTATCGAAACTGCAAACTCCCAGACTACGTCTACCACCGTTACCGACTTTTTCAAGCCAACGGAAGGAAAGGAGAACAAAGATGAACTTAAATTGATTCATTATCTTCCTTCCAAGTCTTATTATTTAAGTCATCTATGGCACCAACCGTCTTGGTCTGCCCAAATAAAAAGGACAGGAACAAACCAAAAGCTTTTGTTGTGTTAGGAATAGTTGTGACACTTCCAGACAAGACTAGTTTTAAACAAGTTCACAAGGATGAAAATTGCTTGCTTCAAATTATGTTTATGCGCGAAAGGTAAGATGCCGCGTCAAAATTCCTTTTAGCTCCCAAAAATTCCTCTTTGCTGCTACAAATATTCCTCTTTGGTCTGTTAGGGGGTTGGCAGGTCTGGTCTCTACTCTTTCTCTTTTAAAACTAATTGATTCCTGTAAATTGTGTGTGCCTGCGTCATTAAGGAATAGAAGCATGTTTATGCATGTGGTTGTGTGCATGTGTACAGCTTCTCTTACAACGCTAATTTAATATTTACATTGTGTCTTTTTAGGATTGTGCGTGCATTCCTCATCGAAGAGCAGTTGCATTTTTCTGTGTCTATTCGGGCATGGGATTTTTGAGCCATTAGGCTGACTTCAGCCTCTGATGGCCCTAGAGCACATGATGTTTAGGATTATAAGAAAAGGCCAAATCTGTATAGAATTAACTCCTAATTGAATGCAAAATAACATCAATAATAATATCAATTCTATTCTAAGGCGGAAAAAAAAAAGTTGTGGTTAAGAAAACATGGTCCCCAAAAATAGGGTAGGTAGGTAGGCCCTAGCTTCTTTTTTTTATTTTATTAGAATTTTTTTTTTTTAAGGTCAAATTGTAGGCTCTTCACCCCCAGCTTGTTGAGATCGCCGAGTGGTGTTGAAAAGTCTAGTTCGAAAGGTTCAGCTATCTTAGCTAAACCACCTCGGCAAGTGATGTTTTCCTTTCCTACATCCGGATGAATGTCCCGGAAAACATCCACGAGTGTGTAAGATGCTTTGAAAGTGCTAATTACCCTCATATTTTCAGAAATATGAGCACATGGCTCCATTAAAATGGCAAATGATGCCATTTTGCAATGACACGTGGACATTCAGTGCGTTAGAGTTATGTCCCCTGGTGGGCATTCCCCGATTGAACTTGCGTCTCTCTCTCTCTCTCTCTCTCTCTCTCTCTCTCTCTCTCTTTTTCTGACGAGGAAAAAAAAATTCCTATGGTCAGCAGAAAAAAATAGGGTAGATCGGGATACCATAACCACAACTATATTTTTTGTTGTTGCCTAATGCTGTTTTTAAGGGTTGTATTACAAAAAAGGGGGCAGGGTGAGGAGGGGGCAGACTTGGGAAACCTAGCTATCTATTTGGCCATACCCGGCAGCAGGATTTCTCCCTGCTCTTACCGACTTTCAACTGCTGTGGGATTTTTATGTGCTTAAAGCGCACGGGTCAGACTAGCTTTATGTCCCCATCCGAAGGACTCGACATTCAGTTTGATTTGTGTGTGTATTTTAAAATTGTGCTTGCCTTCCTCATTGAGGAGCAGAAGATCGTGGTGCGTGTGCTGAAGGCTATTTAACTCTGATATTAATCCACACATGATGTGTGTGTTCCAGGATCGTGCGTGCCTTCCTCATTGAGGAGCAGAAGATCGTGGTGCGTGTGCTGAAGGCTATTTAACTCTGATATTAATCCACACATGATGTGTGTGTTCCAGGATCGTGCGTGCCTTCCTCATTGAGGAGCAGAAGATCGTGGTGCGTGTGCTGAAGGCTATTTAACTCTGATATTAATCCACACATGATGTGTGTGTTCCAGGATCGTGCGTGCCTTCCTCATTGAGGAGCAGAAGATCGTGGTGCGTGTGCTGAAGGCTCAGGAGGCCAGCAAAAAGTGAACACCTCTATTGTCAATAAAACAACTCGGCCTGTACACCATGTGTGTGTGTGCTTCACTGTGGGTGTGTGCAAAGTGAACGACCTTGTGTGTGTGTATACAGTGTTATTTGTGTGCCAAGTGTGTATCATTACAGATTGCTTGTGCGTGTGTGTTTATGTGACACACACCCTCTCTCCCTATCTCAGAACCTCACCAAATTCTTACTATAGTAGGCCTACGTGTCAAAAACATAAGATTTGAAACATCCAATTGCCTGTTTCATCTGTCAACAATGAATTGGTCAACACACACACACACATTCTCTCTCTGTGTTTGTGTAACTGTAATTCTTGATGGAAAGACAGTAGGACACGGCGAAGCCGTCATCACCACTGTAGCCTCTCCGTTTTTTGGGTTTTTTTTTTTAAAAACTCGTTACATACGCAGAATGTGTTGATCGTGAGCGCGAAATGATGGGTTGCCTAGGCTTACTGACTGCTTTCGCTGATTAGGCTGCCGCTGAAACCGGACAAGAAGCGTGCGTGCTAGGCCTACATTGTCACATTCTCACTGAAAGACAGAGTGAGGAGCGTTGGTCGAGCAATTACCCAATGAATCGGTCATACAAATAAAAACAAGCATAAATATGAACTGGATAATATAATCTTTTGAATCAACAAAGTATACAAACTAAACAAATCAACAAAGGCGCACTTAAAAGAAAAGTGATATGATAAAATAAGTAAAGAAAAGTGATTAGTCTAAGCTTAGATAATAATCAAACATAAAATATAAAGTTAACTAAAGAAAAGAGACTCACTTCCCACACACAATCTCTCGCTTCCCTGGTCCAATACGCACTGCCGGATCCCTCACACACACACTTCAGTCTCCATCAACTTATTAACTATTCTGCCAGTAAAGAAGAGTGTGAAGCTGTCTTTTTTGATTGATGTAAAGAGTGTGAAGCTGAAACCCCCCACTAAAAAGACCCCTATTCTGCCAAAAACTGTCATCCAATCAAACATGAAACTACAACAAGAATATCTCCCATCAAAGCACACGCACACACGCTCAAAAGTATGACTATATACTGGTGAACAAAATTTAGAAAATCACTTTTTTGACATACACGTAGTTCTACATTTGATTGAAGTAAGTTGTCAAAATTTCAATTTCTTTTCTTAGTTAATGGCTAAACGGTTTAACTTGTAACGGAATGTTCTTTAGATGATACCCACAACAAAATTGAATTACAATCTGTAATGGAATGTTCTTTATATGATGCCCACGACAAAGTTGAATTACAATCTGTAATGGAATGTTCTTTATATGATGCCCACGACAAAGTTGAATTACAATCTGTAATGGAATGTTCTTTATATGATGCCCACGACAAAGTTGAATTACAATCTGTAATGGAATGTTCTTTATATGATGCCCACGACAAAGTTGAATAATGGTATGTTCTTTATATGATGCCCACGACAAAGTTGAATTACAATCTGTAATGGAATGTTCTTTATATGATGCCCACGACAAAGTTGAATAATGGAATGTTCTTTATATGATGCCCACGACAAAGTTGAATTACAATCTGTAATGGAATGTTCTTTATATGATGCGCACGACAAAGTTGAATTACAATCTAACAGAATATTGTTTAGGTGATACGACAAAGTTGAATTACAATCTGTAACGGAATATTCTTTAGATGATACACACGACAAAGTTGAATTACAATCTGCAACGGAATGTTCTTTAGATGATACACACGACAAAGTTGAATTACAATCTGTAACGGAATGTTCTTTAGATGATACACACGACAAAGTTGAATTACAATCTGCAACGGAATGTTCTTTAACGGAATTACAATTCTTTAGATGATACACACGACAAAGTTGAATTACAATCTGTAACCACGACAAAGTTGAATTAAAATCTAACGGAATGTTCTTTAGATGATACCGGCGACAAAGTTGAATTACAATCTGTAACCACGACAAAGTTGAATTACAATCTGTAACAGAATGTTCTTCAGATGATACCGGCAACAAAGTTGAATTATAATCTGTAACCACGACAAAGTTGAATTAAAATCTGTAACCACGACAAAGTTGAATTAAAATCTGTAACCACGACAAAGTTGAATTACAATCTGTAACCACGACAAAGTTGAATTACAATCTGTAACAGAATGTTGTTTAGATGATACCCACGACAAAGTTGAATTACAATCTGTAACCATGACAAAGTTGAATTACAATCTGTAACCACGACAAAGTTGAATTACAATCTGTTCAAAACCATTACCACCACCAGCTTAGCAGTGTTGGGTTTGGGAGTCTGTTAAACTGCCCTTTGATTTTTTTTCAAAAACTACTGAATGGACCAGTGGACAATGACATGGGTTGTACACTGTGTGTGTGTGCATTGTATGTGTGTGATAGCAGATTTACAGTTTTTTGTTTTTTTTAATTGGACTAAAAAACATCAAAACGTTACACTCACAAACGCATGAAGATGATAAATGCGGTGAAGAAAACCAAATTTTCGTATTTAAAAAGACATACAACCAACATTAAGAAGTACAACAAAAGCAACTCAACACACCATTGTACTTTGTAGAAGCAAAAATGACAATCCTAAAAAGACTGTATAGATGGAAAAAATAATCCACCAATCAGACCTGTTTGAAGAAATGCCAGTGTATGAACAAAGTAGTTAAAGAACAGTTTTAGTAATGATACATTCTGGCATGTTCTTTGGATAATACCCTTAACAATATTAAAACTATTGTTCTTACAACAAAAAGAACAAAAATCCATATTGGACGAGGTTAAGAAGATTCATGTAGGCCTACAATAAAAATCAGGGAACAGCCTTATGGAAAAAAACATTCTAGGCAAGTGAACATCAAAACACTAAGTACTCTGCATGAGTACTATTAGGCCTATTAATAAAATATAAGACAATGAACTTTTGATTGTTTTCATTGTTTTTCAATGCTTGTAGACAAGTGGGTTGAGCTGCCAAATTTTTGCTATGGAAATTGCAACACAAACAATTGAAAATGTCCAACTTCTATGTAATCAAACATATACTTCTATAAATTGGCCCCTGGACAATTCACCTCTGGACTTTTCAGTGGTGTTCAATCTTTATACACAGAGAGAAAAAAACATACTAATACACATGCATATAGACATGAACATATCTCATTTGGTATGATCCGGGGACTCGAATTGTCCACGGTCGATTTGTCCTGAGGTGAATTGTTCTGCGACGTACTGGGAAGGTTAAAAAATAAATTATTAGCGCGCTAATTTATATTAGGCTTTTAGCCATGAAGTCAACCCCAATTTTAAATCTTTGATTCTACAACACTGTCCTGCTTTTAAATTTCCTAATGCAATGATTTGCTAACTTTTGCGCTCATGTATGCATGCTTTATTCGTTTTTCTTGTTTGATTTGTATATTCTCCTCGGGCCAAAGGCCTCCACAATGAGCGACTTAGGACGCCCATTTCACCGCCAGATGGCAATCAAACCAGTAGGGGCTTAGCGTGTGATATTCTTACTCTTAGTTGGGGGTAGAGAGATGGGGAGATGAGTCCCTCCCTCTCTCATGGAAGAATAGGCCCAGCCTAAATTCTTATCCTTGTAAAATAAAGTGTCTGAAGTCTCTACCCCCAACCACGGATTCTATATGTGTAGTGTCCATGCCCCAACTAACTCTCCTACCAAGGATCAACAGTCAGGGTCAAGGTCAGTGTTTGTTGTCCTGATCCAGCAGTCAACAATTTTCTCTTTGTCAAATTCCAGTGTTCTCTCTGTCTGATACACACACACACGAACATCTGGTCCCAACATGCACGTATGCGCTCGCTTTTTTGGTCCTTATTATGAACATAAAACAAGACGAAAAGATTTCGCAGAAAGGTGCGTAACTCGTATTTACTTCATTTTGGCAATCCCTGGTTGTGTTCCTTTGACCGTGGAGCCAACAGACATGGCGACGTGTGGCCAGGGTGTGGCTGAACTGTTCACAGTGAAGGTGAAGGCCACCCACACTGCTGACGCCAGGCCAAACGGACACAAAGCACGGAAAACCACCCGCTGCAAGGCTGCCAGGACTGGCTCCAAAAACAATGGAACAGCAAACAGAAGGTAAGAAAGTGAATACTGAATATTCTAAGCTTTACTTACCAAAACTGGCAAAAGCTTTAGATCTACTCTTTCAGAGTCTTTGCTGTCCAAACTGACCAGAATTCTTACCCCCCCCCCCCCCCTCTTCCCCGCCTTTCCACGCTATAAGAAAGTTCTTTATTATATTGCCAAAAAAAGTAGATGTACCTTTCTTTGACAATAAAGATAAAGATTCATACTGCTTTCTTGTTACTAGGGGAAGACGGGGTAAAAAGCGCATGGGCGGGTAAGAAGCCCACCCCAATTATCTCATGAAATGAAGGAAATTTCAGTCTCATTTTGCCCATGAGACGAGCCTTAATGTCTAGCATTCGTCTCATGGGCAAATTTGACTGAAATTTTCTTTATTTCATGAGATAATTGGGGTGGGCTTCTTACCCGCCCATGCGCTTTTTACCCCGTCTTCCCCTAATGTTATTAGACCTAGTAAATGAAACATGGATTTCTGCGAGTTTTCTTTGGATCCTTATGATTATTCAATAATAGTATTGCCCATATTATTGGGAAGCATACTTTTGTTACCGCATACTGCTAGTCCCACACTGTAATTTTACATCCATGATATGAGTCCCACATACCGCTATTCCCACAAAACGTCTTTCTCTCTGATTGTGTCTGTCAAACCCACACAAACGCATGTGCGCGCACACACAATCATGTATAGACGCATGTACATTCACACTCAGGCCCATCCAGAAAATAACTACATGTGCGTTGCACACACGCACAAGCCGCGACGGTGTGTGGGACTAGCGGTCGGGTATGTGGCAACAAAAGTATGCTTCCTGATTATTGCAATCTCAATTCTCTGTACAGGATATTACTGTTCTTACCGGCTAGATCTAGATTTGACCGAGTCTAGCATAGGCCTAATACGTGCACGAATCTACCCACTTTAACATGTACCTGCCACTACCTGGATCTAGTAAGGGTTAAGTTAAAATCTTGCGATGAAGGGTGTAATGTTCTGGGCTGGATTGAGAACACGGTAATCCGAGAACACCCCAGGGGTAACGAACTGTACGGCCTATACGATCTGACACCATGATCATGATGATGGAGGTAGACAGTGTTACTGTTACACCATTCTTTGTGAGGCAGACTAATAAGACAGTGTTACTGTTACACCATTCTTTGTGAAGCAGACTAATAAGACAGTGTTACTGTTACGCCATTCTTTGTGAAGCAGACTAATAAGACAGTGTTACTGTTACACCATTCTTTGCGAGGCAGACTAATAAGACAGTGTTACTGTTACACCATTCTTTGCGAGGCAGACTAATAAGACAGTGTTACTGTTACACCATTCTTTGTGAAGCAGACTAATAAGACAGTGTTACTGTTACACCATTCTTTGTGAGGCAGACTAATAAGACAGTGTTACTGTTACACCATTCTTTGTGAGGCAGACTAATAAGACAATGTTACTGTTACGCCATTCTTTGTGAAGCAGACTAATAAGACAGTGTTACTGTTACACCATTCTTTGTGAAGCAGACTAATAAGACAGTGTTACTGTTACACCATTCTTTGTGAGGCAGACTAATAAGACAGTGTTACTGTTACACCATTCTTTGTGAGGCAGACTAATAAGACAATGTTACTGTTACGCCATTCTTTGTGAAGCAGACTAATAAGACAGTGTTACTGTTACACCATTCTTTGTGAGGCAGACTAATAAGATCAAAACAGTGTTACTGTTACACCATTCTTTGTGTTGCGGTAATTGTCACTTGGAATTTACTCAGTTTGTGTGCCAGACCTTGTTACCCTGTGATATGTCTGTCTGTCTGTCTGTCTGTCTGTCTGTCTGTCTCTCTCTCTCTCTCTCTCTCTCTCTCTCTCTCTCTCTCTCTCTCTCTCTCTCTCTCTCTCTCTCTCTCTCTCTCTCTCTCTCTCTCTCTCTCTCTCTCTCTCTCTCTCTCTCTCTCTCTCTCTCTCTCTCTCGTTTTGAAAACTGCAGTAGGCATAATTTGAAAACCAATTGTACTGCTGTAACATGACATGTTAGGCTTCGTAGAGGCGGATCGTGGGGGTACTGATACAGGGTCCCGGACCACTCCAACTAAAAAAAATGTGTGTGTGACTGTGCGTGAAGGGGGGGGGGGGGGGGGGGGGTGTCCTTGACTACCACTCTGACGTGTACCTCATATAATTCTACGCCAGTCAAGAAAATACTTTCTTTTTGCCCCCAGGAGAGACCTCAAATGCGACTTTTACATTTAAATAGTCAGCCTGGAACCCCCACCCCCACCCTCCAACCAAGCCGTTGCTTTTTCTCCTGTGTCTGAGAAAGATGTCTTTGATGTTTTGAAAAGATCTGTCCCCAAGACGTGTGACCTTGACCCTTTACCAACCCCTTTGTTGTATGAATGTCTTGATGTTGTTGTGCCTGTCATGACTCAGATCATAAACGACTCTTTACTGAGTGGCGTTTCCCCCTGACCTGTACAAAACTGCTCTTGTTAAACCCTTGATAAAGAAGCCTACCATGGATCATAATGACTTGAAAAGTTATCGGCCTGTGTCCAACTTAGCGTTTGTCTCCAAAATAATCGAGAAAATTGTCCTTGCACAATTGTCTAACCATTTGTCAGCAAACAATTTGTTCAACCCCCTCCAGTCTGCCTATCGACCTGCTCACAGCACTGAAACGGCTCTGACTAAAGTTCTTAACGATCTCCTCTTAGCTCTTGACAATGGAAAAGTGTCAGTCTTGACTCTCCTAGATCTGTCGGCAGCATTTGATACAATAGATCACACCATTCTTCTATCCTGGCTGGAACGCGTTTTTGGAATCCATTCTACAGTTATACAGTGGTTCTCATCAGTGAGTAGTGTTCATGCGCCTAGCCAGCAGCAGTCAACTTGCTCTCATTATTTTTCATTTGTTCTTTGTGCTAATTGATTAATTGGTTTTATTTCTGGACATAGTGCTTAATCTAATCACAAGCTTCAAGTGGATATATTTTTCATCAAAATCGGTCATGGTTATGCGATTCTATTTGAGTTTGTTTATTTACTGTGCCACTCCATTCTACAGTGGGCCTACAGTGCACAGTGTGAACAGTGTTGACAGTGACAGTGTGTGTGGTTCAACCACTGAAAACTGGGCCATGGCTGTGTGTGTCAGTGATCAACTGGAGACAAGGTGTCTCACCTACACTTCTCAGCAACTATTCATAATAAGGGACAGTGCAAATTGTTCTGTGGGCCTTTCGCCAGGTTTACTTCAAAAGTGTCGGGCCCTTGGCATTGTCAAGGGGAAAACGCGTCGTGGAAGGAAGGCTGGCCGAAGAAAACATCGCCCGAGCAATGTTGTTGTTACCCCTAGGTTTCCAGCCCTACCCTCAACAGCTCAGCCTCAAAGCACTGGAATAAACCCATTGAATCTGATTTCTGTCCCCCTTGTGAAAGGCTCCCAGCGCCAGTCTACCACGCTTCGTGTGTGGTGTTTCAATGCACAGTCCTGTCGAAACAAGACTGTGCAGCTAAGTGATGTGATAGCAGACAATGAAGTGGATGTGATGGTTTTCACTGAATCGTGGTTTAGTGAACGGGGGGATGAAGCTCTCATGACGGACATGACGCCGGAGGGGTACACCCTGAAATCTTTCTCACGAGTTGGGAGAGGTGGAGGGGGCATTGCTGTTGTGATGAAGGAATCGCTTATGAAAGTCTCCACAGTGAAGAAGCTTGATTCCCTGACAACGTTTGAAGGCGTGTCTCTGCAAATCTGTCACCGCAATGCAAACCTTCACGTGTTGTGTGTCTATCGACCACCCCCAAGCCGTCGGAATAAGGCCACACCGTCAGAGTTCATCGAGGAGTTCTCTGATCTCATCTGCGATCACTCGGTCTCTCATAGTGACATCTTAGTCGTGGGTGATTTTAATTTTCACTACGATAACCCCACATGCCCCAGTGTAAATCGTCTGAAAACTGTCTTCCAAGACAACGGACTGCACCAGGTGATCCAGGAGCCCACTCATCGCCATGGCCACATACTGGACTGGCTGGTGGTTGGTCAGGATCGTCCTCTCCTGAAATCTGGTGTGATGGACCTCGCTCTTGGTGACCATTTCGCTCTTTTCTGTCATCTACCATTCGAGCATCCAGAAAAAACAAAACGAGTCGTTTCTTCAAGAAACCTGAAGAAAATCGAAATCGAAAAGTTTCGAAGTGATATCACAGCCTTTTGTTCAGATATGACTGTTTCTGGACCAGTTGACGTTGCTGCCTACAACACCGGGATGAAGCAGATCCTGGATCAACATGCCCCGCTCATCACCCGCCGTGTCCCTGATCGCCCCTCCGCCCCATGGAAGACTGATGAACTTCAGAAGGAGAAGTGCAGACTTCGTAAAGTGGAACGTCAGTGGCGCTCCACCAAACTAACGGTGGATCGCATGATCTTTGTGCATGATAGAGACGCGCTCAGGGACAAACAGAACGCAGCCAAACATGAGTTCTATAGTGCTGGAATCAAAAACAGTTCTTCCAGCAAGCTAATGCTGCATGATCTTTGTGCATGATAGAGACGCGCTCAGGGACAAACAGTGAGTTCTATAGTGCTGAAATCAAAAACAGTTCTTCCATTTTTGCTGTGTCTGATAAACTCATGGGGAAATCAAAAAGTCTTGTGCTTCCTACGGACATAGCCCCTCCAGAAATTCCTGACGCTTTCTGTACATTTTTCGCTGACAAGATCAAGAAACTTAGGCAGGGTCTTGATCACTTCCCTATTGACAAATTCCCACACTCCTTTTCAGGGGTCATGCTTGACTCAGTTCAGACCTGTGTCTGAAGACGAAATAAGAAAACTCTTAAAGCAGTCCCAAAATAAGACTTCCTCCCTTGACCCCATGCCAACGGAACTAGTTAAACAATGTCAGGATGATTTGGTCCCCCTCATCACCTACATCATTAACCGCAGTCTTCTGTCTGGCACAGTTGATAGTTATCTGAAACAAGCCATTGTTACTCCTCTCTTGAAGAAACCAACCCTTGATTCCAATCTCCTACAAAACTACAGACCAGTTTCCAACCTTCCCTTTCTTTCCAAACTGCTTGAGAAAGTTGTCCTATCACAACTTCTGCAACATCTTCAGGAAAATGATCTTCTTGAGTCAAAACAATCTGCTTATCGCGCTTGTCATAGCACTGAAACTGCTCTGTTGGCTGTCACAGATTCCCTCTTTTCAAGCATGGATCAGAACCTTGTGCCTGTTGTTGCCTTCCTGGATCTGTCGTCTGCTTTCGACACAATCGATCATGCTATTCTCCTTGAACGCTTGTCCGCCTCCTTTGGTATCAGTTCTACTGCTTTAAACTGGTTCAGCTCATACCTGTCTGGACGTTCTCAGTCGGTTGTGGTCAATGGTCTGTCCTCCAAGCCCTCTCAGCTATGTTGTGGTGTCCCTGAGGGGTCGGTGTTAGGCCCCATTCTCTTCACTCTGTACACCCAACCTCTTTCAGATGTCATTGAAAGTAATCATTTTGATTATCATAAGTTCGCTGATGACACTGAGATCAATAAGCCCGCCCCTGTTTCTGAATTTCCTGTGGTGTCCCATCAAACGGAGCAATGCGTGTCTGATGTCAAATCATGGATGGATAAGAATAGACTCAAGTTGAATGAGGACAAGACTGAGTTGTTAGCTGTTGGAAACCGAAACCGCCTCTCGGTGATAAAGCGTGATCCTTTGACCTTGTCAGATGATTCAGTACCTTTTCAAAAGTCAGTAAAGTATCTAGGTGTCTGTCTGGATGAATCTCTCTCATTCGATCAACACATTTAATCTGTCTGTCGTTCAACATTCTATCATCTTCGGCGACTTTGTTCCATTCGTTCATACTTATCACTTGAAGCTGCTACACAACTTGCTGTTTCTCTCATACTATCCAGGCTTGATTACTGCAATGCAGTCCTTGCAGGTCTCTCTCTCTCTACTGTCAAGCGTCTTCAGAGAGTCCAGAATGCTGCTGCCAGGGTTGTGCTCAGAAAGTGTAAGACTGATTCAGCGACACCCCTGCTCAGACAGCTGCACTGGCTCCCTGTTGACGCTAGAGTAGAGTACAAAGTGGCCAACTCTTGCCTATCGCTACTTCGAAGGCTCTCTTCCAGACTACCTTTTCTCTCTTCTCTCTGCCTACACACCAGAACGCAACCTCAGATCAAGTAGCCTCAAACTTCTTTGTACACCTGTCACCAAATACAAAACAGTTGGAAACAGAGCTTTCCGTTGCCAAGCACCACACATCTGGAACAACCTCCCTTCCTCTCTCCGCAGCTCTCCATCTTTGTCTTCTTTCAAAACTGGCCTGAAAACTGTTCTCTTCAAAAAATACCTCTGTTGATCTCCTGTGTCTTCTCACCTTCAGTTCACCCTCTGTGAGTTTTTGCTGAGTTGGACTATGTGTGAGTGCAGTGCGATAAT
>CM065680.1:1957178-1979678 GCA_017654935.2 Phymorhynchus buccinoides | reverse complement strand
ACATCGATATCCTTCGAAGTCGGAGTGTGGCTGCTCACGTGGCGGGGTAACCAAAACGGTCACACACGTAATGTTCTCATCCCTAACTGGTGCATTTGTACCATAGTGTTCAAGTGCTTCGGCTGTTGGGATGATCCCTGAAGTCGTTAAGCCAGGGTAAAACAACAACAAACAAACAATGAGACATCGATTCTTGTGTTTGCCTTGCCAACAACAGTGAACTCAACCGATGTTGACTCTTTTTAAGTTGACACGCTTTTGTGATTTTCAGATTTGGGAATGGTGTTGTTTATTGAGCTATTCTATCAAAATTAATCGCATGAATGCAATAAAACGTTTGGGTTCACAAATAATTGAATGAGAAATCTGCACATTTTGAAATGATTTGAACAAGCCGTTGTTTTATGCGCATATAAAATGCGCGTGTGTAGATTTTTCTGCCAAGCAGTTTGTGACAGTTGCAATCCAAGTAAGCCCCCCACATTGTGATGCCGCTCTGTCTGGCGTGTCACTGTTTCCTGGGCCCAGCCGTGCTCCACATGCTGACGCTGCTGGTCTACACGGGCCAGCTGAAGAACAGAGCCCTGAGGACACACGGGCTGACGGACCAGGCCTCCTGGGGCTTCTGCCTCTCCTGCCTCTCCCTGGCCACGGCACTGGCCTCCACCATCACCCTCACCCTCTTCCGCCTCCACCCCACCAGCTACAAACACCGACACTTCTGGAAAGTGCCCACAGAGCTGAGGCCCCGGGCCTACCTGGATAAGGCTGGGGCTGGGGGGGGGAAGGAGAAGGAGAGAGGGCGTGGAGGTGGGGGTGGTGTAGGGAAGGATGAGGAGATAGGGGGTGGGGATGGTGAGGTGAATAAGTGAGAGAGTAGGGAATGGAGAGGGGGGGGGGGGGGGGGGGCACAGAGGGAGGTGGAATAGATAAAAGAGAGAAAGTTGGGTAGGGAAGGGATAGAGAGAGGAGGGAGGAAGAGCGAATGCGAAAGTTTATTCAGTTCAGGCCTAGGCCCCTCACTGAAGGGGTGTCAAGCTTCCATGTTACTCTTGAAAGAGATAAACCAAAAACAGAGAGAGAGAGAGAGAGAGAGAGAGAATGAATGAATGAGTTTTCTTTATTGAGGATAATAGATTAAGCAACATTGCTTTTTTTCGTCCAGTCCTCATGCAAAAAAAAAAAAAATGAGAGAGAGAGAGAGAAAGAATGAATGGTTTATTGCTATAAAGCGTGAGCTCCATCAGCAATTCGGCGTGATAAACGGTAAACAGATAAACCATAACAACAAAATCGATAGTTAAAGCATAAGATTCTCATTCACAGAGGATTCTCATTCATTAATGATGTTGAGAAAAAATCAACCAGTTTTCTTTGTGAGAGAGAGAGAGACACAGAGAGAGAGAGAGAGAGAGAGAGAGAGAGAGAGAGAGAGAGAGAACGGACGAACGAACCATTTTAATGAATAGGCCGTTGCCCGTGTCATAAGGGACCAGAGGGGAAGGGGCGCAAGAAAAAAAAAATCAAAACAATAATCTTTGACTAATACATTAAACTTTCAACAAACATAAGCAAAATATATGTAATTTTGCATCAAAGAGTATCTGCGAGTTTGCAAATCAACTGCAACATCATTTGGAATGTACATTCAAAATAGGAGAAAAATCAATACAGTAAAAGAAATGAAACCTGAAGGAAAAGAGAGCAATATAAAGCATATTACTAATTAAACATGCTGCATAACTTTCTAAAATTAAACGCTTTTGATAAGTATAAAGCAAGAGGCATGCATATTCTCGAATTAGAAAGCAACAAAATTAACTTGAAAGCATTTGGTTTTAGATAATATTTTTTCTGGAATGTACATTTGACGAAGGGTTTTGTATTGTTCACAAACAAGAATGAAATGAAGTTCAGTTTCTTCGTCACCAGGACAAAATGGACACTTTTTATCTCGATTAAGTGAATATCTGTAACGGCGAGGTTTTAACGGTGACACACCAAGTCTTATTCTTGTTAAATATTTTCGTAGAATGGGATTTTTAATTGTATACGTATATTGTGGAAGTTCACACAATTGTCTAAAAGTTGAATAGATGTGTATCTCCCATTAGCCATTATATTAGAATCAAGATCCTGCAGATGGCAATCAAACAGTCTTTGTTTAAAAACAGAAAGGAAGGACTTAATAATATTATGTCCTACTCCGTGATTATCCCAGACATAGCGAAAACCATATCTACATAAAGTGTCACAAACTTTTGTAACCCAATTCCTTTTCCCATTTGAATGAAATGTATATAACATATAAACTTTCTTTGGTATACGGTATTCTTCCATCATAGTCAGTTTTAACCAGTATTTTATACATTTTGTGTAAGTTTGAATATACAATGGATATCTATTACTTTCACAATATATGAGAGCAGTAGGTGTCTGTATACTAACATTTAGTAGGCGTTTGATAGCAAACAAATGTACTCTTTCAATGGCAGTATGGTCTGCGGAAAGGCCCCAGACTTCTGCTCCATAGGATAAGATTGGTTGGACTTGACAGTCAAATATTTTAAAGAACAGTTTCGGGTTATTTTCTCCTAAAGACCACACAAATCTTAGAATTCCGAAGATACATTTTCTAGCTTTTATGACCATGTCTTGTAATGAGTATGAAAAGGTTAAAGCTGTTGAAAAGATTACATGTTCTCCTAGATACTTGTATTCGTTTACTATCTCTAGTTGTGTGCCGTTATAAAACCACTTCTCTCTTGATGCGATGTAACCCCCTTTTCTGACTATAATTATTTTAGATTTATCAAGGTTTACTGTAAGTTTAGGTCTATTGGCTGATTTACACAATACATCCAGTTGACATTGGAGACCTACTACAGAATGCGAAAGAAGAATTACATCATCGGCAAAAAGCAAAATTTAAATTTGAATAAGATCAGGTGTTAGACTTATCCCATGTTTACCAGACTGTATGATGCCATCTGCAAGCTCATTAATAAATAAATAAAATAAAAGGGGGCTGCAGTTATCTCCCTGCTTTAATCCACAGGGGCACGAAACTGCCTCTGTGGAACCATACTTTGTACGGACTCTAGCTGTAACAACTTTATACATGCTTCTGATGACCTGATACATTTGACCTTGGATACCATTTTTACGCAATATTAACCATAATTGTTTTCTATCTATTAGGTCAAATGCCTTTTTAAAATCAATAAATGCTGTGAATAGGTTTTTTTACCAGAAGATAGCTGTTTTTGCACTAATGACAATAACGTAAATATTTGGTCTACTGTACTAAAAAAATTTCTGAAGCCTGCTTGTGTTTCATGTAAGAGATTATTATCTTCTACCCAATTAGTTAAACGTTTGTTGAGAATATAAGTGTATAATTTGCAGCTAATATTTAGAAGAGAAATGCCTCTGTAATTGTCTGCTGAGTTGATATCTCCTTTCTTTAGCAAAATCAACTATAAGGACACTAGTTAATTCAGAGAGAGAGAGAGAGAGAGAGAGAGAGAGAGAGAGAGAGAGCAAACAGGCATACAAATAGATAAGCAGTCAGGCACACACACTGACACACACACGCACGCACGCACGCACACACACGCACACGCCACGCACACACGCACGCACGCACACACGCACACGCACACGCACACACACACACACACACACACACACACACTGTGAAGAGGGAATGGGCTAAAGGTGAAGTCTCTAGGGGGAGACTTTTAAAGTGTTAAATTTTCAATGTGAACATTTTTCTTTAGCCCACTTCTCTAGTGTGGGAGATGAGCGACTCCCGGCCCCTTTTTATCTAATAGGTTTATATTTTTGCCCGGGTTCTGGCTCGTATGGTTGAAGGAAATACAAGTGGTAGATTTGCTCTAAATGACAGAGAGAAGTAGGTTTTTACATGAAAATTACAAAACTTCCACTCTCATCAGTCTAACCAAAAGGTTCAGAATTATTTGTACACTTGTATTTTATTTACTCACAAATCTGCATAACAGATTATGAAGGCCTGTTCTGTTGAAACTAGGCCTACCTACCTACTGCCATATGTAGCAGACAACAGAAGAAGGCCTGTTCTGTTGAAACTAGGCCTACCTACCTACTGCCATGTAGCTGACAACAGAAGAAGGCCTGTTCTGTTGAAACTAGGCCTACCTACCTACTGCCATATAACAGACAACAGAAGAAGGCCTGTTCTGTTGAAACTAGGCCTACCTACCTACTGCCATATAACAGACAACAGAAGAAGGCCTGTTCTGTTGAAACTAGGCCTACCTACATACTGCCATGTAACAGACGACAGAAGAAGGCCTGGTCTGTTGAAACTAGGCCTACCTACCTACTGCCATGTAACAGACAACAGAAGAAGGCCTGTTCTGTTGAAACTAGGCCTACCTACCTACTGTTGAAACTAGGCCTACCTACCTACTGCCATGTAGCTGACAACAGAAGGCCTGTTCTGTTGAAACTAGGCCTACCTACCTACTGCCATGTAGCTGACAACAGAAGAAGGCCTGTTCTGTTGAAACTAGGCCTACCTACCTACTGCCATGTAGCAGACAACAGAAGAAGGCCTGTTCTGTTGAAACTAGGCCTACCTACCTACTGCCATGTAGCTGACAACAGAAGAAGGCCTGTTCTGTTGAAACTAGGCCTACCTACATACTGCCATGTAACAGACGACAGAAGAAGGCCTGTTCTGTTGAAACTAGGCCTACCTACATACTGCCATATAACAGACGACAGAAGAAGGCCTGTTCTGTTGAAACTAGGCCTACCTACATACTGCCATGTAGCTGACAACAGAAGAAGGCCTGTTCTGTTGAAACTAGGCCTACCTACCTACTGTTGAAACTAGGCCTACCCACCTACTGTCATGTAGCAGACAACAGAAGAAGGCCTGTTCTGTTGAAACTAGGCCTACCTACATACTGCCATGTAGCTGACAACAGAAGAAGGCCTGTTCTGTTGAAACTAGGCCTACCTACATACTGCCATGTAGCAGACAACAGAAGAAGGCCTGTTCTGTTGAAACTAGGCCTACCTACCTACTGCCATGTAGCTGACAACAGAAGAAGGCCTGTTCTGTTGAAACTAGGCCTACCTACCTACTGCCATGTAGCTGACAACAGAAGAAGGCCTGTTCTGTTGAAACTAGGCCTACCTACCTACTGTCATGTAGCTGACAACAGAAGAAGGCCTGTTCTGTTGAAACTAGGCCTACCCACCTACTGTCATGTAGCTGACAACAGAAGGCCTGTTCTGTTGAAACTAGGCCTACCTACCTACTGCCATGTAGCTGACAACAGAAGAAGGCCTGTTCTGTTGAAACTAGGCCTACCTACCTACTGTTGAAACTAGGCCTACCCACCTACTGTCATGTAACAGACGACAGAAGAAGGCCTGTTCTGTTGAAACTAGGCCTACCCACCTACTGTTGAAACTAGGCCTACCCACCTACTGCCATGTAGCAGACAACAGAAGGCCTGTTCTGTTGAAACTAGGCCTACCCACCTACTGCCATGTAGCAGACAACAGAAGGCCTGTTCTGTTGAAACTAGGCCTACCTACCTACTGCCATGTAACAGACAACAGGGACCCTTGTAGAAAAGTGACACCAACGTCAGCAGTCTCTGGAGAGAGCAGACCTGGATCAGTTCTACACGCATCTACACTGAACCTGTGCACAGAAAAAATGTAACTATGGCGACTATTATTTTCAGATAGTTGGAAGGCAAGGCTGAAATTTGTTTTTAGTGGAGATGCCTTTCACAGGGTACACCCCCACTTTCTGGGCCAAGAACCTTTTGTGACATATATTGGAGAGGGCCCCGAAAGGTCAACCAATCCCCAAGGCTGCAGTGCAGATGGTAGAATGGTGATGAATTAGTGTGGATGGTGGGCTTCCAACCACAACTGTTTTTCTGCTTGTTCTCTTTTGGTACGTTGGTATATTCTAGTCACAATCACTGGTTCTCTTTTGGTACGTTGGTATATTCTAGTCACAATCACTGGTTCTCTTTTGGTACGTTGGTACATTCTAGTCACAGTCACTTGTTCTCTTTTGGTACGTTGGTATATTCTAGTCACAATCACTAGTTCTCTTTTGGTACGTTGGTATATTCTAGTCACAATCACTGGTTCTCTTTTGGTACGTTGGTATATTCTAGTCACAATCACTGGTTCTCTTTTGGTACGTTGGTATATTCTAGTCACAATCACTGGTTCTCTTTTGGTACGTTGGTATATTCTAGTCACAATCACTGGTTCTCTTTTGGTACGTTGGTATATTCTAGTCACAATCACTAGTTCTCTTTTGGTACGTTGGTATATTCTAGTCACAATCACTGGTTCTCTTTTGGTACGTTGGTATATTCTAGTCACAATCACTAGTTCTCTTTTGGTACGTTGGTATATTCTAGTCACAATCACTGGTTCTCTTTTGGTACGTTGGTATATTCTAGTCACAATCACTGGTTCTCTTTTGGTACGTTGGTATATTCTAGTCACAATCACTGGTTCTCTTTTGGTACGTTGGTATATTCTAGTCACAATCACTGGTTCTCTTTTGGTACGTTGGTATATTCTAGTCACAATCACTGGTTCTCTTTTGGTACGTTGGTATATTCTAGTCACAATCACTAGTTCTCTTTTGGTACGTTGGTATATTCTAGTCACAATCACTGGTTCTCTTTTGGTACGTTGGTATATTCTAGTCACAATCACTGGTTCTCTTTTGGTACGTTGGTATATTCTAGTCACAATCACTGGTTCTCTTTTGGTACGTTGGTATATTCTAGTCACAATCACTGGTTCTCTTTTGGTACGTTGGTATATTCTAGTCACAATCACTGGTTCTCTTTTGGTACGTTGGTATATTCTAGTCACAATCACTGGTTCTCTTTTGGTACGTTGGTATATTCTAGTCACAATCACTGGTTCTCTTTTGGTACGTTGGTATATTCTAGTCACAATCACTGGTTCTCTTTTGGTACGTTGGTATATTCTAGTCACAATCACTGGTTCTCTTTTGGTACGTTGGTATATTCTAGTCACAATCACTAGTTCTCTTTTGGTACGTTGGTATATTCTAGTCACAATCACTGGTTCTCTTTTGGTACGTTGGTATATTCTAGTACAATCACTGGTTCTAGTCATATTCAGTCACTGGTTCTCTTTTGGTACGTTGGTATATTCTAGTCACAATCACTACGTTGGTATATTCTAGTCACAATCACTAGTCACAGTCACTTGTTCTCTTTTGGTACGTTGGTATATTCTAGTCACAATCACTAGTCACAGTCACTTGTTCTCTTTTGGTACGTTGGTATATTCTAGTCACAATCACTAGTCACAGTCACTAGAAAAGTACAATAACCAACAAGGGAAAATGCATGATGATTCATCAGCTATGAAGCAAAAACACAATTTTGAGGTTGATAAAAAAACAACTGCATGGCTTCATTGAAAGAAGAAGAAAAACTGAATGTAGAACATAGAATTTAGGGTGTTAAATCTGGGGCAATTTAACTTTTCTTGCAAAATATTATCAGTAATAATTCCATTTAGTTGATATATGATTAAAAAACACACAAAAAACCCAACTGAAACAGACTGCAACCTCACTGGAACATACAACAAACAAACAACTACACGACAAGTGTAAAGTGACGTTATTTCATTCGCAAGAGGCAAAACAAAACTACTGGATATTTCAGCGAATGCGCCATTATCAACACAGACAAACAATTAAACAGCAAAAGGAGCAAAAAGCAGGCAACAAAAGGAGCAAAAAAACAAGATCAAAATAAAAAACAATACTTCCCCTCTACAGTAAATTACGCATTGGACTGTAGAGGGGAAGTATTGTTTTTTATTTTGATCTTGTTTTTTTTGCTCTTTCCCCCCTGCTTTTTGCTGTAATTATTCGCTGCTGGCTGTTTAATTGTTTGTCTGTGTTGATAAAGGCGCATTCGCCGAAATATCAAGTAGTTTTGTTTTGTCTCCTGTGAATAAAATAACGTCACACTTTACACTTGTCGTGTAGTTGTTTGTTTGTTAATATGATCAGCTTTCATTCCCCACAGAGCTCAGTTTCATGGTAACTAGAGTAAAGAAGATGGAGGCTACAAGCAAAGAATCAACTTCA
This sequence comes from Phymorhynchus buccinoides, assembly GCA_017654935.2. Lineage (NCBI taxonomy): Eukaryota > Metazoa > Mollusca > Gastropoda > Neogastropoda > Raphitomidae > Phymorhynchus > Phymorhynchus buccinoides. The sequence goes on along the minus strand of CM065680.1, from coordinate 1,971,502 downwards.
GAAAGCTCAAACGACGTTACACTGATAAACGCTTGCTAATTTCTCAAAATTTTGCAGAATGTTGCACACACGCACACACACGCGCAAAGGTTTTTTGTTTTGATTTTATTGTCATAATTAGTAACAGAGGTACTTACTAAGAGGTAGTAGAGGTACTAAGAGGTAGTAGAGGTACTAAGAGGTAGTAGTACATGCATTGTATAACAATTACCATCATTAGTGCATTGTTACTAGTACTATTATTATTTTATATTAGACACCTCAGATCATTTGTTATTGATTTTGCATTCATTGATCACTTGCATTCAATACCTTCAGTCCTTCTTTTCCTTTAAAGGGAGGTAAATTGCCTTGATTTGAGGAAGGTTTATGACTTCAAGGGAAATAATTTATCGAATGATTTACTTCCCTTTGATAATAATACCAAATCTTCTAAATCCTTTAAATGTTTTCAAACAAGCTAAAAGCACTTAAGTTTCTCGTTTTATCAGATCACTTGGTCTATTGTGTTATATTTAAGTAAAATTACTATCAAGGTTTTGTATATTAATAGAAATGTCATCCTTTTTCTTGCTTAGTATCTGAAATTGTAATCCAGGGGATCGGGTCATTTGATTAATTCATTAGTAATCAGTAAGTTGTTTTTATAGCCAAATGGTTAATATAAATCTGTTGCATAGAGAACAACCTGTCCAATGATATATAACATGCAGGGATTACATTGATGTTTCTAAAGTTATGATACTTTTCCTTCGCAAATTAAGGAATTTGGTCACAATTGTCCCTCTTTATTTTTATACTTGGACAGATTAATTTGAAATTGCGTAGCTTTTGACTCAGTCGTCAGATATTTTAAAAATTTATACCTTTGTAAAGCTGGCGTTTTCCTCTTTCAGGCAATGTATATGAAATTATCATTTGGTTATTTAATGTTTTGATCATACCTAATATTAGACGTTGACATCTTCAAAGGGCAGTGTCAAAAAGCAGTTAGTGAAAAAGTAAGCTCATACAATAACACTGAATGAAAACTTGTTGAACATCAGAATAACATTGAATAAAATAATCAGAATGATAATAAAGTATCATAGGGAAAACAGTGGCAGGTATGGCAAACAAGCACTGTCAAATAAGGATTTTATTATTTAAGTAAAACAACAGCAGAGTATTTTTTAATCATATACTTTTGTTTGAGAATATTAAACAAATCATGAATCATGGGACGCACTTCCTGCAGTTTGCATTTATAGTTGTAACACTTGGCCATAAGGATAATCAGGTCCATAACTGAATCAAGCACTCTGTCAGGTTGGAAACCAAAATGAACAATTTCCTTTGTAAAAGAAAAAAATAACATTTTTGTTGTTTTGATAACATTTGTATGATAGCACTAGTTTAAATGTACTTTTTAAAAAATTAATACCACAAACCATGAAACGCATAATCATTCTTGCAAACGAAATGTTGAGAAAGTACCACTGCGTTACATACATTATTATACAACATGTAGAATAATGCCAGGCATGTGTCTGAACTGTCTTCATGTATTTGAGATGACAGGTTGAGCATAATTTTTCTGTTTGGAAAGTTTATTTTCTGAGTCAGTGTACGTTCAAGCATTTAAAAAAAAATCTATGTTTTTAATGTTTAAGAGTAACCAAGAACAACTGGCTTAGCTGAAGTCACTGACTTAAAGATCCCCCCCGCGTCACGTGTCACATTCCCTCTTATGCTAGGAAGATTTCTTACTAGTTGTAAGAGGGAAAACACGTGAAATCCGTGATTTTGACACATGACGTAGTGGGTCTTTAAAGCTGATCTCATGACAACTATCGTATGGTGGAAAAGGGACACCTTACCGTAGTTAATTAACAATAATGTACATTTTCCATGGTGTAACTTCACAAAAGTCGCTTATTCCATCAAAGTTCAACCGTTCAGTGGTGACGTCATTGTACGCAGTTAAGCGGGTGCGTGCACGGTGATGTCAATGTTCACGGCATCCATGGCTGCACGGCTGAAGCGTTGCCTGTAGACCAGGAGCAGAGGAAGGGGCAGGACCAGAGTGCCCAGCAAAGCCCAGTTCATCCAAAACACCCCTGCATGGCACACAGCAAGGAAACACTGACTGCAGGGACCCCCCCTCTCTCTCTCTTCTCTCTCTCTCTCTCTCTCTCTCTCTCTCTCTCTCTCCACACGCATACAAAGACACCCACTGACTCACACTCACTGAGACATCGCCTAATCACTTTCAGTGGAAGGACGTTTAACTGAAGAACAACAGTCACTGACATTCTCTCTATCTAAACTAGCATGGAGCTTTAAGACACATGGGATTAAATTAGGAACACATTTAAAGCAATCAACAACACAATCAACAGAAGCATAATAACATAGGCCTAATATTAAGATAGTAACATTAAGATACATGGGATCAGATTATGAGCATTCAAACCAAGACTACAATTATCAACCCAGACCACCATATCACAGAGTCTCGCTGCACATCATGAATAAATTACCGTATACATCTCTTTAAAATGGGATTACATTAGAAGCATTCAAATTAAGATAACTGTGTCATAAATATTACAAATCATTAATAAATTATACATGTATCTCTTTAAGAAAGCATGGCAAACCAGTATATTCACATATTATAAGTATTTCACGAAAAAGCACCCGCCTTTCGCTCCACTCGCTCATCATACAGTTCTTGCAAACTCCTTTGCCATGCACCCACAACCTTACTGCACACATTCACCATATCACTCAGCACATGCTTACTCCTTACACTCAAACTTCCATACCAACACATAAAAGAAACAGTGAGGACAGACTCAATGCAACAGCGATAATAGGTTTTAAGAACATCTGCACAGACACCAATATTTCAACTTTTGAAACCGAAAACCGAAACAATTATAAATCCTCTTGTAAACTTGCACACGGAAAAACAGACAACTAACGACACGACATTTTGTTTGCTTTTCCCATTTCATGAATCAGCGGCGAGGCGAAAGCTGGTTAATGCTTTCCGTGATGTGTGTTTGTTCTTGGCTGGCTGACTATGTGGATGTCCATGTCACCACGATAGTGTTTGAACACAGGGACGTAGGATCCTCAAAATAGGCATGCGTGTAGGTAGTGAGGGTATCTAAGATCACGTTTGAAAATGAAGATAATTGGTCAAAGGTCAAAGTCACTGAAGCCGAAAATGCTGTTTCGCAGCTGGTGATCTTGCGTTTTCTGGCTTTAGTTAATTTTTTCTCAACGTCCATTTCACTTAGAATGAGATTTTCGCCCTTTCGCCGCCAGCCATTTATCAGCAACATATTTCCATTAATCTTACCTGGGTAGAGAGAAAAAATTAATCTGCAATATTGGGGATGCTTCTATGACATGCATAAAGTAAGGCCTATCCTTACTTCCCAAAATTATGAAGATAGGCTCTTTGGATAACAGACCCTGGTTTGAGGCCTTTTCGTGACATGGGTGTTAAATCATTGTGGTGCTGAAATGCGACATTGGCGGTGAAAGGGTTAAAGCAAACGCTAGCAAGAAATGAACGGAGTAAAGACTCCACGTGGACTGACCGATGCCAGGGATGTTGAGGAGAGCGAAGAAGACAATGCTCACGACGCTGCTGGAGAGGGTCATCAGGCCCGTGGTCAGACCCTCGGACACGGGGTAGGTCACCTCACAGGCTGCCTCGTAGAACAGAGGGATGGACCCGTTCACCAACACCCCCACCAGGATGCTGCTCGCGTACACACTCCCTGACACAGACAGAGCATACAGACAGACACACATACACATACCCGTGCACACACACACACACACATTCGCGTGCACACACACGCGCGCGCGCGCGCGCGCATACACACACACAAACTTTTACAATTTGGACAAGAATGACTTCGTGACAAACATTCTAAAAATTGCAATGAGCGACGCAAACCTGATGGCCTTTGTATGTCAGAGGGGGCAGATGTTATTCTGGATGGCTGACCAAACCTGATGGCCTTTGTATGTCAGAGGGGGCAGATGTTATTCTGGATGGCTGACCAAACCTGATGGCCTTTGTATGTCAGAGGGGGCAGATGTTATTCTGGATGGCTGACCAAACCTGATGGCCTTTGTATGTCAGAGGGGGCAGATGTTATTCTGGATGGCTGACCAAACCTGATGGCCTTTGTATGTCAGAGGGGGCAGATGTTATTCTGGATGGCTGACCAAACCTGATGGCCTTTGTATGTCAGAGGGGGCAGATGTTATTCTGGATGGCTGACCAAACCTGATGGCCTTTGTATGTCAGAGGGGGCAGATGCTATTCTGGATGGCTGACCTGGAATGTAATCATAGATTCTTGGTCCAGGGTACATCCCCACTCTCTCGGCCAAAGGGATCTGAGAACACTTGGCGTTGAGGAATTTGGCTAAGTAATCCCAACACCGGCTGTCCTCAAGACCTTTCGATCGAGAGAGTGGGGATGTACCCTGCACAAGGCATATCCACGATACACAAATCATAGCCCAGACGTCCAAAATAGCACCTTATCTCTCAGCTATCTGGCAGCCATAGTCGGAAAGGACAGAGCGGCATACAAACATGTTAGACAAACTGACCTATGTCAAGGGGAAGAACTCCTGCCACCAGCAGACAGAACCAGACTTGAAACAACGCTCCCCCTGCACTCATCATCAGCAATGTGATCTTCAACCTTCGTATGAATCTGTCTACAAGCCTGCACACATCAGCAGCAATGTGATCTTCAACCTTCGTATGAACCTGTCTACAAACCTGCACATCATCAGCAATGTGGTCTTCAGCCTTCGTATGAACCTGTCTACAAACCTGCACATCATCAGCAATGTGGTCTTCAGCCTTCGTATGAACCTGTCTACAAACCTGCACATCATCAGCAATGTGGTCTTCAGCCTTCGTATGAACCTGTCTACAAACCTGCACACATCATCAGCAATGTGGTCTTCAGCCTTCGTATGAACCTGTCTACAAACCTGCACATCATCAGCAGTGTGATCTTCAACCTTCGTATGAACCTGTCTACAAACCTGCACATCATCAGCAATGTGGTCTTCAGCCTTCGTATGAACCTGTCTACAAACCTGCACATCATCAGCAATGTGGTCTTCAGCCTTCGTATGAACCTGTCTATAAACCTGCACATCATCAGCAATGTGGTCTTCAGCCTTCGTATGAACCTGTCTATAAACCTGCACATCATCAGCAATGTGGTCTTCAGCCTTCGTATGAACCTGTCTACAAACCTGCACATCATCAGCAATGTGATCTTCAACCTTCGTATGAACCTGTCTACAAACCTGCACATCATCAGCAATGTGGTCTTCAGCCTTCGTATGAACCTGTCTACAAACCTGCACACATCATCAGCAATGTGGTCTTCAGCCTTCGTATGAACCTGTCTACAAACCTGCACATCATCAGCAATGTGGTCTTCAGCCTTCGTATGAACCTGTCTACAAACCTGCACATCATCAGCAATGTGGTCTTCAGCCTTCGTATGAACCTGTCTACAAACCTGCACATCATCAGCAATGTGGTCTTCAGCCTTCGTATGAACCTGTCTACAAACCTGCACATCATCAGCAATGTGGTCTTCAGCCTTCGTATGAACCTGTCTACAAACCTGCACACATCATCAGCAATGTGGTCTTCACCCTTCGTATGAACCTGTCTACAAACCTGCACACATCATCAGCAATGTGGTCTTCACCCTTCGTATGAACCTGTCTACAAACCTGCACATCATCAGCAATGTGGTCTTCAGTCTTCGTATGAACCTGTCTACAAACCTGCACATCATCAGCAATGTGGTCTTCACCCTTCGCATGAACCTGTCTACAAACCTGCACACACGTGTCAGACACAGGCGAAGTACTACACGCCAGGTAGGTGGATGGAGACGAGAGAGAGAGAGAGAGAGAGAGAGAGAGAGAGAGAGAGAGAGAGAGAGAGAGATGGACATTTATTGAGGAGTAAGCTTATATCAAAGCAAACTGTGGAAGACCACTACTGCAGGGACTACATACAATGTGAGAGGGGCCTGTCTTAAGGTGAGAGAGAGAGTGACAGAGAGAGAGAGCCACAGAGAGAGAGTTTTGAATCGATACCATTGCATAGAAAAGCTTGGCTACAATTCACAAATTAGCCCGTGTGCTGGGCACAAAATGATATTGTGTATAACAATGACTGGTTATCAATATCCTTTGTGCGTATAACTTTACTGTACAACGCTTGAAAGTTTCAATTATTTATTTAAAAAAATCTTGGAGAGCTCATGAAAATAACAGGGGTTCCATGGTGGCCTGTATTCAGAAAGCAAAATCCTTGAACATGACCGACGTTTTTGCTTTCAACATTCAAATTCAAGACAAGGCAATATAACCTGAGGTTTTTATATAGCCCAAATAGGATTGAAGATGAATAGATACTTGGAAAGGGTAGACTAAAAGGCAGAGTGTGTTTGTTGTTTCTTAACGCAAGCATTGACTACCACCACCACCCTCCCCCTGGTAGTTATTTCTAACAATGATTCTTATTGGCAAGGGGGAGATAGAACAGAAGGAAGGAAGGAAGGAAGAAAAGGGACGTACCTTGAGACGACCAGGGCCGCAATGCATCCTCCTACTGTGGCCCCAAACCCTATCCACCCTGCTGTCGTCTGAACACACACACACACACACACAACACACACACACACACACACACACACACACACACACACACACACACACACACACACACACACACACACACACACACGTTTTAGGCTTAATGACCTTTAAACATCATTACATTCTTTCCCTGGTTGGACTATGCCTCATCATGTGAATTGGGGTGAGGGTGGGGGATGGGGGGTGAGGGACCAAGGATGTGTGAATACAGCAGCCCTGAAACCCACCCTACCTCCTGGTCATAACGCCATAAATCATTTCCATGTGGCTTTCGTTCCCCACAATAAGCCTATCTAACGTTGGCTTCTTCTCGGTATCTAAAAGGCGTTCATCGATCACACTTTGCACACATTATAGATGTTTATGCAAGCTTTCAAACAATAATGATTTGAACAATTAAAAACGTAAAACAACACTGTAAACAGATAACATTTTAGATTAGTGGGTTTAGAGAGTATTACATCTATACATTCACTAATTATAGCCAGAAATGGAGTTTCTACATTCAGTCAGTTACTAATTATAGCCAAAGACGGAGTTGCTTCCCTTGTCAAAAACTAGTTTAAGGCAATGGTTTCACTAATTACTACATTTGAACTTTTCTTTTTTAACTTTGAGAAAAAAATTAATATAAGTATAAAAACTTCTGAAAATTTCAACAGTTTATAAATGAAGTTAAAAGCATATACAAAATAAACAAGTTACATTTTAGAAGCAATGTTGACATCCCATTTTTGCTTTGAAAAAATTATTGGAGATATAACAGCCTTTGACATAGATTGCTAGCAGTATACTTAGACAATGTGGCGGTACCATAGCTGATGAGGTTTAACCGAGGCGTGGTTACCGCTACACCTATCAAATATTGTTAAAAACTCGGGATTTTACTGGTGTTGCACTGCCTCCAGGCATTGCAGTCAGCATTGTTCCCACCATCTTTGTATTTACAAATGTCCCATATGTGTCTATGACCGAGAGGACGTAAAACATCATTTTTATCATTTCAGATTGCTAGCAGTGTCAACACATATCTGTATTGTTACAAAAAATCGGGACTTTACTTGTGTTGCACTGCCTCTGGGCATTGCCTCCAGTATTGTTCCCACCATCTTTGTATTTACAAATGTCCCATATGTGTCTATGACCGAGAGGACGTAAAACACCATTTTTCATTCATTGCTAGCAGTGGCGGTACCATAGCCGATGAGGTTTAACCGAGGGGTGGTTACCGCTACACCTATCTATATTGTTAAAAAAGCTACTGGAATTGCACTGCCTCCGGGCATTGCCTCCAGTATTGTTCCCACCATCTTTGTATCTACAAATGTCCCATATGTGTCTGTTCCAGACCGAGAGGACGTAAAACACCATTTTCCGTTCGTTCGTTCAGATTGCTAGTAATCAAAGCAGATTGTTATTTATTGTGGCGGTACTATAGCTGATGAGGTTTAACCGAGGTGTGGTTACCGCTACACCTATCTCTATTGTTAAAAAATCGGGACTTTACTGGAGTTGCACTGCCTCCGGGCATTGCCTCCAGTATAGTTCCCACCATTTTTGTATCTACAAATGTCCCATATGTGTCTGTTCCAGACCGAGAGGACGTAAAACACCATTTTTCATTCAGATTGCTAGTAATACTATCGCAGATTCAAAATGGCATGTACAACATATGTGGCGGTACCATAGCCAATGAGGTTTAACCGAGGCGTGGTTACTGCTACACTTATCTGTATTGTTACAAAATCGGGACTTTACTGGTGTTGCATTGCCTCCGGGCATTGCCTCCAGCATCGTTCCCACCATCTTTGTATCTACAAATGTCCGTTATGTGTCTGTTTCAGACCGAGAGGACGTAAAACACCATTTTTCATTCATGCTAGTAATACTTTTAAACTCTTATAATTATCTGTATCGTTAAAAAATCGTTCCTGGGGTTGTACTGCCTCCGGGCGTTGCCTCCAGGATCGTTCCTACCATCTTTATATCTACTAATGTCCCATATGTCTGTTTCAGATCGGAGGACGTTAAACGGATATTCATTCATGCTAGTAATACTTGCTTAAGCTTGCTTACATACTATTAGTATCGTTAAAAATTCGGGACTTCCCTGGAGTTGCACTGCCTCCGGGCATTGCCTCCAGGATCGTTCCCACCATCTTTAAATCTACTAATGTCCCATGTGTGTCTGCTTCAGACCGGAGGACGTTAAACGGATTTTCATTCATGCTAGTAATACATCTGTATCGTTAAAAATTCGTGACTTTTCTGGAGTTGCACTGCCTCTGGGCATTGCCTCCAGGATCGTTCCCACCATCTATATATCTACTAATGTCCCATATGTGTCTGTTTCAGACCGGAGGACGTTAAGCGGATTTTCATTCATGCTAGCTTCGTTTTTGTGTGACTACATCTGTATTGCTAAAAATACGGGACTTTCTTGGTGTTGCACTGCCTCCGGGAATTGCCTCCAGGATCATTCCCATCATCTTTATATCTACTAATGTCCCATATGTGTCTGTTCCAGACCAGAGGACGTTAAGCAGAATTAGAATTTTACATGCTAGCTTCGCTTACTCTCACTGTACATCTGCATCGTTAGAAATTCGGGACTTTCCTGGAGTTGCACTGCCTCAGGGCATTGCCTCCAGGATCGTTTCCACCATCTTTATATCTACTAATGTCCCATATGTGTCTGTTTCAGACCGGAGGACGTTAAACGGATTTTCATTGCTAGCAAACAAACGAGGCCGAGAGGACGTTAAACAATACTTTTCGTTCGTTGCTAGCAAACAAAAGATATCTATATTGATAAAACATTCGGGACTTTCCTGGTGTTGCACTGCCTCCGGGCATTGCCTCCAGGATCGTTCCCGCCATCTTTATTTCTACTAGTGTCCCATATGTGTCTGTTTCAGACCGGCGGACGTTAAACCGATTTCCATCCATTCTAGCAAACAATAGAGTTACATCTGTATTGTTAAAAATTCGGGACTTTCCTGGTGTTGCACAGCCTCTGGGCATTGCCTCCAGGATCGTTCCCACCATCTTTATACCTACTAATGTCCCATATGTGTCTGCTTCAGACCGGAGGACGTTAAACAGATTTTTCTTGCTTGCAACAATTGAGATCAGACCTGGTTTTGCAGTACATCCAGGATCTGCTCATACACATTACATCTGTATTGTTACAAATTCGGGACTTTCCTGGTGTTGCACGGCCTCCAGGATCGTTCCCACTATCTACTAATGTCCCATATGTGTCTGTTTCAGACCAGAGGACGTTAAGCAGAATTTCATTCATTCATTACTACCAACAACTCGGATTACACCTGGTTTTGCAGTACCACCAGGATCTGCTCAGAGCATTGAATGATGGCTGGTTGATGAGTCGTCCCATATGTGCTGTTTTGCAGCTGAGTGGATGGAAAACCTAACTTTCATTCAGATTGCTAGTAAACAGAGTCAAGTTTGTAATCTGGTATGATATTTGATGTGAAAGTACACAATCTGGCATTTAGATCTAGCTCCGAAAACATAAAGCGAGTGAGCCTTAATGGCTTTGCCTCTTGTTTATAGACTGAAATCATACTAGACTAACAATTGCGAGAAATGGAAAAGGTTGTAAGCCTAACCTGCGAAATGCCAATGGGGTTGAGGTCAATGTCTAGGACCCCACCAAAGGACCCGTATGTTCCCAACGGAACACAGTACGCCATGTTGAGAATCCAGAACTGGCTGTTCCTGGACAACAGAACAATGAAGGTCTAAACAGGTTTTTAGTTTTCACTCTTTCCCCATGGCAACACAGCGACAGGCAAGCAACATCATTACTAGAAAATCACTGTGTTGCCATGGGGAAAGAGTGACAGCATACAACGTGTAGTTCGACCTTCAACAAGACTCCACACTCCACACTACATTGCAACAAGAAGAGAGTAGGGGTAGAGTAGAGTGGGGCTAAAAGCCTACCTTAAGCAAGAAATGCTCTCTGTCTTCTTAAAGACGCTCTAGAGAACCACAAATAGGTGCAATAGCTTGGGTGTAGTTAGGCTATGTACTCACAAACACTCTCGGTGATAACGATAAACAAAGGAACACAGTAGGTAAATATTTATTTGGCCTTTTTGCCCCAGCTAGGGGGGCAAAACGCCACTGAGGGTGGGGCTAAATGCCCAGGTTGGGCGTTTTACCCCACTGTTGCAGGCGTTTTACCCCCCTGAACAGATAAGCAAGAAAACAAATAAAACAGAAACTAACTGTCGACATATGAACCAAAAATGCACTTTTACTTGCGTAAGAAATTTAAATTAAAACTTTATATCATGATATGAACCTAAAAGGGCATCACTGCGTTTGTAAACATTTTAAACTGAAATGTTAATGATTACATGAACATAAATCTGCATTTCTGCTTTTGTCAGTTTACAATGAAACTTCAATCATGCAATGAACTAAAAAGTATATTACTCCTTTTGTCAAAAGATTGAAATAGAACTTTAATTATCATATGAACCCAAAGAAGTGCATAACTACTTTTGTAATAAGATTTCAATGAAACTTTCAGCATGAAATGAACCCAAAAAGTACACTACTGATTTTGTAATGAAACTGAAATGAAACTTTAAGCCTGATACGAAACCAAAAATTGAATTACTGCTCTTGGAAGAAGATTGAATAAGCTTTAGACACGATATGAACAAAACAAATGTTACTTTTTATTTAAGAAGTTTGAACTTTAATTATGTTATTAAATAAAATGTGAATTGGTATTTATTTAAGAAGATAAATGAAATTTGAAAAAAAAGCGCACAAGCAATGCAATCCACTTTCAAACCATACACAAGCGTGAATACACATACACAAGCGTGAATACACACACACACACACACACACACACACACACACACACACACACACACACACACACACACACACACAAAACCTGGTGTACCAGACAAAAGAAAATAAGGATGAACATTTGACCATCTTGACAAACTAAGTCATTAAATGGCAACCAAATGGGCATCTGTGGGTGTTTCTTTTTCATGAAGGAAAGAAAATTAATAATAATAATAATAATTGTACATTTATATAGCGCTTTACCTCAGATGAGCCCAATAAGCTTTTGCATGAAAGTAAATCTGCAAGAAACTTTTCTAGGCATTGTCTTGTATATGGTTTTTGGGGAGGGGGGGCAGGAGGAGGGGCGAGTGTCATCATGGGTCTGTCTTTTCAGTCTCTGCTACAGATTCACAGTGGGAAAGGGGGGGGGGGGGTGCCATTGTGGGTATGTCTATTCTGTCCCTGTCTCGTCCATGTTCCACAACCTTGCTGGGGGGTATGTTTTTGCAGCCAACCTTTCTTTGTAAAGGCCAAAAAAATGCTGGACTTGGGGTTTGTTGAATCCAGAAAAACGCGCAATGCTTGTGGATACAGGTTGCCGCAGAGTAAGGTCATGACGGGCAATACAGTTTCTGACCCAGTCCTTTCCTGCCATCTTGGTATCTTTGTTGAAGGGGTGGCTAATTTTAGCCTTCTCACAAACATCAAAAGCCAGATGTTGCAGATCCCGCATACGAAGACCATAGAATCGTCTCTGCATGTTGAGTACATGTTCTTTTAGGTCCTTTTCAACTTGAGATGGCAGAAATGATTTGCAACGCCCACAATTCAGCACACCCGGTTCAGCAACTTTTTTGTCCCTGTGTCTTCTCAGAGTCCTTTGAGGAACACCAAAGTCTTTGCTTGCACGATAAATGGAAAGTCCATCGCTAACAGCTTTCAAAGCATCAGATAAGTTTCCTTCACCATAGCTGCCCCTTTTTGTCTTCCTTTTGTATTCCCGCACCATTATCTGTTGACAAGAGCAAACAGAAATTCATAAAAGTTCATTATTATGCCATACAAAAGGAAAGAGAGAAGTCAATAAAGCACTTTATCAAGTGATGGGGCTAAAAGCCCTTAAGTGGGGCTAAACGCCTAGAGCAGGCGTTTTGCCCCATTAGTATGGTGGCGTTTTGCCCCATTCGCCCCATTTTACAGGCATGTGGTGTGGAATGAAAAGCAACGGAAATCACTAGGTCAAACCAATATCATTGCTCACACAATAGATCCATGCAACACAAAATGCAAGTATTGTTTTGGTTTGTCTGTGCTTTGCCCACTGGCACTGAATAAACTGCAACCGCAGATTTACATTTAAGAGGCTAAAATCAAGGAAAGGCGAACTGTTTACTTACCACGTGCGTGACCGAGCCACAACTTCTTGTGCAAATGGAGGCCACCCGTCTCGTTACTGGCAAAGCACTCTGGAATGCATTGCGTCATCAATGTACTGTAAAACAGGGGTGGGCGTCTTCGCCGACCTCGCCTTTTAGCCCCACCCTACTATATTGACTTTGTAAGGTCACCATGGGTTCAATAATCAGAACATACGTTGTATTCCATTTGAAAACAAAAGTATGTTTATATCCTTCATTGACCATAAAATCGAAGGCAGATAATAATTTGGAAATGTCACGTGACTTGCCCGCCAGAGAAGGTGGACATCAATAGGTGCAACATCCCCAAATCACGAAATAATCATAGTAGGGCCTAAGTCGCCATCGTGAATAGAGCATAGTATGCTACAGAGGGCAGTGGGCCTACACAGTTGATAATGTGTTGGACCGCCATTGGTGCTAGCCATTGCTGGGCATTTCGATGGCATAAATGGCAGGGGATCGTGTTGGCCTGGGGAGGATCTGGATGGGTTTGTGCACAAACTGAGCGCAATGGAGACGCAGGTTTTCACCTATGAGGGCACAATCTACCCGAGGCAAGCATTTTTCAGTTTCTGTTCGCACCATAGTAATGTTCCTAAGAGGATCTAGCGTCTCTGTGGAGAACATTAATCCTCAGGAGACTGTTCTAGAGCACGAGAAGGCGTTGCCTTGAGTACCTGGCAGCAAACGTTGGTCCGACACGCTGCGAACTGCTAATGAATAGCACACCCACAACTCAGGTGCTAACACACCCACACCCAATGGACTTACCTGGCCAGTGTCTTCAGTCCTCCACACCCACACCCCAGTGGACTTACCTGGCCAGTGTCTTCAGTCCTCCACACCCACACCCCAGTGGACTTACCTGGCCAGTGTCTTCAGTCCTCCACACCCACACCCCAGTGGACTTACCTGGCCAGTGTCTTCAGTCCTCCACACTCACACCCCAGTGGACTTACCTGGCCAGTGTCTTCAGTCCTCCACACCCACACCCCAGTGGACTTACCTGGCCAGTGTCTTCAGTCCTCCACACACCCACAACCCAGTGGACTTACCTGGCCAATGTCTTCAGTCCGGCAAAGTACTGTGTGCGGGGCTGGGCGGCACTGCGGCACGGGGGGAGAGGGGGGGCCTTGGAAAACGACACCACCACCAACAACAACAACAGCCCTGCCGCTGCCGCTTCTACACACACACACACACACACACACACACACACACACACACACACACACACACACACACACACACACACACACACACACACACACACACACAGAGTTCTTTCCGTTCTTTCAATCTTGTGTTTTTTTTTTTTTTTTACTGCAGATTGAGCACA
>CM065680.1:1949678-1952178 GCA_017654935.2 Phymorhynchus buccinoides | reverse complement strand
ATTATTAAGTTGATTTTGGAGACCACTAGGTGTAGAGGAGAACAAAACAATATCATCTGCAAATAATAAAAGACATATTTCATGTAACCCACGTAAAAACTGAAATCCATGTTTTCCAAATCTTGACACATTTTCCGCCACTTCAGTTATTAATAGAGAAAATAATAAAGGTGACATCAAACAACCCTGCTTGACCCCTGAGGGACAATCGAAGAAATCTGACACCTGTGGGCTCCAGCGAACACAGCTGTGAACAGAACTATACATGCCTTTTAACATTCTTAACATTTTTGAGGAAGTTTGAATTTTCTGAAGTACTTTCCAGAGCATATCACGATCAACAGTATCAAAGGCTTTTTGGTAATCAATAAAAGCAACATAACATTTTCTGCTTTTATGACCATATAAATAGGATTTGATCATTGAAACAAGAGTAAATATATGGTCTACAGTTGAATATTGTTTACGGAAACCAGCCTGCTCTTCACTTATTTTACCTTCCTTTTCAGCCCATTTATACAATCTTTGGTTCAACACACATGTAAAGACCTTACTAACAATACTCAGTAAAGAAATACCTCTATAATTGTCTGGGTTAGAAACATCTCCTTTTTTAAGTAATGGCACAATAACTGATTTAGTCCAAGATAAAGGGAAATAACCATTCTCGTATATTTGGTTAAACAGTTTTGTTAAAAAAGGTGTTATAAAAGGCTCGGCTGTCTTCAAACATTCACTACATATATCATCTAGTCCTGATGCTTTATTACATTTCAGTTTCTTAATTGCATGGCGCACTTCATCTTCTGTTATTTCGTCATCTAAATCGGGAACGTAAACAAACTCTTCTTGTGAATTTTCATCTGATTTCTCGTTAGGCCCATCTCTTGTAACACTACTACTAGCATCGCTATAATCAGGGGAGAGAATCTTTTCAAAATGTGCTTTCCACGTGTCGATAGGGATAGAAGGCCGATCATAACTTTTTCTTTTAACGTTTTGAATCGTTGACCAAAACATACTTGAATCATTTTTTATTATTCATTAAAGTATCAAAGACCGATTTTCGAGTCTTTTCCTTTTCTCTTTTAAAGTGTCCTGATAATCTGTTCTTTTCCGTGCATAAAAGCTCTGGGACGGTATTCATGTCGAGATAGCATGAGACTTAGCATGATGCTAACTTAGAAGCTCTTCCAAAAGTCCTATTAAATCCTATAGGACATTGGAAGAGCTTCTAAGTTAGCATCATGCTAAGTCTCATGCTATCTCGACATAAATACCGTCCCTGGTCTTTAGCACGTTTGGTGCGTGTGCACCGATCAAGCGCTCTACCCGCTAATCGTTTCTTATGTAAACAAATCTGGTCAAACCACGGTTTGCTTTTCCGCGCACGTGTTGCAGGCCTAACTGTTTTTTGCATGCATTTCCCAGCTTTTAACAACAAGCTCGTGAATTTTTCAACAGCCGAGTCTACGTTAACTACAACATCATTCATGCAGTCAGCAAGTATTTCCCTAGCTTCTTCCGACTTTAACAAATCAACAAACTCGCTGCCTTTGTTTCCATCCCACTTAATTCTCTGAAAAGGCTCTTGGCTTTGTTCTTCATCAGTTTTGTCAATATCTTTACACCACAAAGAAAGAACAACAGGCATGTGTTGGGATTCCACCCGTTTCGGTACACCAAAGCATTTCACACTAGACATCAAATTCACAGAACACAAAAAATAATCAATAACGCTGTTTCCGCGTTCAGATAAGAAGGTAAATTGACCATTTCTGTCTCCATCACATAGACCATTCAAAGGTGTTAAATCAAACATAGAACACAAATCAATCATCGATTTGCCAAAACGATTAATAACAGTGTCCATAGAATGTCTCACATAACATCCACTACTTTCACACGCAAACATCACATCCATTTCTCTGTCTTCTAGGCTCCAGTCTCCAATTCTGGCATTGAAATCGCCGGCAAAGACAAGATGAACGTCTTCTCTTTTTTCATATTTTTCAAGAATAAACTGTTCTAGCATTTCAAGATTGTTTTAAAAGTCTTTTTGTTTGTAATAGTCACTGTTCACTGGATGGTTATACAAACCAACAAACAAAACATCCTTGTCTGTACAAAAAAGTGTTTTGCATAGTTTCACACAAACAATATTATCTAGTCCAGTATCAACAACCTGTACAAACCGCTCCAAAGATTTCTTTACTAATAACACAGTCCCTCCTGATCTTCGCCCCATCTTAGATAGTTTTAGTCCAGGACTATGAACAACAATAAAGTCTTTGAAATGGATAGAAAAATCAAAATTAGGAAATGTAAACGTCTCAACAAGACACACAATATCAAAAGACGTAATGTAATTTATAAAGTCTGGGTCTGTCAACTTTGAAAGAAGCCCATCAACATTCCAGGAAATACAAGAAATAAATTCATGTCTATGTACATCATCAGCGTCACTGTTACGTGTATGCGTGTGACATTGTGTATTTGT
>CM065680.1:1942178-1944678 GCA_017654935.2 Phymorhynchus buccinoides | reverse complement strand
GTGATTGGAGGCCACTTGTCTGTCTGAGGCCTGAGTGTGATTGGAGGCCACTTGTCTGTCTGAGGCCTGAGTGTGATTGGAGGCCACTTGTCTGTCTGAGGCCTGAGTGTGATTGGAGGCCACTTGTCTGTCTGAGGCCTGAGTGTGATTGGACGCCATTTGTCTGTCTGAGGCCTGAGTGTGATTGGAGGCCATTTTCTGAGGCCTGAGTGTGATTGGAGGCCACTTGTCTGTCTGAGGCCTGAGTGTGATTGGAGGCCACTTGTCTGTCTGAGGCCTGAGTGTGTTTTGAGGCCACTTGTCTGTCTGAGGCCTGAGTGTGATTGGAGGCCACTTGTCTGTCTGAGGCCTGAGTGTGATTGGAGGCCACTTGTCTGTCTGAGGCCTGAGTGTGATTGGAGGCCATTTGTCTGAGGCCTGAGTGTGATTGGAGGCCAGTTGTCTGTCTGAGGCCTGAGTGTGATTGGAGGCCACTTGTCTGTCTGAGGCCTGAGAGTGATTGGAGGCCATTTGTCTGTCTGAGGCCTGAGTGTGATTGGAGGCCAGTTGTCTGTCTGAGGCCTGAGTGTGATTGGAGGCCAGTTGTCTGTCTGAGGCCTGAGTGTGATTGGAGGCCACTTGGTGGTCTGTGACTGACGGATTGTCTGCTTGTTTGTCTGTAGGTGATCGATTGTCTGTCTGTGACTGACGGATTGTCTGCTTGTCTGTAGGCGTGGGGGATTGAACATGGTGAGGTGCTTATCAATGATGGCACATCTCTGTGTTTGTGAGTGATTATTGACATTCATTTGTTTGTGAGTGTGATAGATTGAATATTGGTCTGTTTGTGAGTGATTATTTATCTGTTTTTGAGTGTGAGAGATTGAATGTTGGTCTGTTTGTGAGTGAATATTTATCTGTTTGTGAGTGTGAGACACTGAATGTTGGTCTGTTTGTGAGTGATTATTTTATCTGTTTGTGAGTGTGAGAGATTGAATGTTGGTCTGTTTGTGTGTGATTATTTATCTGTTTGTGAGTGTGAGAGATTGAATGTTGGTCTGTTTGTGTGTGATTATTTATGTTTGTGAGTGTGAGAGACTGAATGTTGGTCTGTTTGTGTGTGATTATTTATCTGTTTGTGAGTGTGAGAGATTGAATGTTGGTCTGTGTGCGATTCGTCATTAATTTAGTTTTTCGTGGTTTGTCCGAGGACTCCATTTTTACATCACCTATACAAAGGATTAAATGCACAACATGGTTTAAGCGTCGGTTAAAAATCTTGTTAATCTCTTTTGCTTTTATGGGAAATCTCAAAGGCACAGACACACGTTCAAACAAACACATAGACGAAATCACGTGCACACACACACACAAAGACGCATGCGCCCTGGCTGCATAACACACACACAGACACACAAACACACAAAGACTCATGCGCCTTGGCTGCATAACACACACAGACACACACACAGACACACACACACACACACACACACACACACACACACACACACACACACACACACACACACACACACACACACACACATATATACACATACATACGCCCGCGCGCAATATTATATTACACGCGGTACCTTCAAAAAGCTACACGTAGACTTCAAATCATGAAGCGAATGGAAAACTATGAGCCAAGTCTGACATTTCTTAACATCGCTCAATATTGACGCAGACTAATCATGTCTACAGAGTGACGTCACCCACATTTCCTGAACGATGAAGATATGATATTGACATTAGTATGTTAACGATGGGCTCTGGGCCAAGGCTTGACCCTTGGGTTCGGTTGTTGCTGTGGAAAACCAGCGTACTCCCAGGACCAGAGGACTGCCAGACGTCTTGTTAGTGTTCAGTAATCAGTGGCATGTCCTGGACGATCAGACCAACAGCTGTACAGTGAGGGGTTCCTTTCTATTTCTCTCCATAGCCTGGCTTCCTTGGATTGAGCTATCGGACTCTTTCAAGATGTCTTCCTTCAGTTTTGAGAGCTTGCTTTGTTTACGTTCTTTAGATTGTTTTCTTTTATTATTAT
This sequence comes from Phymorhynchus buccinoides, assembly GCA_017654935.2. Lineage (NCBI taxonomy): Eukaryota > Metazoa > Mollusca > Gastropoda > Neogastropoda > Raphitomidae > Phymorhynchus > Phymorhynchus buccinoides. Next base: position 1,942,646 of record CM065680.1, on the reverse strand, counting down.
TTTTATTTTTTTGTTGTCCTTTGCCGATCTACGAAGTAGATAGCAAAGGAGTATGTTTTCGTTCGTGTATGTAACTTTATTTTTCTTTTCTGTCTGTCCCAAGCATATCTCCTGACCGAATCGCTTCAAATTGACCTTGGCGTATCACCTTGAAACCCGAAAATCATTAAGGGGCCATAACTTCCACACCGTAGGTCCTAGAGTCTTGAAACTTGGCATGGAGGTACTTTGGCTTATGGCCGCTCTGATGATGGCATACCGATCAACGTCAAGGTCAAGGTCAGGGAGATCGGTACGCCTTGAAAGTGGCAGGGGTCTAAAAAATGTTTTTTTCTGTCCCAAGGATATCTCCCGAACAGCTTGACCGAATCGTTTCCAATTTTGTGTGGTGGCGTGTCACAATGAGAGGAAGGCATCCGCGCATAAAGTATCGCCGTGGTGACCTTGAACTTGGTGCATGACCTTGAA
>CM065680.1:1914678-1937178 GCA_017654935.2 Phymorhynchus buccinoides | reverse complement strand
CGCATGTCATTTGCGCAGTTACTGTCTCCGCCAACAAGATTGTATTCGTTGTCTTTTCTATGTTTAAGCGTCCATGAGTCAGGTTGCGTGCAAAAGCGTTTACCAAAAGAGATTGATGAAGGTATGATGTCATAATACCATCCAAAACATGTTCTATGTTTGCCGATTCCAGACAAAATATTCATGTCTAGCTGCAGGTACGCCTATATAATTATGAACCACAAGTACCCTAAGAGAGTTCATAATGCCATTAAGTTTCTTGCAATGCCGATTCCAGACAAAATATTCATGTCTAGCTGTAGGTACGCCTATATAATTATGAACCACAAGTACCCTAAGAGAGTTCATAATGCCATTAAGTTTCTTGCAATGCTGATTCCAGCCAAAATATTAATGCTTAGCTGCAGGTACGCCTATATAATTATGAAACCACAAGTACTGTAAGGCCGTGTACACACATAAGCGGATATTCCATGCGGAAACCCGTGCGCAATCCAAAAATAAGTGGAAAAAAAAAGGGAAAAGATTTGCGCACGTCCGAATTTCCCCTATTTGCGTAAACTTTTATTCTTCTTTCTTCCACTTATTTAGGGGGTTCCGTACGGAACTTACGCGTCTAATGTGAACCCGGCCTAAGAGAGTTCATAATGCCATCAGGTTTCTTGCAATGCCGATTCCAAAATGTTAATGTCTCCAAAATTTGTTATTTGGCATGCACATAGAAAATGAAAACAAACAAGACTTTGTTATGACCTAATATTAAGATCTATACAGAAGAGAAAGTAAAATAATATAAAAGCACATGTGGCAAAACATAAAGCATAAAACAAAGTTATCAAACACCCACCCACACCCACACGCATGCACGCACCCCCGCATACACATGCAAGCACGCGCGCGCCCGCATGCACACACAAACACACACACACAAACACACAAACACACACACACACACACACACACACACACACACACACACACACACACACACACACACACACACACACACACACACACACACACACACACACACACCAAGCATTTCATAAGATCTCCCTAAGCTTATTATTAACATACTTCTACGACGTTTCTACAAAAAAATGAAAGAACACATCTTGAAAAAAAGAAGAAAACAACAAGCGGATCGCCGAGCGGCAGATACGTTCCCGAGCGGGTAAACTTGGGCACATGACAGCAACAGGACACATCTGCCAAAACAAATCCTTAACAAATAACAAGGTCAAGGTTACGACAGCGATAATGTATGCACGGATGTCTTCCTCGCATGGTGATATACCTCCACACAAACTTTGAAGCGATTCTGTGAAGCGGTTCCGGATATATCTTTGGGACAGACAGATAACAAAAAACAAACAAGGTCAAGGCCACGACGGCGATAATGTATGCGCGGATGCCTTCCTCTCATGGTGACACACCAACACATATAATTTGAAGCGATTCTGTCTGGTGGTTTGGGATATATCCTTAGGACAGCATCGATCAGACAAAGCAGAAAAAAAACAGCCGCTCGGGAACTTATCTGCCGCTCGGCGACACACTTGTTACTGGCTGTATTACATAGACAAGGTTCTGTGTTAGGCCCACTGCGTCATTGTTGTTATCATGTGTGTGTGTGTGTGTGTGTGTGTGTGTGTGTGTGTGTGTGTGTGTGTGTGTGTGTGTGTGTGTGTGCCCGGCGACACACTTGTTATTGGCTGTATGACATAGACAAGGCTCTTTGTTAGGCCCACTGCGTCATTGTTGTTATCGTGTGTGTGTGTGTGCATGAGAACTTGAACTCGAAATTTGTAATGAGGATAAACTGAGTAAGCATAAATGACTGCTTCTTTTCATCAAGTCCTCTAAAATAATGAAATAAGAAGTTAATAAATAAATTACAAAACAAACTCAAATGGTTCAAAAGTAAACAATGTAACAATCAAATGCAACAAATCCAAAGAACGAGGACAACATGAAATATAAATCAGCATTCTCACTTTTCCTTTCACACACATGAATCATAGTTAGACAAGTTATCAATTGACAATGTAACTATATCACATGAGAAGAGCATATTAAGCTACACCCACCCACGATTAGCTGTAAATAAATAGATTTAACTGTAAATCAATCTGTCATTGTTAATCCCTTAAGTTTTTCAATCAATGAGGAATTACTAATAATCATCTGGTATATAAATCAAACTACAGTTACTAATAATCATCTGGTATATAAATCAAACTACAGTTACTAATAATCATCTGGTATATAAATCAAACTACAGTTACTAATAATCATCTGGTATATAAATCAAAGGATTGACACCTAGCCAAAAAATAAATCTAATATACAATTGATAAACCGCTCATTATGTGACACATAACTGGCTGAAACATTAAGATGACCAACTAACTAGTCAGATCAAAAGGCAGACCAAGAACTGGTGAAATAATTGAAGGACACATTGTTACGTTGTGTGCATACACTTTCTATAAGGGGAGGTGGGGGGGGGGGGGGGTGTAAGACAATGGATGACACGCACAACATAAATACAGGTGCAACACTTTCTATAAGGGGAGGTGGGGGTGTGTGGGGGTGTAAGACAATGGATGACACGCACAACATAAATACAGGTGCATACACTTTCTATAAGGGGAGGTGGGGGGGGGGGGGGGTGTAAGACAATGGATGACACGCACAACATAAATACAGGTTCAGCACTAACAAATTCAAGCGAGTATACGCACGTCCACGCTGTATAACATGTTTTAGACCATGAAGGACAATAACTAATCAGTTGGCAGTTTAACAGTCTGTATTGACAAAGGGAGATGGGAGGCATAGAGAGAGAGAGAGAGAGAGAGAGAGAGAGAGAGAGAGAGAGAGAGAGAGAGAGAGAGAGAGAGAGAGAGAGAGAGAGAGAGAGAGAGAGAGAGAGAGAGAGAGAGAGAGAGAGAGAGAGAGAGAGAGAGAGAGAGAGAGAGAGAGAGAGAGAGAGAGTTAGCTATTGGAAAAGTGCTTAGAAAAAAACACAGACAATCTAGAGCAATCTTATCTCTAGAATCAGCAGATTATTTCGTCGTTGTCCTCGGCACTTCTTCAACCCCCCCCCCCCTCCACACACACACACACACACTTCGCCCCCCCCCCCCCCCCCCCCCAGCAACTGTTCAGGCAGTATGCTGTCAATGTCCTGTCTCTTGCCCGTACAATGCCCTCTGCTCTCAACACACTGTACATCATTAGCCAGCACCACTCTGCTTGAGAGAGAGAGAGAGAGAGAGAGAGAGAGAGAGAGAGAGAGAGAGAGAGAGAGAGAGAGAGAGAGAGAGAGAGAGAGAGAGAGAGAGAGAGAGAGAGAGAGAGAGAGAGAGTCTTTGTTAATTGACATCTTTTGGTCACTTCACTATTAGCCTGGTGCTAATGAGCGCATCACCTGCCATCTTCCATGCCGCGGACAAATACAACGTTGCAAGCATAATAACAGTACTAGACACATGAACAGTCATATCATGGGATTTTATTTGCTTCTCTTTGACATTTTCCAGTTGTTTTTGTTTATATGCTTTGCTTTTGGTTGTTGTTTTTATTTCATGTGTATGCGTGTGTTTTGTTGTTGTCTTTCTGCAAAGTTGTAAATGAAAAAAAGTTTAATAAAAAAAGTTAACAAAAATAAAACATAACTAAAACGTAGCAATCAGCATAGTGAGACAGGAAAAAAGCAGTACATTTTATTTCACCCGAAAGTCACTGAAAAGATTGTTCTCACTCAAGTACCCTTTTCCTTTTTTTTAATGCTTTCATTTGCTTGTGAAATTTCAGTGTTGCAGAAACCTTAGTTGAAAGGTTCAAAGCAGCAATTCTTTCCACATTCACAACATGGAATTGTAAGGCCGAACATTTAGATGTCAGTGCAGCCTTTGACCGATCAATGTGTCTATGTCTCCTACAGATTCAGGTACACTTGAGAACCAAGAGCGACGTTCTCCATCTTGACTGACGTCACTGATCACACATACAGTGTCTGCAGCAATGGCAGCTACTCAGATACTTCATAGGTGTTCCTTAGGGTTCTGTCCTTGGACCCTTTTGTATGTGTTGTAGATTCTGATAAGTGTGTGTTAGAGAGACATTCTCTCTCTAGCTCTTGATCACACCCAAGGTGCATTATTGCAGCTTAGCTATTCCGCAGAGCTCTGTCCTTAACTGTGTTTTTGTGTGTGTTTTAGGCATATGTGCCTGGTGTAGACACAGGCTATTATAAACCATTGGCTGACTATTCATAAACAAATCACAAACCTGCAAAAGTTGATGTCGCAAACACGGGAATACATGGTGCTGTTGACTCTAAGCGAGAATTAAAGTATTTGCATAATAAACAACGCTTACATCTAAATAAATTGAAAAACTCATTTCAGCGTGGTCACCTGTTCTCAAAGAAAACGACCTCCACTGTGAACACTGTCCCAGATAAAAGCAATGTCATTTTCTGATGGAACAGTCTCACAGACCCTGATAAACTCGGTGCAGTAAAATAAATACTATCGCTGCTTCAGCACCGGGCTGTGAAAAACACGGAGGCAAAACACTAGCTGATTTCATTGAAGCGTGGCGAAGGGAAGGAGGAAGCTGGAAGGGGAAAGGGTGGGGGGGGGGGGGGGGGGGATAAGGCTGACTGGGGGAAGAAGATGGAAGGCGACTCCGGGGAGAAGCTAAGGCTGACTGGCCAGACGTGCAGGCCAACTGCTATCAAGTTGGAATCGACAGGTCTCTTGCTGTGCACCAATACAAGGGCAACACCCCCACCCCCACCCCCACCACCACCACCACCACCTACAACTACTACTAATACTACTACTGCTGCTGCTACTACTACTACTACTAATACTGCTGCTGCTGCTACTACTACTACTAATACTGCTACTACTACTAATACTACTGCTGCTGCTACTACTACTACTACTACTGCTACTACTACTAATACTACTAAAGCGATTTTCTACAGCGCTTATTTTCAATAAGGTTTCTAGGTACTTAATCAAATATAATTACATAAATTATGAAAACAACATTTGTTATTTTGCCACGTGCTGCTGCGTTATCTGCCCCTTTGACACGTGCTGTTGTTATCTGCCCCTTTGACACGTGCTGCTGTGTTATCTGCCCCTTTGACACGTGCTGTTGTTATCTGCCCCTTTGACACGTGCTGCTGTGTTATCTGCCCCTTTGACACGTGCTGTTGTTATCTGCCCCTTTGACACGTGCTGTTGTTATCTGCCCCTTTGACACGTGCTGCTGTGTTATCTGCCCCTTTGCCGTTTGACACGTGTTGATCTGTTAACTGTTCTTTTGACACGTGCTGCTGTGTTGTCTGTTCCTTGGACACGTGTTGATGTGTTATCTGTTCTTTGGACACGTGTTGGGTGATGTGTTATCTGTTCTTTGGACACGTGTTGGTTGATGTGTTATATGTTCTGTTGACACGTGCTGATGTGTTATCTGTTCTTTGGACACGTGTTGGTTGATGTGTTGTATGTTCTTTTGACACGTGCTGATGTGTTATCTGTTCTTTGGACACGTGTTGGGTGATGTGTTATCTGTTCTTTGGACACGTGCTGGGTGATGTGTTATCTGTTTTTTGGACACGTGTTGGGTGATGTGTTTTCTGTTCTTTGGGCACGTGCTGATGTGTTATCTGTTCTTTGGACACGTGTTGGGTGATGTGTTATCTGTTCTTTTGACACGTGTTGGTTGATAATAATAATGATAATAATGGATATTTGTTGCGCTCTTTCTCCAAAGAACTCAGAGCGCTTACAAAGTTAACTTTAGACAACAACAATAACAATAGTAATAAACACAAAACATTCAATATATATATTAAATACAAATCCGATGCTTCACACGTGCGCGCGCGCACACGTACATGCGCGCGCGCGCACGCGCACGCACACACACAAGCGCGCGCGCACTCACAGCACACACACACAAACACACATAATTCATGCACGTACTGAAATCATGAGTGCGACCCAGTCAGCCAACACGGGTAGCAAAATGCAAACTAGACCAAACTGCCAGTCGTTCTGCCAGCCTAGTCCAATCCACACCACACCACCCGCATCAACCGCCCAAGACGCACCCACGACCACGGTACCAGGACCACACAGGGCTCGGTGCAGTTAGGAGTAAGACAGAGAGAAGAGGTGAGTTTTCAGCTGAGACTTAAAAGAGGACAGAGTTTGCGCATGACGGACAGAGGAAGGTAGGCTGCTCCAGATAACAGGGCCAGCGTAAGCAAACGCACGGCCTCCCTGGAACTTCTTGCGGTATTGTGGAACACGAAATATTCTTGTGTCAGCAGAGGAGCAGAGAGACCTGGAGGGAGTGTATAACTCAAGGAGTTGACAGAGGTATGGAGGAGCGGTGTTAGAAATTACATTGAAGCGGATGAGAGTAATTTTGTAGTGAATCCTGTGAGAGACAGGCAGCCAGTGCAGTTCAGACGGAAGAGGAATGACATGCTCACGCCTAGAAGACCTGTATATTAAACGAGCAGCATAATTCATTACTCTTTGGATTTTATCTGTATGCTTTAGAGAACAGAAGAACCCCAATTCTGGCTCAGTTTCGGTTTCGGTTTCGGTTTCACTCCTCCATTTATTAAAAAACGGCTAAAATCACACCTTTTTCTTATGCTTTTTAACCCCCCCAAAAAGGTGTGATTTAAGCCGCTTTTTTTTGCGTTTTTTATTCTCGAAGACAGTGCGATTCAATCGTTTTTACTCACGAAAACAGCGTGATTTAACAGAAGAACCCCAATTCTGGCTCAGACTTTTTTAAACCCATTTTAAATACAAAACCACTACTTTAAGGGGTGAAAAAAAGCAAAAAATCTGACTTTTTTAAACCCCATTTTAGATACAAAAAACGCTACTTTAAGGGGTGAAAAAAGTAAAATTTGTTACCCCCTTATTCTGTCAATTCGGAAGAAAAAACTACTTTTTAAAAGCAAAAAATCAGACTTTTTTTTAAACCCCATTTTAGATACAAAAACACTACTTTTAAGGAGTAAAAAAAAAAAGAAAAAAAAAAAAAAAAAAAAATTCTTTGTTAAATATTGTGATGATTTTATTCTTTCTTCACAAACACTTATTTTGTCTGTAGCCTTATTCTCAAAGGGGATCTATTCTACTACTATGAACCGGTCTAGGCTTTCCACCGTAATTAAAGAGATCAGATAACCGTCGTCGCCTCTGACTAGACTGGAGTACTGCCAACTTGTATTTAAGCTACAGGGGATTTCCGATAACGTCAAGCATAGTGAAGAGAGGAATTCATATCATTCTCCGAATTTGAAAAAAATTCATTTCATTTTTTACATTCCTAAAAAATTCTTTCACTTTAAAAACAAAAACAAACCAAAAAAAACACTTTTTATAAAACAATTTTTTTTTTTCTTCTAAGAAGTTACTCAAGTTCTTTTTAAGTTCTTTTTAAGTTCTTTTTAAGTTCTTTTATAGGTTCTTAAACAAGTTCTTGTTAAGTCAACTTCAAGTTATTAATAAGTTCTTGGTAAGTCACATCAAGTATTTATTAAGTTCTAACACAAAAACTTGACAAGTTCTTATTAAGTTCTTACTTAAGTTATTGTTAAGTTCTTATCGAGTTACTTACTTAAGTTATTGGTAAGTTTTTATTAAGTTCTAAAACAATAATTTATTGCATTAAAAATGGATCGCTCTCAGGTTTTAAGCTATTTGGCTTTTGTTTTTCTTGTTTGTTTGCTACTTTCTCTGGTTGTACTGTTTGTACTTCTACTCGTTTTTCTAGCTTTGGTTGCATGTGTGTTTTATATAATTTATAAGACAAATAACCAACACCAGCAACCACACCAACAGTAAGCAATACAACATCGTAATTCGTACTGTTTTGTTTGTCTTCTTCTTTTTTAACTGGTATTGCGCTTATGGTTGATTCATCTTCATTCTGAGACAACAGTTTTTGTTTTGTTTGTTTATTCATTTTTTGTTGTCGATTCCACTCTGATAACCTTTTACCTGCTTCAACTCGTCCTGGGCTCTTCGTTACCTTGGTTACTGTCGGACTGGGGATTGTTTGCTGTTCTGTTCTGATTCGTTTGATTCTCTGTCACGTTCATTTTTAATAGCCATAAAATCTATATGATTAAAAGTAATTAACCCCATAACAACTGGCGAAAGAAGCCCGCCAAACCTATAATAAAGATCACAACTAAGAGACTCTAACGATTTAGTTAAAACAGGATCTTGACTTAAATCGTACATTAAATCTTGGCTTGAATCGAGTGGAAAAAACTGACTAACTAACTTAGTGTACAAGCCTATTACAGTTTGACCTAAACTTTTAACCATTTTAGATCCTAATTGTGCTTCGTATCTGTTGTAGTACTTTTCGATGTCAGCAGAAGACATTTGTTGAATCTGTTCTATACTAAATTCTGTTCCTAAGTATTGTTTTGTTTTTCCACACGCAGCCAGAGAATACAACTTTTCCTTTTTATTCATAACACTTGTCGACACTTCATCAGAAATTACTGCTTCCTGCGCATTTAACAACAGTTCGTCACAATTCATTTTTAGTTGATTTATTATTTTTATTTTAAAAACAAAAATGAGTGCTGAAAAAACTGTTGCTAACCTTGTATATCAATCTGCTCTGATTGGTGGACTTTCTGTTGCGTACACGATGGTTGGTAAGAAACTATTGAAAATGAAAGCAGCTGACCTTGGAAAACTTGACCTAGAGGACTCCGGTAAACTAATCGCTATAATCACAGCTTCAATCGCAACAAAAGACTTTCTTGTTAAGCAAGGAATAATTCCAGAAAATATAAATATGTAAAAATAAAATGGCTTCACTCGCAATGATGATTGGCGGTGCTGTAGTAAACGCACTTGCTTTTTCAGGTAGTAATTACATGTTTAGTAAGCTAGAAACAAACAAGGAAAGACAAAGACATAATCGAGCAATGGAGCAATTAGCAGCAGCACAAGACGCTTATGAAAAGCAAAGACTCGCTCAGTTAGATTTTATTAACAACAAATTAAAACTACAAAACCATGCAGCATACACTTTTAAGAATGTTGACGACGCTATTAAAGAGTATTATTTAGTGACAGGAGAAGACCTCCAACAGCTCCCACCACCAAAACTAAGTGACTTCTACCAACCATCCGAAAAACAAAAACTCCAGGAAATAGCTTTTATTGTAGTTGGTATGACTGCTGTTTATTTTATTGCAAAAAACGTGTAGTATTAAAATGAATGATAAACTATCTAAAATTTATTATTCACCGAAAGGTTATTGGAAAGGTTTAACTGCTATTCAAAAATTAAATCAAGCTGCAGGAGTCACTGAACAAACAGCAAAAGAATGGCTATCTAAACAAGCTATTTGGCAAATCTATTTACCAGCGCCTAAACGAATTAAAAGACCGCACTTTGTTAACACAACACCAAATGACACTCATCAAATGGATCTTCTATACCTCCCTCATGATTTAATCAGAAGAAAAAGATTTAAATACGCGTTGACAGTTGTTGATTTAGCTTCAAGATATAAAGATGCTGAACCATTAACTGATAAAAGTGCTACTTCAGTCTCTGTTGCTTTACAAGAAATCTATAGACGCGGTCCATTAACCTATCCTCGTTTAATTCAAGTTGATGAAGGAAAAGAATTTAAAGGACAATTCAATCAGTTAATGTTAAAACACAAAGTCGTTATTAAAAGGGGTATTCCTGGAAACCATAGATCTCAGGCCTTAGTTGAAAACTTTAACAAACAATTGGCAGAAAGACTTTTCTCTTATCAATACCATAGAGAACTCCTTGATTCAACTAGAAACACTGAATGGGTTAGAAGACTACCCTCCGTTCTGCGTGTCATGAATAACGAAGAATCTAAGGTCATTGGACTCCGACCAGTAAAAGCAATACAGAAGAAAACAATTGACTCTTCGATAGACTTGCCAATTCAACATTCAATTACAAAACAACTAATACCATTTGGAGTAAAAGTTAGGTTTCTTTATGCACCAGGGGAAGCAGAAGGAGACACTCGCATAAGAGCAACTGATCCAATTTGGAGCATTGATCCCTATGAAATAAAAAGAATAATAGAAATGAATCCTCCCGTGTATTATTTAAGAGAAACTGATACGACAACATATGGCACGACCCGTTCCAAAAAGAGCATTTGTTAAAGAAGAACTGCAGATAATCCCACCAGATACAGTTCCTATCATTTGATTAATCTAAAAAATCGAAGATAAATTTGTTAGACTTTTAACAACAATTCAAAAAAAAAAAAAAAAAAATTCCTTGCAAACAAATTTTTTTTTTTTTTTTTTTTGCCATAAGCATTTGTACTGACTAGGAAAATCTGTTTTTAATACTAGTTTACAGAATTTTTTTTTTCTTAGCTTTTGTTTAATTTTGTTTTTTTCTTCTTTTGATTCGACAACATCATTTTCATCAAGACATTCTTCAAAGCTGTTTTTGTCTTTAGTAAAAAACAAAACAACCGTCTTTAACTGTTCTCTAAAGTCTTTTAAAACCGAATTATACTTCTGTGTTAAAATCCATACGCTAATTCCTGCATGCCGACCACTGAATGCTAGTTTTGCTAAACTATTTCTTTTTTTGACAATGTCTCTTTCAGCCGAACAGTCATCAATGATAAACAAAGTTGGTGTTCCTTTAAACAGTTTATAAAAATACTCTAAACATTCGCTTAGTTTATTACTTGGATTGACTAAATAGATTTCGTTATCTGTCCAAATGAACTTTCTTTCTTTATAAGACTTGTTGAATTCTAAAGTCGTACAAAAAATTACTATGTGTTCAAAGTGATTACGATAAACCGTTTGTATTAAATCTAAAGCGAACACACTTTTTCCGCAGCCTGTCATTCCACAAAATAAACCACAATGAGGTTCTTTTGTAAGGAAATTTAAACTGTTCAAATCCATTATTTTAATACACGATATCTTTTAATCTGTTGTCTTCAATGTTCAGCTGAGCATCGCATAGTAAATATACATAAATATATATTTGCTTATTCTCTTCTGCTTCTTTATGGATTTGAATGTTTATTCCTCCTGATCCATCACCAACTGTTCTTCCACTGCCATGTAGTTTGTTATCTTCTGTTGTTCTAAGATCTAGCCACAACGCATACTTCGAATATAAATAATCTTCAAGTCTGACATCATGAAGATGGAGGTCTTTGCAAATTAAATCAGCCGCCGGGTCTCTTTGCCGACCACCTCCACCCAACAGCTTTCGTATTTCATCAAAATGCTGATAAGGTAAAAGACCGCTTGCAAACAACTGATTCGGTTGTCCTTCAATCGTACATGTTAGTTTAGTTATTTTAGGATTATGAAACTTCTCGCTTAATCTGTTAAAGGGTTTTTTGGACTCCTCAAACAGCAACAAAATCCCTTTCAATGACCTTGCTGATACATTCAAATCGATGTTCCAAATTGTGTCTGATTTGTTTTTAGGTATTTTACTATGATTTAAAATTCTGTTGTAGTATATTGCTAATCTTGTCTGGTATTGTTGGGAGATCAACCGAGCTAATTCTGGATGACGAACAACATCAAACTCTAATGTGATGTCTGAAATACTATATTTTGCATCAGGATCTGTCGCTGATCTGATAACACGGCTGTAATCATTAAAAGTTAATTCATACATAAGCCTATCTTGTAAAGCACCCTGATAATACGGGGAGTGCGTGTTTAACAGCTCGAAGTCAAGAGGTATATAAAATCGATTACCATAAACTTGTGCAACCAACTCATCTTGATTGCTATCTTTTTTGTCTTCAGCATCAATTCTATGTTTTATACCATTATCTCCCTGTATTCCTTGATAAGTTCGATCTTTTCTTTCATTTTGTGTGAGCCATAAATCACAATAACTCAAAAAGACATCTGCGTTATCTAATGACATTACCTCTCTCCCTTCAAGTTTAATAGTAATCTTACTAACGATCGCTCTACCAAGATTAGCAACTAAAGTTCTGTTCGGATCCGTCGCTGACTCCAGTTCTATTTTAAAAGCAAGACGTGCGGTACCTGGCACAATTACTTCATTAGATCCCAGACTAGGAAATCTTACTGATAATATTTGTCTTTGATCGATAGTTGAAGGATTATTACTTATCACGATACTCTGCCTGGTTCCTTTAACACCGAGTGGTTCTTTTAACCGTCTGTATGGATCAAGAATTGTTCCGTATGATTGCGACATCTCTTTTTTTTAGAAATAAAATAAAAACATAATTATAAATAAAAACATGGCGGGAATAGAAGCAGATCACGATTATGACGTCTTTGAACCTGGAGATGACATGAGTGAAGCTATTCAATCTCGTCATCAATCATCTTTAAGACGTGAACTAATGGAAGGTAAAGTAAGATCGTTTTATGAAAGTATAGGACAAGAACCACCCGAATTTTTTGATCCTAATGACTTTGAATATAAAGACGGTCATTTATTTGCGAAGGATAAAGATGGAAAACCAGTTCAACTTACAACTAAACCAAACCCCTCAAAGTTTTTAAAAAAGAGTACAGTTCGTGGCAGGCTCAGTGTTAGTGATCAAAGACGATTTAATATCGAACCAGAACCAGTCCTAAGCACACAAGCTGTTTCTACACTTCAAAACGCACTACAAAGACTACCAACTGATTCCCAACTTCAATCGATTCCTCTTAGAGACTTAAGCGCAACTGCGGACCAGATAATAGAAATGGAAACTAGTTTTATAACTTTAGAAGATGAAGAAACCCATTTAAAAACATTACATGATTCACCATTACCTATGAGAGAACTAATGGCGCTCAATTCAACATTACAATCTACCAGGGGCGAGTTAACAAATAATCTAGCAAAGTTAAGCGAACTGGATGCTCACATTGACAGAGAAAAACAAAAGTTGACTGAAGCAGACGACAATAACCTAGGGCAAGACGTAAAAGACAGAATCATGCAAAGACTAGATGATCTTCAACAAGAGAGAGCTGCAAGACTAGAAGTACTGTCAACTAACCGTGAACAATTACGCACACAATTCAACAGAATAAAAGAAACCATCCAAATAATGTTATACGAAAACACGACGTTAGCTGAACGAATAAAAACTTTATTTAGAGAGCAAGGAGTCACGATAGCGAGCGTTATGACAGCTTTAGGGTTTGCAATCTCTACTTTAGTGTTTGCTTTAACAGGAACAGGTGGTGGTGGTGGTCAATTACCTTCTCCACCTTCTCCATCAAAAGATACGAATTGGATTAAAAAACAACTGGAACATTTAACGAATCTATTAAAAAAATTAGGAGAAAAAGCTCTAGATGCACTACCCGGTATATTAGGTGGAATTGTTAGTTGGCTTTTTTCTACTGCAAGCAAAGTAGTCGGTTTTATGGCTGAACACTTATGGATGCTAATAGTTTTAGTTGTAGGATTACTCTCTAGTAAAATAAAAATAAACTAGACCAGCTGCAGTTAAAAAAATAACTAGTGCTGTCTTTTCGTTTTCATGACTGTCAGTTAAGTTCGTTAAGTTCGTTGAATTCGTTAAGTTAATATTCTTTTTTTTTTGACTGTCAGGGATTGGATGGTGTGTTCTTTGTATGATCGACAATGTAGAATTTATTTTTGAATTTTTACCAACTGCTTGATTATCTCTCGCTATAAGGATTTCGTTGTTATAGTTTACAATTGTTCCTATTTGAAGTCTGAGATCAGAGGGCAGCATGTACAATCCACTACCGACAGCAAAGTCTACTTTCGATCTTGCGAATCTTAAAACGTCTTGATACCTTTTAATGCTTGCTGGGAGGTCAACTGTAGAATTGATTGCATCTTCTAAATTAGCTAAATACTGTTTTTGTGCATCAAACCCAGTAGAAGGATCCATTATCTCAGATTTAACTTGCGCTTGAGATCCCAGCAAACACCACACGTAAGTACGAATAGAATCATTTACTCGTTCTATTCCCGCCTTTGTCAGTCCTTCAGAAGTATCAAGAATAAAAGTAGACCAAGCGTTTTTATGTTTTTGTTGAATAGATCCTAGATGAACGGTCGTACCTGAAGAAAAAGACGTGTAAGGAGGATTCCAATCATAGTTATACTTTCTGTGCACACCCCAATAATAAAGTGTACCCAAACCATGATTACGATCTAACTTTTGTCTAAAGTCTGTATTCAAGTTAATGTTAAACTCATTACAAATCCGTTCAAAGGCCTTCATGTCAATTCTGTTGTTGAACGGATTAAAAGTAGAATCATTCGGTAATGGAGCATGCAGTTCAGACAAAATACGCTTGAATGTATAATAGAAATGAAATCTATAAACTGCTTTTACCATGACTCCAGGATGATTTAAGTGATCAGCGAAAGAAACACCACACCCTGTTGTAGCACAGAACACAGCAAAGTTTAACTGGTTTTGATAAAACTGCATTGGATGACTAAACCATGCCTTTGCGATGTTATCATGTTTGATGCTAGGATTTAAATAATGGTTTAATGGATTACTGACCTTAACTTCAAAAGAATCAACTCCCACTGCAACAACTATTGAATCAACAGCTATAGTTTTAGGGTTATATGATCCAACTGCATATTTAACGTCTTTGTTATATTTAAAAGCATTCATTTATATATTCGCAATAAAAATGTTTATTTATATAACTGATCAAGACGAGCCAATACTTTTACAACGCCCTATTGAAAATCATGGTTCTCTAAAAGTAGCGCTCCATGAAATTTATTACAAAGTTAAATGGATTAACATAAGCGAAACCTTAAAGAACAATTGGATAAGAAAAATTGACCAAAGAAGACAGGGTTAAGAACTAACTATACCAGACGGTTATTACGGTTTTTGTTCATTAAAAGAGATGTTAAACGACTTCGACATTACTTTAAAACTTAATGAGGGAAATTTGAAAGTGAAGATGACGTTTAGAGGCCAAAAAGGAGTAGTATTTGAATTTGCTAATGAATTGACTAAACTATTAGGGTTTAGATTAGACAGGTTCCATGTCACTGATAATGCACTGGAAAGTAATGCATTTACGGCTGTAAAATCACTTAATCTTGGAATACATTCTTTATTATATTTTCATTTAGATATCCTGAGTACGGATAACAACTTATTTGATAACCAGCCGTCTACTGTGTTAAGAGTTCTTCCAACAGCAAAAGCGGCATACTGTGATTACGAAATTATTACATTCACTAACTTACAGTTTAAAGAATTAGTTTGTGGGGTTCACCATTCACTAAAAATAAGAATAACTGACGAAAAAGGAAAAGAAGTTCAGTGCGACAGCCTTAATGCTTTGTTAGAAATAAAATAATTTAGTATAAAACTATGTCGCGTGGACCAGATCAGCCGGTTATGCTTGACCCTGTTAGATGCGCAACTTTAGAATTGAAGGACCTAGCGGACACAGAAGACTTTGATTTAAACGGAGAGATAGGAGCGCTGTATGGTTTTGAGTACACAAACAACGGCTATTATAAACGAGCAGAAATAAGTGATAAAAAGGTTCCTAAACTAGAGCAACTGCGTAATGTAGTAGCTGACAATGTTGGCCAGTTTGAATATAAAGTTGTTAAGAAAAGGGATAACAAATGGCATTTAATTCCATTCGTTGATTGGGAAATAAAGTTTGATTAAAGTTCCATTCAGTTCATCCTTCATCTTGCCAATCACCTTTTTATTTACATTCGAGTGTAATGGAGATTTAATTGAGTAGTCAGAGGTATCATACCAGGAGTCAACACCTTTTGCTGAATCTGTCTCTAAATCTTTGTAGAAGTCTTCAGTCGGAATGTCTAGAATAAATGAGTCTGTGTCTGTATAAAGTACTCTGGAGTCTGGATAGAGTGGTTTAAAGTAGTCGTAAAGAAATTCTAGCATCAATAACTTGGACAATTCAAGAACAGCAAACCCAATGAAGACTGGTTTGTCCAGTTTTACATTAATTTTTTTCATCATTATACCGTAAAGGTTGTCATGGAACTTTTTGAAGTCTTGATAATGGGGTTTTGAAGTTAGCTTGATTGCTTTGTTTTCTTGGGTAACTAATCTGACGTCTTTGCGTTTGTGCGGGTTTTCCATAGTTTTACCAAAACAACTGTTGTTCATTAGCTTAAAGAAGTCTTTTTCTGATGGTTCAGTAGCCAGAGTTCTAAGATTAGTGTTCTTCATTATATACGGTTCCATAAACTTCCTCTGAGTGAACGAAATGATTCTATGAACTGCTGTTAGTCTTAATCCATGACGTAAGTAGAATTGTAGTAATCTATAATGACAGACGTATTTTTTTTTGTTCTGTAGATTAGGTACAAGTTTTGGTAACTCTGATCCCACCTGAAGTCTTTCTGCGGCTAACGGGTAGTCATTGTGTAGGTCATGGAGTTCATCCGGGTAATCTAAGTCGACTTCTAAAATAAATCCTGTTTCGTAAGAATCTGGTAATTTCAAAAGCCATTCTACAAAGTCCTTGATGTTAAAATCAAAAGGGGCTGTATACATTTTAAAGTTACGTAATGGTAGTGACTGGATCATCGCCCAACCATAAAGATTGTTAGCATCCAAGTACATGATATAATTTGATGGTTTAGTAGGATCGTAGTCGTCTAAGTACTTGTTGTTAGCTTTACAGTAACCGTGTGAAGCCATAGAGATTCCTCCACGTAGCCCGTCTTCAATCATCTGGAGAGTTGGTAGATCGGAGAGTAAGTCAATCTGTATTTTAGTAAATCTTAAGAACGCATCCCAACTCATTCCAGGAGCTGAAATATAATGAGCAGGGTCTAGACTGTAATGTTTCATGCACGTTTTTCTGTAATTTTCAAATACGTCCGCAAGCAAACAAACGTCAGCCATTAAATAGGCGTCATGGTAGTCTCCCATGGTCTGGCAGTTTAACTTAATCCACGCTGACTGAGCATGGTTGTAGTCAGAGTCGCTTATATCTTTTCCTTTTAAACTAGAGTAGAATGCGCCTTTAGGTGGTAATTCTAAATCATCAAATTTATCCCAACTACACATGTACTCGTAAGGGTATACTCCTTTTCGTACAAGAGTTGGATCAAAGTATTTTTCTGTTATAGTGCATTTGGATAGTGACTGACCTAAAGATTCTAACGAACCCATCATATGTTGTAGTGAATCATAAAAAGATAATTGTCCTAATGTAAATGTCATGTACTTTTCTGAAGACTGAGCTATACAACTGACGGTTCTAAATTCATCAGTAACTGCTTGTAGAATTAAATGAGAGTCATATCCACGTAGATTGTGAAAGAATATAGGCAGTTTCCAATTCTTTGGTTCAAACTTTAACTGCAGATTACAGGAGTTGTGTGCTGCTCCTCTGAATTTTCCACTAATGTGATCATGGTCTCGTACTTTATAGATGTCTGAATAATCAGGGTCCTCCTCTTGCATAAACCCTTTTTTGCAAATCCAACATTCAGTAGCTGATTCAAATTGAATTAAATCTTCAGGCGTCATGATTAAATCTAATAAATTTAGTTGGTTAGATAGTACATTTCGTAGTTTCATCATTCTACTTAAAAAGATTTTTGCAGCATCAGGTCCTCTATAAAGTTCTGGTGTTGAATGTTTCCCATCTGATCTAACAACAATAAATGCGTATGAACAGATTTGATGATTATTCAATAAAACTGTTTTAGGAAGATTTTTAGGGGCTGGACCTTGATACGGAACGATGATAGATTCGAAGTCAGCATATACAACATATGGATTTAATTGCAGTTTCTTCCAGTTTTTAAAGGTCACCTTACTACCTTCTTTTGGAGTAATAAGTTCAGTATAGCAGTCAACGGATGAATTACAATGTTTTCTGTGTTCAACTGCTGCATAAATACTTGGCATTCTCTGTAAACATCTTCGACAGAATTCTTGTTTATGCCCATCTTTTGAAGTAAACTGAATAAGTCTGCTCATTGTACGAATTAATGTATAATGGTAATGTGTTTTTGTTTCATCTGTTAGTAAGAGTAGATCAACATGATTTTTATCGGGATCATTACTAAATGGGGGAGTGTTCTTTGAAACACGGATTGGTTTAAGGTTTTCTTCTGATGACCATGTGTAGACGTTAACTGATATAGGTTTGTTTTGTTCTTCAAACTGATCAATTTTATCTACACTAACAGGGAAGTCAATTCCATTAAAGTTTAATTCATTTATGTAAGCTTGATAATTTGTTACTCTTTCTGCGTTCTTTTTGACATAATGGAGTTTAGCTAAAACGCACCACATAAAACATTTGTTATCTGTATTCTTAATGTTTAATACTGCACGTTTTAAAACAAGTTCTTTAGGTAAAGGAATAAATGAGTTTCCTACGATGGGGGCATATTTACTCTCCCTTAATTTGATTTCTAATACCCCGCCTTCTGACCAACCAGATCCTCTCAGTTTTGCCTCTTCTGATGCGTTAATGAACTGGGTGATTAAATTGTCTGCCCAGGTTTTTGTAAAATCATTATAAGTCAGAATTACTTGCTGTTTAGTAGAGACCCATACTTGAAGCTGCTCACCTTGGACTGTTTCATAATCTACGTACACTGCTAACATTACTTTAACTGGTGGTTCTATAGCTAGTTTTTCAGGTATTTGCGAAATAGCATGTTTTACACTTTCAAGTACATTTTTTGGTTCAATAACTTCTAAATCCGTTTCTTTAAAAACTTTGTCTAAGTGCTCAATTATTTCATCAAGTGCCATTGTCATGTTGAGTTCCTTTTTCTAACTCAAATTATTTTGTTTAATTAAAAATAATTAATTTTGTTTCACCTAAAAGTAGTGTTTTTTCTTCCGAATTGACAGAATAAGGGGGTAACGAATTTTTACTTTTTTCACCTCCTTAAAGTAGCGTTTTTTGTATCTAAAATGGGGTTTAAAAAAGTCTGAGCCAGAATTGGGGTTCTTCTGTTAAATCACGCTGTTTTCGTGAGTAAAAACGATTGAATCGCACTGTCTTCGAGAATAAAAAACGCAAAAAAAGAGGCTTAAATCACACCTTTTTGGGGGGGTTAAAAAGCATAAGAAAAAGGTGTGATTTTAGCCGTTTTTTAATAAATGGAGGAGTGAAACCGAAACCGAACAGAAGAGAGTTTGCATAGTCAAGTCGGGACAGGACAAGTTTTGCAGTAGCATCTTTCGTTAAGTAATGACGCATAGAACTGATTCTCCTAAGTTCAAGGTATCCAGTCTGACAGATTGTGTTTACCTGAGCACTCATTGACAAAGATTTGTTTTACACAACACCTAGATTACGAGCAGAATCAGGAAAGGCAATGACATTGTCACCAACAGTTACAGAGGAAGGGTGGGATTCATGGGAATTGGAAGAGGGATCAATCAATAAAGTAGCTGTAGCTGATTCTGGAGGGTCCACTGTTTAACATCTTGGACACAACACTGAAGGACAAACATTAGCAGCTGAGTCAGACCTATACAGCTCTGTATCGTCGGCGTAGACATGGTGAGAGACAGAGTGGGAGTTTATGATATGAGAGAGGGGCTGGGTATAGAGAATGAAAAGAACCGGGCCCAATACAGACCCTTGTGGAACTCCATACTGAAGAGGTGAAGGCTTAAACTCAGCGCCAGTAACAGAAACAAGCTGTCGTCTTCTCTTCAAATAGAACTCGAAGAATGACAGTACAGTACCATGGATTCCAAAAGTGTGCTGCAAACGAGACAACATGATATCATGATCTATTGTATCGAATCATGAGATCAAGAAGAGCTAAGACAGAAATTTGGTCAGAATCAGAGGCCATCAAGAGATCATTTAAAACCCGCAACAGAGCTGTCTCCGTACTGTGGTTTTGGCGGTATGCAGATTGGAATACATGCCAGGTACCTGTGAAAAGGAGAAACTTCAACGTTTCGTGCCCTAATCACTTAGTCATGAAGTGAAGACAGCAAAGTTGGCAGGTTGTAGATCTTCCTCTTGTGAGTATAGTTCACAATCAGCCCAAAGGTCAGTGGGAGATAAATAGTGGGGGTAGTGGAAAAAAAGTGTGATTACAGTTTATGAGGGTAGAAGAGCAAAAACCCTTTTGCAACAAGTGAGGGGGGAGGGGGGGGGGGGGGGGGGGGGGGGGGGGGGGGGGGGGGGGGGGAGAGAGGGGTGCTATCTGTTCTTTTGACACGTGTTGGTTGATGTGTTATCAGTGTGACTTCACAGTTACATGAGAAAATAAAGGATGTAAGAGGGGAACAAGAGTTTGAAATTGAAGAGAAAGATGTTGAACGTTTGTTTTTGAAGTTGAATGTAAGGAAAGCTGTGGGACCAGATCATGTATGTGGAAGACTGTTGAAAGCATGTAGTTCTCAATTATGTGGTGTGTTTTGTTCGCTTTTTAATTGGTCTTTACGTGATTGTTCTGTGCCATGTATCTGGACAAACTCTACTATCACTCCTGTTCCCAAGAAAAAGAATCCTGTCATACTAAACGATTACCGTCCTGTTGCTCTAACCTCCATAGTCATGAAATGTTTCGAAAAGATTGTTCTCCAACGCCTCCTTAGTTTCACTAACCAGCACTTTGACTCTTTTCAGTTCGCCTACAAACCCTGCAGGGGGACAGACGATGCCATTCTAACACTTCTGAACAACGCCTTTCTGCACTTGAATAACCCTAATTCTTTTGTTCGTATTTTGTTCATTGACTTCTCCTCTGCTTTCAATACTATACAACCTCATCTCTTGGCTCTGAAAATGTTACGTTTAGATGTTGATCCCAAGCTCATTCTCTGGATCGTCAATTTTCTGCTCCACAGAACACAGTCTGTTCGTTTTCATTCTGCTGTTTCCTCTGAAAGGTCGACTTCTACTGGTGCTCCCCAAGGTACAGTTCTATCCCCTATTCTTTTCACATTGTATACTAACGACTGCACAGATACAGATGAAACACCCGTCGTCAAATATTCTGATGACTCTGCAATCCAAGATCTATCAAATTCAGATTCAGTTTATTTTAGTGAAGTTGAAAAGTTTTGTCCTTGGTGTAAATACAACTATTTGGATTTGAATGTAGTAAAAACAAAAGAAATGCTGATTGATTTTCGCAAAAACCCACTGCCTGTCCCGATGCTTGTGATTAACGGTGAGACTGTTGAAAGGGTGAATGATTATACATATCTTGGTACAGTACTAGACAGCAAGCTCACTTTCGATACAAAATGTTGATTATGTTCATAAGAAATGCCAGCCAAGAATTTTTTGCTTACAGAAATTGAGAAACATCGGTGTTCATTCTGACATTCTGCATTCTTATTACCGGTGTTGTATCGAGTCAGTTCTCACTGTTTCATTTTTATGTTGGTATGGAAGTTTGAGTGTACGAAGCAAGCGTGTGCTGAGTGATATGGTGAATGTGTGCAGTAAGATTGAGGGTGTGAGGCAGAATGGATTACAAGATTTATTTGATGAAAGAGCAGTACAAAAAGCCAGGAAAGTAATTAATGATGACAGCCATGTTTTAGCCAGATATTATGAACTTTTACCATCGGGTCGCCGTTACAGGACGTTGAAACTGAAAGATAGAGCACAGAAAACGTTTGTCCCCAGATCAATCAAGCTTTTAAATTCATGATTTATTCTGTGAAATGGTTCTTTGATGAAATGCAGCATGTCCGTCCATTGGAAGTGAACGTGCATGTGTGTGTGTGTGTGTATGGGTGGGGGTGTAGGGGTGTGTGTGTGTGTGTGTGGGGGGGGAGTAGGTGTGTGGGGGTGTTAGTGTCTGTGGGTGGGTGTGAATTATGTACTGTACTGCTGTTCTTTATCAGCATCGTGGTTTGTTGTGGGTTTTTTTTAATGAATTATTTTAGGTCGTTCTTAATCAGTATTATGTATCTTCTTTTTAAAAGAAAGTAATGTTTTATGAATTACAAAATGATTTAAGATGTATATCTTCTTAATTAGCATGTTATTAATGAGTATTATATATGTTCATTAACTTTAAACTTAATCTGCTCTTAATGTACCTTCTCTTAAAAGAAAGTAATGTGTTTGTGAATCCTAAAATGATTTACTATTTAATGTATATTATTACCTGGTATATAAGCCATTTTGTGTGTGCAATATGGTTTGAGTGTTTGCTGGTGCAATGCGATCCTAGTATATGAATGGTTAAATTTGTGGCAATATGGTTGACGTATTAGTTCTTGTGACTGTTTTAAGCCCTTAAATAATATGTTGTGTTCTATTTTTGTAATTCTGTGTTTGCACCCGAATGCAATTTCTCTGTATAGAGATAATAAAGATTTCTTGACTTGACTTGACTGTTCGTTTAACACGTGCTGGTTGATGTGTTATTTGATCGCTTAACACGTGCTGGTTGATGTGTTATCTGTTCGTTTAACACGTGCTG
>CM065680.1:1884678-1912178 GCA_017654935.2 Phymorhynchus buccinoides | reverse complement strand
TAGGAGCTGTCACCAACTGTTAGGTCAGAGACAAGACTCAGCTAATGGGTCAGCCAGCCACGCGATAGGAGTCAACTGTTAGGTCAGAGACAAGACCCAGCTAATGGGTCAGCCAGCCACGCGATAGGAGTCAACTGTTAGGTCAGAGACAAGACTCAGCTAATGGGTCAGCCAGCCACGCGATAGGAGTCAACTGTTAGGTCAGAGACAAGACTCAGCTAATGGGTCAGCCAGCCACGCGATAGGAGCTGTCACCAACTGTTAGGTCAGAGACAAGACTCAGCTAATGGGTCAGCCAGCCACGCGATAGGAGTCAACTGTTAGGTCAGAGACAAGACTCAGCTAATGGGTCAGCCAGCCACGCGATAGGAGCTGTCACCAACTGTTAGGTCAGAGACAAGACTCAGCTAATGGGTCAGCCGGCCACGCGATAGGAGCTGTCATCAACTGTTAGGTCAGAGACAAGACTCAGCTAATGGGTCAGCCAGCCACGCGATAGGAGCTGTCACCAACTGTTAGGTCAGAGACAAGACTCAGCTAATGGGTCAGCCAGCCACGCGATAGGAGCTGTCATCAACTGTTAGGTCAGAGACAAGACACCCCCCCCCCCCTCGTTGAGCCCTCCACCCCCACCCCTCCTGGTCTCTGTCAGCCCATTTCAGTTAAGTGTAGAAGTCTGTGCATCTCAACTTCATCTATTTTAATTACCCCAATAGTCAATAGTTGTAGACATCAATTGCGGATGTTCAAATGGTTCTTGAGAAAGAAACGGACAAGAGTCATAATGGCAGTGTGGCATAAATTACTATTTTTTGATTCAGAAGATATAGTTAATATTCCTTGTAAAGATAGAGAAAACAGACAAAAATAGCTTTGCTAGTTTATGCTTTATAGTTTTACTTCTAAGATAGGCCTAGATGAGGACACCTCGATCGGCGCAATTGAGTCATGTTCAAATGGGCGCAAGGTAATCGTGGGAACACAGACTGTGCCATTATGCTTTGAACTTTCTCAACGAATATTTGCGTCTGGTTGAAATCCAAAACTTTTAGATGTTTGGCAGAAAGTGAAGGTTTCTGTTCCGCTTAAAGGTGTGTACACACTGTCCGAGACAGGCGAGTGACTGAGTGAGGGAATGGACGCTGGTCCAAAACACTACGGGGTAAAGGTGGAGATGATTGACGCTTTCAGCTTGTTTTGTTGGATGTTGTTTTGAAAGTGTAAAAGGACAAAACCGGAGGACACTCCTCGGAGTGATGTAGCATGGGAATAGCAATGTCAGCTGCTTTACGCTGTTCAAATGATCCAAAGCACATTATCTGTCTTGGGTGTTAGATTGGTAAAGGTTTGGGTTGATATTATTTGTTTTCTGTTGAATTTTTTAATCAAAGCGTTTTGATGTTAAAATCATTGAACTCAAACCTCTCTCTCTCTCACTCTCTCTCTCTTGCGTCCCCCCTTTGTTAAATCACCCATTTTCTCCTGTACCATCTCCTTTCCAGCTGCCATCTTGCCCTCTACAGCAAGGCAATGTGGGATAGCAGCCAGGGAGAGGATGTGACCTATGAACTAATCCCCTCGTTCGCTGGTCACTTCATTTCTTGCTTCCGGGGGAAACCGTCAATGAACTCTTTAGGCGGAGCTATGCTCTTTATCCCTTTATCCCTCGACACAAGGTTTCTTAGTAGCCAACGGCAAACTCATTCTCTTTCTGTCTTTCTCTCTCGCGCGTGCAAGCTGTAAAATTAGACTACAATAAAATAAAATAAAAATAATAACAATAATATTTATAGAGCGCATTTCTTGCTACGCAACTCAATGCGCTTTCAACCATCTTTCATACTAACTAATTCAACCACGAGTACACTATTTATAAAGCACCAAAATCAGAATAAATAAATAAACAATACATAAATAAATAACATACACACACACCTAAACACACACACAAACACACACACACAACACACACACACGCAACACACACAACACACACACACACACACACACACACACACACACACACACACACACACACACACACACACACACACACACACACACACACACACAACACACACACACACACACACACACACACACACACACACACACACACACACACACACACACACACACACACACAAACACACACACACACATACACACACCACACACACACCACACACACACACACACACACACACACACACACACACACACACACACACACACACACACACACACACACACACACACACACACACACACACACACACACACACACACACACACACACACCACACACACACACACACACACACACACACACACACACACACACACACACACACACACACACACACACACACACACACACACACACACACACACACACACACACACACACACACACACACACACACACACACACACACACATACACACACACGTACACACACACACACACACACACACACACACACACACACACACACACACACACACACACACACACACACACACACACACACACTCAACACACACACACACACACACACACACACACACACACACACACACACACTACACACACACACACACACACACACACACACACACACGCACGCACGCACGCACGCACGCACATGTGTGTGTGTGTGTGTGTGTGTGTGTGTGTGTGTGTGTGTGTGTGTGTGTGTGTGTGTGTGTGTGTGTGTGTGTGTGTGTGTGTGTGTGTGTGTGTGTGTGTGTGTGTGTGTGTGTGTGTGTGTGTGTGTGTGTGTGTGTGTGTGTGTGTGTGTGTGTGTGTGTGTGTGTGTGTGTGTGTGTGTGTGTGTGTGTGTGTGTGTGTGTGTGTGTGTGTGTGTGTGTGTGTGTGTGTGTGTGTGTGTGTGTGTGTGTGTGTGTGTGTGTGTGTGTGTGTGTGTGTGTGTGTGTGTGTGTGTAAATGGGCCGGAAGAAGGAGGTCCCCCGTAGGGATACCAGGATCTCTTTTGTACTAATAGTTACGCTATAGTCTGGAAGTTCTGGGCTTGTAATTTCCTCTTCTAATCTGGCACTCTCTTTGCCTCTGCCTTTTCCCTTTGCTTTATATCAATTATCTTTCTGCCTTACTGGTCCATTCTCCTGCCTTTGTCATAGAAACTCTTACAAAGAATTTTCTCCAGCCGAAGGCGGACATGCTGGGCCTAACTATTTCTTAGTTAGGCGCATACGGCAGCATGACGCATCTGCACTCAAATGAGAGGAAACTGAGCGATCGACAAAGAAAGAAAGAAAGAAGAAGGTGGAGGAGAGGGAGAAGGATGGAGAGAAGAGTAAGAAGACAATGAAGAACATGAAGACAAGGGGGGGGGGGGGGGGGGGGGGGGGGGGGGGGGGGGGGGGACGAGAAAGAAGTAGAGAAGAAGAAGTCGAAGAAGAAGAAAAAGATGATGATGATGAAGAAGAACAACAACAACAACAAGAAGAACAAGAAGGAGAAGAAGGAGAAGAAGAAAGAGAGAGAGAGAGGGGTGTGTCGCGTGTTTGAAGTGGATGGATGAAGAGTCTGGAATGCTGACCAGAGAATGACCTCTCTACTGATCGAAATCCGGGTATCCACTTGCTGCGACAAAGCAAACACTCCGGTGAGGGTTAAATAAAAAAACATGTCCGTCAAAAGCCTTTTGTAAATCTAGGGCCTATTGTCCTGTTAACAGCATTGATAATCGAAAAGAAAATGTTAGAACCGTATAAACCCCCATCAAGGTCCTTTGATGCAGTTGCTTTCGGGTTTAAAAAAAAAATGAAAGAGTGACTACATAAACCATTAAGCTAATTAATGTTTGGTTGAACGGAGTTCCTCCCCTTAGAGTCAAACTGTTTCTTTAATTTGGAGATGTCTGACGGATTTAGGAAAAATGTACGTATATAACTTTAAAAAAAAGGCAAATGTTGATGCAGATTAAAGGTCAAATGCAACAATCGGCTTGGTGTTTTTTGCATTCGATTATGTTTTAAAACCTTATTTGTAACATTTGACCCCCCCCCCCCCCCCCCCCCCCCGATATTTCGTAAGATGCAACTTAACGACACAATAACCGCCAAACAACCTGAGATACATACAGACAAACTAACAGCATGCAAACGACAAACCCTAATTTTAAATTGAATGGAACATTTTAGTCCGTAACCTACCTCTCCGCAAAATGTAAAGAAATGGGTATTATTAGAAAAACAACAACGTTGGAGCATAGATGAACTTCTTTTCTCATATTTTCAGTGTTTTCTTTATTTTACCCCCCCCCCCCTCTCTCTCTCTCTCTCCCCTCTTTCTCTCTCTCTCTCTCTCTCTCTCACTATCTCTCTCTCTCTCCCCCCCCTCTCTCTCTCTCTCTCTCTCTCTCTCTCTCTCTCTCTCTCTCTCTCTCTCTCTCTCTCTCTCTCCCTCTCTCTCTCTCCACAGATCATATACAGTCAAGCAAACGCGCCTGACAAAATGCAACAACCAGAGTTACAACCAAACATTCTCCCGTTCATAGACTGGCAGTTCAAAAGAATGCAGCATGAACTGCAACGACATTCTTCTCACATAAACAAAAACATGGATGCGAAAATGTCAAGAGTAGAAAATAATCTCCAACGTATTATGAATGACATGGGCAGCATAAAGAAAGGCGTTGAAGAGAACAAGGAAAGTATAGAGGATCTTCAAGAAGACGCGAACGCTCTGATGGACAGAGTTCAGAAGCTCCAATATCAGCTGGATGTGAGAGAGCAAGATTCCAAGGCGTGCAATCTACTATTCATGAACATTGGGGAAGGCAAAAGAGAAGACAACCTCATGACTGGGCAACTTCTCACAGAAATCCTCAACCACTATGATCCCGCAAACAACTGGCGAGAATAAGACTTTGTCAAGGCTTTTCGTCTAGGAAAGCCCCGTTCTCAGGGAAGCGATCCACGGCCAATTATCGTGAAGTTTTGTAGATGGGATGACAAAATGGCAGTTCTGGGCAACAAGCAGCTCAGAGAAGACATAAGGAGAGATGGTATCAGGATCTCCTCAGCAAATGATAGAATATTATCGCAGACAAGGGAATAACCAACAGCACTTTGGTAGGAACTCCCCTGATGATGACCAACGATACTCCCAGACCAACAGAAGACGATACAATGATCCACCTCGTAACGCCACCAGACATGAACAGAAGAGCTATTACCAAGGACAGTCAGCTAGACCCTATACACAGCTGTCTCTTGATATTGGTGAAGATGATTATGATCTGCCACCATCTTACAGAAGGCAGGGGCACCCAGCTGGTTCTAATCATCGGCCACGTCCTTGCAACAATGAAGAACCCGAGGGAAGTGGAGCCTTCCTTGGCCCCAGAAACACCAGTTATGGAAGAAACCAGAGACAGCCCTTTTCACTGCGTTCCAGTCAACGACGTGAGGCGCCAGTGGTGCCTGGCACAGCCACCTACAGTGAGGTGGTCCAGCGACGTACACTCGGTGGAGATAAGCATAAGAGAACAGGGTTTGTCAAGGGCGCTAACAACAATCACTCTGACAGGCTGTCTGAAAACACTGGCAAAGATATAGAGAGAAATGATAACCATGACTCTGACACTCTTGTAATAACTAAGAACGACAACAGTTATGGTGATCTCGCCAAACAACAAGAAATAAACAAACCAGTCCATCTTCCCAGCAATGAAGGTTCACTTCCTCATGACAGTAATCACGGTCATTGTGAAAACCAGTCCATCTTCCCAGCAATGAAGGTTCATTTCCTCATGACAGTAATCATGGTCATTGTGAAAACCAGTCCATCTTCCCAGCAATGAAGGTTCACTTCCTCATGACAGTAATCATGGTCATTGTGAAAACCAGTCCATCTTCCCAGCAATGAAGGTTCATTTCCTCATGACAGTAATCATGGTCATTGTGAAAACCAGTCCATCTTCCCAGCAATGAAGGTTCATTTCCTCATGACAGTAATCATGGTCATTGTGAAAACCAGTCCATCTTCCCAGCATTGAAGGTTCATTTCCTCATGACAGTAATCATGGTCATTGTGATTTCGTTCCTCAGTGACAAAAGCAAAGACGCAGATTTGTCCATGCCATGTGATGTCAATGATGTTGGTTTGCAGGATCCCTTGCAGAGTCAAGAGGTCGTTCTTGCAGAAGGAGCGTCATCTGAGGTTGATGATGCTGGTTTGCAGGATCCCTTGCAGAGTCAAGAGGTCGTTCTTGCAGAAGGAGCGTCATCTGAGGTTGATGATGCTGGTTTGCAGGATCCCTTGCAGAGTCAAGAGGTCGTTCTTGCAGAAGGAGCGTCATCTGAGGTTGATGATGCTGGTTTGCAGGATCCCTTGCAGAGTCAGAAAGAAGTCATTGCTGTGCATGAAGTGACAGATGTTACTAGTGATGTTTTTGCACAGGGTCCTTTGCAGAGGCAGAAAGAAGTCATTGCTGTGCGTGAAGTGGCAGATGTTACTAGTGATGTTTTTGTGCAGGGTCCTTTGCAGAGGCAGAAAGCAGTCATTGCTGTGCATGAAGTGACAGATGTTACTAGTGATGTTTTTGCACAGGGTCCTTTGCAGAGGCAGAAAGAAGTCATTGCTGTGCATGAAGTGACAGATGTTACTAGTGATGTTTTTGCACAGGGTCCTTTGCAGAGGCAGAAAGAAGTCATTGCTGTGCATGAAGTGACAGATGTTACTAGTGATGTTTTTGCACAGGGTCCTTTGCAGAGGCAGAAAGCAGTCATTGCTGTGCATGAAGTGACAGATGTTACTAGTGATGTTTTTGCACAGGGTCCTTTGCAGAGGCAGAAAGAAGTCATTGCTGTGCATGAAGTGACAGATGTTACTAGTGATGTTTTTGCACAGGGTCCTTTGCAGAGGCAGAAAGCAGTCATTGCTGTGCATGAAGTGACAGATGTTACTAGTGATGTTTTTGCACAGGGTCCTTTGCAGAGGCAGAAAGAAGTCATTGCTGTGCATGAAGTGACAGATGTTACTAGTGATGTTTTTGTGCAGGGTCCTTTGCAGAGGCAGAAAGAAGTCATTGCTGTGCATGAAGTGACAGATGTTACTAGTGATGTTTTTGTGCAGGGTCCTTTGCAGAGGCAGAAAGAAGTCATTGCTGTGCATGAAGTGACAGATGTTACTAGTGATGTTTTTGCACAGGGTCCTTTGCAGAGGCAGAAAGAAGTCATTGCTGTGCATGAAGTGACAGATGTTACAGTGATGTTTTTGCACAGGGTCCTTTGTGTGCATGAAGTGACAGATGTTACTAGTGATGTTTTTGCACAGGGTCCTTTGCAGAGGCAGAAAGAAGTCATTGCTGTGCATGAAGTGACAGATGTTACTAGTGATGTTTTTGCACAGGGTCCTTTGCAGAGGCAGAAAGAAGTCATTGCTGTGCATGAAGTGGCAGATGTTACTAGTGATGTTTTTGTGCAGGGTCCTTTGCAGAGGCAGAAAGAAGTCATTGCTGTGCGTGAAGTGACAGATGTTACTAGTGATGTTTTTGTGCAGGGTCCTTTGCAGAGGCAGAAAGAAGTCATTGCTGTGCATGAAGTGACAGATGTTACTAGTGATGTTTTTGTGCAGGGTCCTTTGCAGAGGCAGAAAGCAGTCATTGCTGTGCATGAAGTGACAGATGTTACTAGTGATGTTTTTGTGCAGGGTCCTTTGCAGAGGCAGAAAGAAGTCATTGCTGTGCATGAAGTGGCAGATGTTACTAGTGATGTTTTTGTGCAGGGTCCTTTGCAGAGGCAGAAAGAAGTCATTGCTGTGCATGAAGTGACAGATGTTACTAGTGATGTTTTTGTGCAGGGTCCTTTGCAGAGGCAGAAAGCAGTCATTGCTGTGCATGAAGTGACAGATGTTACTAGTGATGTTTTTGTGCAGGGTCCTTTGCAGAGGCAGAAAGAAGTCATTGCTGTGCATGAAGTGACAGATGTTACTAGTGATGTTTTTGTGCAGGGTCCTTTGCAGAGGCAGAAAGAAGTCATTGCTGTGCATGAAGTGACAGATGTTACTAGTGATGTTTTTGTGCAGGGTCCTTTGCAGAGGCAGAAAGAAGTCATTGCTGTGCATGAAGTGACAGATGTTACTAGTGATGTTTTTGTGCAGGGTCCTTTGCAGAGGCAGAAAGCAGTCATTGCTGTGCATGAAGTGGCAGATGTTACTAGTGATGTTTTTGTGCAGGGTCCTTTGCAGAGGCAGAAAGAAGTCATTGCTGTGCATGAAGTGGCAGATGTTACTAGTGATGTTCTTGTACAGGACCCTGAACGGAGACACGAAGAAATACCTGACTACACAAGGAATGACAGGCAACTCACACAGTGACAGTGACAAGAAAAACTCAGAGACTGACATAAAAGAACAGACTGTCGACCATACTGTTACCCTCTGATTGATTCAGAGGGTGTAAATGCTTCAAATGTTAGTGAGGCAGTTTCATGCGTCAATGTCAATTCAGACACACAAGAAATGGCTTTCACACAAGACACTCCAACTAACCAAGAGAAAGAAAGCCAAAAACAAACTAACAATACCACAGCAAAGGCAGAAACACAGGACAGACCACAACGTGCTGCCTCATTTAGGGCAAGAGGTCCAAACGGCAAGCCGCCTGTGACGCAGAGGTCATCCAGCCAGAGCAGCATACTGGACTCTCTGGTCAGAACGTCATCCAGTGATCGCTCCAGAGAGAAGGAAGCCTGTGAGCGCAGGAACTCAAGTGGCCTTCTTAACAAAAAATAGGAAATCGTCCGGGCCACTGAAACACACTCTAAAAGTAATGAAAAAGAAACGAAAGCCAATGGAAGACAACATACAAATGTCACTATAAATAATGTAAATATTGTACAAAACACTGAAGTAAAATTCCTGAATTATAATGTCAATGGATTACTGCCGAAATTAGAGAATTTGGATTTTGTTAACTTTCTTTTGTTACATGATTTTATTTGTCAACTGAGACTTTTGTTGCTAATGATTTCAGTTCTTCCTTGTTTTGTGATTATAACATTTTTACATTGAAAGCAAAAAAGCTATCTCATCATGGTCGATACTCTGGTGGCATTATTGTCATGATAAGAAAAACGTTTGACAAATGTGTTCATCAAGTGAATGTAAGTAGTCAGCATGCCATAGTCATAAATGTAAATAAAGATCTGTTTTCTACAAAGCACCCTATTATGCTAATCTGTTCCTATGTCCATCCATGATTCAGTGTTTTGGAATGATGAACGTGATGGATATGGAATTGAAACGTTGGAACAGCTTTTTATTAGAGCTACAAGATGCATATGATGATTTCTATGTTTTATTATGCGGTGATTTAAATGCAGGAACTGGTTGTAACAATTATTCCTTTGTTGAAGATAATTTTGATTTTATTCGTTCAAACTATGTTGTAGAAAATGAGTTTTGTAGACATTCTGATGATAAGACAACAAAAGTGTTTGGTAATCAACTTCTTGAAATTTGCAATACTTTTGATTGCATTATCCTAAATGGATTGCGTGGTTGGAATTTTGATAATGGCTATACTTATATCTCAACCTCAGGCTGTTGTGTCATAGATTATTTTATAATGTCTTGTGAACTTTTTTTTATCAGTTGATGTTACCGGGGTTGGCATTGAAAGTATTGTAGAGTCAGATCATCTACCAATTATAACGACAGTCAATCAAAAGAATGCATGTGAAGCAAACGATGAATATGTAGCAAATAATGAAAACGCATGTAAATATAACATCAGATAGAATGATGACAAAAAAGATGAATTCAATAAAAACCTTACTTGTGACTCTATACAACATAAGTATGCTTGTGCTCTTAGTGCTTTAGACACTGATGTTGATTATGCTTTAACAGTATTTGTTGAAGGTTTAAATGAAGCTAGTAAATACATACAGTCTAAAGATAATAATAGCAAAAGACAAGGATCAGAGTGGTTTGATGCAGAATGTATAAAAGTCAAGAAAGAAACTAGGAGACTATTAAATATTGTTCGAAAGACTAAAGATAAAGATGATGGTAAAATATATGCCCAAGAACAGAAAAAGTATAAATTATTATTGAAAATCAAAAACCGTGAAATTAAGAAACACAAAGCTGAATTACTGCCCAATAATTTATCTGATTCCTCATGCTTTTGGAGAGAACTTAGAAAGACGGGATGTGGCAATAAAGAGAGAGTTACAAACAATATAAAAATTGATGACTGGGTCAAACATTTAAAAAATGTGTTTCAAACGGATACAGCTCCACACACTGATCAAGAATATCCAGACATTGACCTTAGTGAACTACAAGATCATGATTTAAGCAATATAATTTCTGAAGAAGAGTTACAGCAAGCTATCAATAAATTAAAATCAGGTAAGGCAAGTGGGATAGCTGGAATTATGTCTGAAATATAGGAAAACGGGGGCGTACCGATTCACCACTTTCTTCTCCAACTGTTTAATGCAATATTTGATAAAGGAATATATCCAAAAGAATGGGCAAAGGCAATCATTATTCCAGTTTACAAAAAAGGAAATTCTGAAAATGCAGATGACCATAGAGGAATATCTTTGCTAAGCACTATATCCAAATGTTGCACTTCAATACTGAATGCAAGAGTATATAAGTGGTTAGAAAATAATTCATTAATATGAGAAAACCAGGCAGGGTTTAGAACACATTATTCCACAGTCGACCAGATTTACAATTTATATAGTATAGTTAAAAATGTATGAGTAAAAAAGCAGAAAATAATACATTGCTTTCGTAGACTTCAAGAAAGCCATCGATTCAGTCAGACGCGATATACTACTTGACTGCATTAAAAACAAGGGTGTAAAAGGTAAGTTTCTTGCTTCATTGTCAGTTATGAATCCTTATTTTCATGTGTCCGTGCAAACATTGGTTTATCAGAGATTTTTGATTGTCTAATAGGAGTAAGACAGGGGTGCGTGTTGAGCCCTACCTTGTTTTCAATATTTATTAATCAGTTGTCAGACCATATGATGGAAAAGGATACGATACGATACGATACGATACTGGTTCAAACTACTACAGATGCATTCTCACAGATTACCCTATCATGCTTATTTAATGTTGCTTAATTTAGATGAATCTGGAAACAGTTGTTGGGCATCACAAATACGGCAAATTCTCTGTGAAACTGGGTTTAACCCTTTCACCGCCAAAGTCGCATTTTAGCACCACAGTGACTTAACACCTATGTCACTAAAAGGCATCAAATCAGGGTCTATTATCCAAAGACTCTGTTGTCTTAGTTTTGGGAAGTAAGGATAGACCTTATTTTATATATGTGATAGAAGAATCCCCAATACTGCAGATGGATTTTGTTCTCTACCCAGGTACATTTAATGGACATTTTTGGATTAAATATGGCTGGCGGTGAAGGATTAATATTGTCTGGCTCCAGCAAGGCGTTGGAGACGTGAAAGCTTTTCTACGTTTGCTAAAACAAAGATTAGTTGACACTTACATACAGGAATGGTCTGGGTCTGTCAGGGACCGAAACAGGTACGACAACTATAGATCTTTTAAAACCATCTTTGAAAAAGAAACATATGGAGTTCAATGGAGTATTGTTTTCGGGTTGCCATATCCCAGATACGATTTAATGTTTTACCAATTAACAATAAAGTCCATCGGTATAGTGAAAACGTTAAAGATAAAAATTTAATGTGTCCATTGTGTAAGTCCAGACTGGAAGATGAACAACATTTCTTACTTGAATGTCCAATGTATATTACTCTAAGAACTAATTTTGTGAACAATTGCTGCCGTTTACCTTTATGTCAACTACTTCTGCAAGCAATAGTACTTACAGACATAACCTGTCTCGGTATGTTTCCATGCATGTAACGAAAGGAAGAAAATGCTTAGGTCTACTCAGAATGTGTAAAGTATGTCTATGCCAATTTAGGATGCATAATTGCATATTTTAATATTCTTGCTTTGTGAACAATTCCTTGTTTCTGGGTAATATAAAGCATGGCGTATTTATTAAGGCGATGAACGAGCAATGTGCGTTTGACTATGTACATAGTTTATTATGATCTCCCATCTACTGTATAATGATTGCTTTCTAGTGATGTACATGTGATGCTTACAGGCTTTGTTTTCTGTTCTGTTCTTTTTGTTTCTGTTTATTTATGTTTTGTTTGTTTAATAGTTTGATCTCCCCTTTCACCCCACCTTCCCATTGTATTGTGGCCCAAGGCCGATGTACATTACAATATTTCTGAGTTCTGAGTTCTGAGTTCTCTCTCTCTCTCAACATTTTCTTTTGAAATCGTTTTCCTGGCTAGAATATGACGGCGCATGCGCACTATGTTATCTTCACATCGCTATGAGGAAGTTGGTGGGAATTGTATTTTGTTTATTTCTCACATGTCATCTCCATGTTGATTTACGGAAGTTCCAGAGAAATTGTATTTTCTGTATTAGCATATTGTAACCATGGAAACCGTCATGAAGCTGTTTTCAGTTCTCTTTGTCTCGCTTGGTCCTTGTCTTGTTTGTTCACACATTTCCTCATTTCTTCTTTTCATTCTTTCTCTATTTTATCTTCCATTGTCTTGTGTGTGTTTATTGTGGAATGTATTTGATCTCCCTCTAACACTTCACTTTCGTTTCCTTTCCCACATTTCTGCTTTCGGTTTTTCGTCTTTTCTGTCTTTTTTTTATTTTCTTCTTAAAACCCCCCCATTGTTCTCGAGGGTGTGATGCGAGTAAAGCTTAAACTTGTCAAAACTATCTTTTTTTTATATAGTAATAACACTGCACTTGAATATGAATTTGGAATTACTCTGTTTCCCACTATGTCTCTCCCACCCCTCTCTCTCCCTCTCTCATTCTCTGTTTCTCTCTCAATGATAATAGAAGATGAGACCTATGCGGTTTGCTTTCAGGCCATTCGGATTCAGTAACCTTCTTTGTCCTTCTTTAATCTCGTCCCTTTTGAACCGTTATTTTTTGGCTTCCATATCAGAGCCCTGACGAGAGATGTCACAAACGACGTGCATTGTCAAAGGGACTAAGGCTCTCAATGGCTCATCATCGTTCATATAAAAAAGCATGGTGCTATTTTATTTTATTTATAATCTTTTTTTTTCTTTCTGTCTTTTTGTTTAGTTTTTCTCTTTCTCTCTTTTCTTTTAATTTTTTTTCCTTTTTATTTTATTTCTATCTTTTCCTATGTGTTTTCTAACCTTCAATATTCTTTCTGTCTGTCTTTATGGTTTTTTTTCAATTTCTTATATGGATTCTTTCTTTCCGTTTTCTTATTTTAATATTTTAGTATAAAATTCATTTATTTTTGTTTGTCTCTTATTCCTTCCTTTCTTTCATTCTGTTTCAATATGTTCTCTCTATCCTGCAGAACTTTGCATCAACGCTATAGCCATGTCCTACAGGGCCATCATTTGTAAAAGCCTGACTAGTCCTTCCTTTCTGAAAGTTTATAATGTTCTTTCGTCTTCTTATTTCTTTTTCGTCCAGCTCTTTTTCCTTTCTCTTCCTATACATGAGTTGCAATATACATACCAGTATGTTGTCATCTTTATATGGATGGTAATATGTATGTTGTTATCTTTATATGGATGGTAATATGTATGTTGTTATCTTTATATGGATGGTAATATGTATGTTGTTATCTTTATATGGATGGTAATATGTATGTTGTTATCTTTATATGGATGGTAATATGTATGTTGTCATCGTTACATGGATTGTAATATGTATGTTGTCATCTTTACATGGATTGTAATATGTATGTTGTCATCTTTACATGGATTGTAATATGTATGTTATCATCTTTACATGGATTGTAATATGTATGTTATCATCTTTATATGGATTGTAATATGTATGTTGTCATCTTTACATGGATTGTAATATGTATGTTGTCATCTTTACATGGATTGTAATATGTATGTTGTCATCTTTACATGGATTGTAATATGTATGTTGTTATCTTTGCATGGATTGTAATATGTATGTTGTCATCGTTACATGGATTGTAATATGTATGTTGTCATCTTTATATGGATTGTAATATGTATGTTGTCATCTTTACATGGATTGTAATATGTATGTTGTTATCTTTACATGGATTGTAATATGTATGTTGTCATCTTTATATGGATTGTAATATGTATGTTGTCATCTTTACATGGATTGTAATATGTATGTTGTCATCTTTACATGGATTGTAATATGTATGTTGTCATCTTTACATGGATTGTAATATGTATGTTGTCATCTTTACATGGATTGTAATATGTATGTTGTTATCTTTACATGGATTGTAATATGTATGTTGTTATCTTTACATGGATTGTAATATGTATGTTGTCATCTTTACATGGATTGTAATATGTATGTTGTTATCTTTACATGGATTGTAATATGTATGTTGTTATCTTTACATGGATTGTAATATGTATGTTGTTATCTTTACATGGATTGTAATATGTATGTTGTCATCGTTACATGGATTGTAATATGTATGTTGTCATCGTTACATGGATTGTAATATGTATGTTGTCATCTTTA
Source organism: Phymorhynchus buccinoides (assembly GCA_017654935.2). NCBI lineage: Eukaryota > Metazoa > Mollusca > Gastropoda > Neogastropoda > Raphitomidae > Phymorhynchus > Phymorhynchus buccinoides. The sequence continues at coordinate 1,897,588 of CM065680.1, read as the reverse complement.
TATGGATGGTAATATGTATGTTGTCATCGTTACATGGATTGTAATATGTATGTTGTCATCTTTACATGGATTGTAATATGTATGTTGTCATCTTTATATGGATGGTAATATGTATGTTGTCATCTTTATATGGATTGTAATATGTATGTTGTCATCTTTATATGGATTGTAATATGTATGTTGTCATCTTTATATGGATTGTAATATGTATGTTGTCATCTTTACATGGATTGTAATATGTATGTTGTCATCGTTACATGGATTGTAATATGCATGTTGTCATCGTTACATGGATTGTAATATGTATGTTGTCATCTTTACATGGATTGTAATATGTATGTTGTCATCTTTACATGGATTGTAATATGTATGTTGTCATCTTTCCATGGATTGTAATATGTATGTTGTCATCGTTACATGGATTGTAATATGTATGTTGTTATCTTTACATGGATTGTAATATGTATGTTGTTATCTTTACATGGATTGTAATATGTATGTTGTCATCGTTACATGGATTGTAATATGTATGTTGTTATCTTTACATGGATTGTAATATGTATGTTGTCATCTTTACATGGATTGTAATATGTATGTTGTTATCTTTACATGGATTGTAATATGTATGTTGTCATCTTTCCATGGATTGTAATATGTATGTTGTCATCTTTACATGGATTGTAATATGTATGTTGTCATCTTTACATGGATTGTAATATGTATGTTGTCATCTTACCTTTACATGGATTGTAATATGTATGTTGTCATCGTTACATGGATTGTAATATGTATGTTGTTATCTTTATATGGATTGTAATATGTATGTTGTCATCGTTACATGGATTGTAATATGTATGTTGTCATCTTTACATGGATTGTAATATGTATGTTGTCATCTTTATATGGATTGTAATATGTATGTTGTCATCTTTACATGGATTGTAATATGTATGTTGTCATCTTACCTTTACATGGATTGTAATATGTATGTTGTCATCGTTACATGGATTGTAATATGTATGTTGTTATCTTTATATGGATTGTAATATGTATGTTGTCATCGTTACATGGATTGTAATATGTATGTTGTCATCGTTACATGGATTGTAATATGTATGTTGTCATCTTTATATGGATGGTAATATGTATGTTGTCATCTTTACATGGATTGTAATATGTATGTTGTCATCTTTACATGGATTGTAATATGTATGTTGTTATCTTTGCATGGATTGTAATATGTATGTTGTTATCTTTGCATGGATTGTAATATGTATGTTGTCATCTTACCTTTACATGGATTGTAATATAATAATAATAATAATAATACTGGTTATTTATTGAGCGCTTAACTCCCTTTGCAGGGTGCTCAAAGCGCTGAACAAAGGCCTAAACACTAACATACAGACAAACATACACATTAAAGACAAGCCAAGAATAATCAACATGAAGACAAGTATCAATGAATATAAACATTACAAATAAGTGAGACTGTTCATACAAAATACATGTATTAATCTCTCTCGCCCTCCTCCCCCCTCTCTCCCCCCTCCTCCCCCCTCCTCCCCCTCCCTCCCCCCCACACACACACGCACGCACGCACACACACACACACACACACACTACAAGTTAATATCATCAAGGACTACGTGGATTAGAGGTGAGAGCATGAGGTTTCAAAAAGATGAGTTTTCAGAAAAGTTTTGAAAGACTGGACAGAGGAAGAGTGGCGAACACTCATAATATGTATGTTGTCATCTTACCTTTACATGGATTGTAATATGTATGTTGTCATCTTTACATGGATTGTAATATGTATGTTGTCATCTTTACATGGATTGTAATATGTATGTTGTTATCTTTACATGGATTGTAATATGTATGTTGTTATCTTTATCTTTACATGGATTGTAATATGTATGTTGTTATCTTTACATGGATTGTAATATGTATGTTGTCATCTTTACATGGATTGTAATATGTATGTTGTCATCTTTACATGGATTGTAATATGTAATGTTGTCATCTTTACATGGATTGTAATATGTATGTTGTCATCTTTACATGGATTGTAATATGTATGTTGTTATCTTTACATGGATTGTAATATGTATGTTGTCATCTTACATGGATTGTAATATGTATGTTGTCATCTTTACATGGATTGTAATATGTATGTTGTTATCTTTACATGGATTGTAATATGTATGTTGTTATCTTTACATGGATTGTAATATGTATGTTGTCATCTTTACATGGATTGTAATATGTATGTTGTCATCTTTACATGGATTGTAATATGTATGTTGTCATCTTTACATGGATTGTAATATGTATGTTGTTATCTTTACATGGATTGTAATATGTATGTTGTCATCTTTACATGGATTGTAATATGTATGTTGTCATCTTTACATGGATTGTAATATGTATGTTGTTATCTTTATGGATTGTAATATGTATGTTGTCATTGTTATCTTTACATGGATTGTAATATGTATGTTGTCATCTTTACATGGATTGTAATATGTATGTTGTCATCACATGGATTGTAATATGTATGTTGTCATCTTTATCTTTACATGGATTGTAATATGTATGTTGTTATCTTTACATGGATTGTAATATGTATGTTGTTATCTTTACATGGATTGTAATATGTATGTTGTCATCTTTACATGGATTGTAATATGCATGTTGTCATCGTTACATGGATTGTAATATGCATGTTGTCATCGTTACATGGATTGTAATATGTATGTTGTCATTGCACGCACAGCTATATGTCAGGGATGTGTGTTGAACGTAATAACTATTATAATGTGTTGTAGCATTTACTATGCGTGTAACTTAGCCTATCCATTCACCTTTCCACCTTGTCCGTGCGCGTGCGCTTGCGCCTCCCCCCCTCCCAACACCCCGGTTTGTTGGCAATGCTGCCCCTCCCTGGCTTGAAAACGTTCGTAAACCGCTGGTCTGTTTGTGAATTTTATTAAATGTCTGATTTCCCACAGATTTCGTTTCTGTTCTTTTTTTCTTTTCTTTTTTTTGCTGTCCCATCTTCTGGGCCGTACAGTGGCGTTGCTCCCACGCCGCTCATTCCGATTCCCAATTCGCAGCCACACCTCCGCACGTTCAGGTCGCAGAATCCGAGACCAGCAGTTCAAGGGGAGCGAATCTATTTTAGTCCGTCAGGAGGCAAACAACCGAGGAGACACTGTACTGCTGCTGAGTCACTTTGGTGGAGTTCAGTAGAGCCTGTTCACCACCTACTAAGCCACCTACTGACGACACTATTCTCTTAGTCGCGGAGCCAGCGTGAGTGAGATCCTCCTCCGAGGGTGCCACCACAACCATCCAACGACAGCTCCCCAGAACACACTGATTCCCATGACTTTGACCCGAACGCACCAAGGCATAGACTGGATCGGAAACCGAAACTGAGGTCACCATGAGAGCAGGGCTTGCAAAGCCACAGAATTTGATACATTTTTTTAAAATGATTGGTGGAAATGAGGCGGTTGACTATGATGATGATGATGGTGCTATGGAGTTCCGTATCGGTCTGAGACTACATGACAGGGCTGTATTCTACGCTTCCTTTCATAATGATATCCCGGCGTTGACCAGGCCCGAGAACTACAGACACCTGCAGTGTTGGTTTTGAAATTAGAGCAACACTTTCAGAACCTCATCTGTTAAGCGGATGAAGCTCGACTGTGTGGTTTCAGTCTTCCCATTGAGCCCATAGCCACTCACTCTGGGTAGGAGTCGGTCCAGGACCGTACAAATCCTCGCCTCTGATGGGATTCGAACCCGTGACCTCCCAGCCAGTAGTCCGCGACGCTAACCACTACGCCACGGCGGCTGGTTCGTTTCTGTTCTTTGCTCGTACCCACCAGCCCCCCACCCCCACCCCCACCCCCACACGCTCACTCTTCAGTCGTATACTTTTTAAGCCATCAAAGTATTTGCTTTATTTGCTTTCTTGATTGCCCATCCGCACTCCAGTTAGTCACCCCTCCTCTCTCTCTCTCTCTCTCTCTCTCTCTCTCTCTCTCTCTCTCTCTCTCTCTCTCTCTCTCTCTCTCTCTCTCTCTCTCTCTCTCTCTCTCTCTCTCTCTCTCTCTCTCTCTCTCTTCTCTCTCTCTCTCTCTCTCTCTCTCTCCTGCCAATGATTGCTTTCAAGATTGTCCACCTTGTAGCTAAGTGTTTTCACATTAGCACCTTTCCTCTTTCCTATATCGCGTAATTCGACCCGAATCGCCTGCCCCGTGCCTGTGTTCACATTGAGATAGCATGACACTTAGAATGATGCTAACTTAGAAGCTCTTCCAATGTCCTATAGGATTTAATAGGACTTTTGGAAGAGCTTCTAAGTTAGCATGATGCTAAGTCTCATGCTATCTCAATGTGAATACAGGCCCTGGTTTCTATTTTTTTGGGGGATATTATTTTTCATTTGAATAAAGCAAGCGTCGAGGGATGAGCTGGTAACAAAGTGTAAGCGAGTGATATCTCTTGACGAAGATTTGCATTGCTTTAGTGTTTCTCATTTTTGTTTGTGCCTTTATTTGTTTGTGGTTTTGGGTTATTTTCAGTTGATAACGAGGTCGTTTGTAATCAACGCAGAAACTTTGAAGCAACTTGAAGTTAATGAGGCCACGCCGTAAACAGCTTTTAACTGCATACACTCTCCGGACTGAGAACGGGTGGATACACAAATGCTTAATGAAGGGTTTCAACACACAGACATCAACTAGTTGACAAGACATTGATTCAGGGACATTGCGGAGACCGTCCTACATTCAGAAACTGTTACTTGTTACTTAGCACTTCGATTCCACTGCACAGGGATGAGGAAATTTAAGCTGAAATGAGATGTAAGCGAAGACAACATGGTTCACCACAATGAGACATGACGTCCTTTGAGTGAATTTTGACGACGCCTTATTTCTGTGTGTGTGTGACAAACGACATGTATTCTGTTTTGAAAAGAAAAACCTCTTGCTGCTGACAGGAAACAGCCAGGAGTCATCAGTTCCTGTCAACGGAAATCATCTTTTCTGTCTAATCTGGTCGTCAAAAGGGCAAGTTGCCAAGTAAAAGCGTTGCTGCTCGATTGGAACGTTCTAGTGTAGGCTACATCCCCTTGGCAGCCATCACTAAATGGAAACCTGTGCCCCTCCAGCAATTCCCCGGCCCCCTCCCACCCCACCCCCTTGCCCTCAAAGGGCGGCTCTGCTGCTCTGGTAGGCCTACGTTTGTCTATCAATCATATTTTGCTTTCTAATTAACAACTAGAAGAACTTAGGCAATAATAAACTTAACAGCACACAACGATCAAACACAACATTGCAATTTTGATTTTATCTGCGCAGCCAATAAAAGATTAAAAACATTGAATCGGTCACCACAATCGATCTAAAACAGGAAATGTACTCGCGATAACGCTGGATTGTTTGCGTCAAACCAGCTCCAGATGAAGTCATGGAACGCTTGGAGTGCTTGTAACAAGTCATGGAACGCTTGGAGTGCTTGTAACAAGTCATGGAACGCTTGGAGTGCTTGTAACAAGAAAGAGGTTGCTTAGAATGTTTGATGTTAGCACGCAGAGCGTCACGAGGCGTGCTCTGGTGTAAAGAGTCCAGTCATCATCAGCGCAGTGTCTATGGAATTCACTTGTGCCGCCGGTCGCCTCATTACACGTCTATATCACACACATACACACACGTACATGTTAGACAGACACCAAAACAGGCATGCCGACAGACACATACACACGTAATATGCCTCGCACAAACGAGAGAGAGAGAGAGAGAGAGAGAGAGAGAGAGAGAGAGAGAGAGAGAGAGAGAGAGAGAGAGAGAGAGAGAGAGAGAGAGAGAGAGAGAGAGAGAGAGAGAGAGAGAGAGAGAGAGAGAGAGAGAGAGAGAGATAATGAATGGTTTATTGCTATAAAGCGTGAGCTCCATCAGCAATTCGGCGTGATAAACGGTAAACAGATAAACCATAACAACAAAATCGATAGTTAAAGCATAAGATTCTCATTCACAGAGGATTCTCATTCATTAATGATATTGGGAAAAAATCAACCCAGTTTTCTTTGTGAGAGAGAGAGAGAGAGAGAGAGAGAGAGAGAGAGAGAGAGAGAGAGAGAGAGAGAGAGAGAGAGAGAGAGAGAGAGAGAGAACGAACGAACGAACCATTTTAATGAATAGGCCGTTGCCCGTGTCATAAGGGACCAGAGGGGAAGGGGCGCAGAAAAAAAAAATCAAAACAATAATCTTTGACTAATACATTAAACTTTCAACAAACATAAGCAAAATATATGTAATTTTGGATCAAAGAGTATCTGCGAGTTTGCAAATCAACTGCAACATCATTTGGAATGTACATTCAAAATAGAAGAAAAATCAATACAGTAAAAGAAATGAAACCTGAAGGAAAAGAGAGCAATAGAAAGCATATTACTAATTAAACATGCTGCATAACTTTCTAAAATTAAACGCTTTTGATAAGCATAAAGCAAGAGGCATGCATATTCTCGAATTAGAAAGCAACAAAATTAACTTGAAAGCATTTGGTTTTAGATAATATTTTTTCTGGAATGTATATTTGACGAAGGGTTTTGTATTGTTCACAAACAAGAATGAAATGAAGTTCAGTTTCTTCGTCACCAGGACAAAATGGACACTTTTTATCTCGATTAAGTGAATATCTGTAACGGTGAGGTTTTAACGGTGACACACCAAGTCTTATTCTTGTTAAATATTTTCGTAGAATGGGGTTTTTAATTGTATACGTATATTGTGGAAGTTCACACAATTGTCTAAAAGTTGAATAGAATGTGTATCTCCCATTAGCCATTATATTAGAATCAAGATCCTGCAGATGGCAATCAAACAGTCTTTGTTTAAAAACAGAAAGGAAGGACTTAATAATATTATGTCCTACTCCGTGATTATCCCAGACATAACGAAAACCATATCTACATAAAGTGTCACAAACTTTTGTAACCCAATTCCTTTTCCCATTTGAATGAAATGTATATAACATATAAACTTTCTTTGGTATACGGAACATTTTTCAAGTAAAGATGATACAGTTAGCAAACATAATATAGTAAAAGTCATACACATAAGCATAAGAGAGAGAGAGAGAGAGAGAGAGAGAGAGAGAGAGAGAGAGAGAGAGAGAGAGAGAGAGAGAGAGAGAGAGAGAGAGAGAGAGAGAGAGAGAGAGAGAGAGATACTGCGTGCTTTAAATGTTTTAGTGTAATTAAAGGAAACAGAATAAACGTATAAATAAACAAGAACAACAAAAGCAGACCCCCAAACAGACTACAAAGCCAAGGGCCACACATTCATTGTAAGTTGTAAACTAGCGTGACTGTGAAGGCTGTGACAGTGACAGTCACGCAGAGACAGAGACTATCGTGACACAGACCCATCAGACTGAGGACTGGACTACTGTCAGGCTGCAGTCTGCAGGAGAGGCTCAATCATGACAGAACCCGAGGATATGTCTTCTCTCAGAGGAGAAAAAGAAACAACTGTAAGCAAAGAATTAGAAAGAGAAATACGAACATTTTAGGAAAGTTTTATCGAAGGTAAAATGGGGGTGGGGGGAGAACAACAATGAACAACGTTTTATATATACGATTCTATGCATGACACTAATAACTATATCATTATGTGCTTAGTATAAGTTATGCATGTTGAATCTTGTACTATTTAATAATTATGATGCTGTTATCTATAATTACTATGTCATGATTTGTAATCCTTTATCATGCCTTTGTAAAGCGCGATGAGCCAAAGGTGTGGTATCGCGCTATCTATTATTATCATACTGGACCGGGCCATCTGCCCGTGCCAAAGGGAACAATGGGAAGGGAAATTATCGATTCAAGCAAAAGAAAGGGTGAAAAAGAGAAAAAGATCCATCACACAAGGAAGTCATCAAGTATCAAACAACCTCTGGAGGGGGGTGGTAGAGAGAGAGAGAGAGAGAGAGAGAGAGAGAGAGAGAGAGAGAGAGAGAGAGAGAGAGAGAGAGAGAGAGAGAGAGAGAGAGAGAGTTTTCGAAATAAAATAGAAAACGTTTTTGTGGCAGAAAGAAAAGAAAACTATCCTTGTCTTTTCCACTATTTTGCTGAACAAAAAGGAAATATTTTATGATTTCCCTTACTTCCTTTTCAACCGCCATGGTGGTGATTCAATCTGGGTGAACGGGGCGGTAAATATCGGATTGATCTTTTTTGTTCACTCGTGCTGGAAGGAAAAGGAGGTAAAGGAGGCAAAGGAGGTAAAGGTGTGCTAACACCACACACATGCTGTTTACGACGAGGTGAGCTGGTACAGTAGCTGCTAAAACCAAGAAGTCTTCTTGCTAAAACACACACACTGCCACGTTTATGCCCTCCCCTCTCTCTCTCTCTTTGTCTCTCTGTCTCTCTCTCTCTCATTATTATTATTAGTCCGTCACCAAGACGGACTATTGCGATGGGCTGGTTTGTATTTTTTTTGTATTTTGTTTGTTTTGTTGTTGTTGTTTTTTTCTGTCTGTCCCAAGGATATCTCCCGAACCGCTTGACCGAATCGCGTCAAATTTTGTGTGAAGGTGTGCCTCCTTAATAGGAAGAGATCGGCGCAAACCATTTTGCCGTCGTGACCTTGACCTTGACGTACGACCTTGAAAACCGAAAATCTATTTTTAGCCATATCTCGGGCACCGATCAACATAGGATGTTGAAACGTGGCATGAAGGTGGTTTGGCTTATGCCCGTTCTGATGATGGCATACCGATCAAGGTCAAGGTCAAGGTCAAAAAGATCGCTGGAGCCTGAAAATCGGAGGGTCATTTTTTTCTCCTTCTGTCTGTCCCAAGGATATCTTTCGAACGGGTTGACAGAATCACGTCAAATTGTGTGTGCTGGTGTGTCACCATGAGAGGAAGGCATCCGCGCAAACCATATTGCCGTCGTGACCTTGACCTTGGCGTACGACCTTGAAAACCGACAATCTTTCAGGGGCCATAACTCCCACACCGTTAGTGTTAGAGTCTTCAAATTTGGCATGAAGGTACTTTGGCTTATGCCCGTTCTGTTGGTGGCATACCGATCAAGGTCAAGGTCACGGTCCGGGCGATCCGTAGGCCTTGAATGTGGTAGGGGTCTACACATTGGGTTTTAAGCCATATTTTCCACATTGGTACTTGACAGAAGCGCTTCAGATTGTGTGTGGTACTGTATACCCTAGAGAAGAAAACATCCGAGCATAAATTATCACCATGCTGACCTTGACCTTGAAGTGTGACCTTGAAAACCGAAATTTCCTTCTTTGCGCTATATGTTTCTTCTTCAAGCTGTATCTCGTGAACTAGAAGACAGAATCCCTTCCAATTTTGTGTCAGGATGTGACACTCTACGGATTGTCGCAAGTGCGTGGCATTGCTGGTGACGGACATGTCTGCCGCTCGGCGACGCCCTTGTTATTATTATTATTATTATCATTATTATTATTATTATTATTATTATTATTATTATTATTATTATTATTGCTCTTCATTCAAAGCTTTCTATGATTATGTCCGTGACCATTATTTTGATTTGTGTGTTTTGGTTTTTCCTTTGCTCTTTGATTCACACATTGTTAGCTCTTTGATTCACACATTGCTAGCTCTCTGATTCACACATTGTTAGCTCTCTGATTCACACATTGTTAGCTCTTTGATTCACATTGTTAGCTCTTTGATTCACACATTGTTAGCTCTTTGATTCACATTGTTAGCTCTTTGATTCACACATTGCTAGCTCTCTGATTCACACATTGTTAGCTCTCTGATTCACACATTGTTAGCTCTTTGATTCACATTGTTAGCTCTTTGATTCACACATTGTTAGCTCTTTGATTCACACATTGTTAGCTCTTTGATTCACACATTGTTAGCTCTTTGATTCACACATTGTTAGCTCTTTGATTCACACTTTGTTAGCTCTTTGATTCACACACTGTTAGCTCTGTGATTCACACATTGTTAGCGCTTTGATTCACACTGCTAGCTCTTTGATTCACACTTTGTTAGCTCTTTGATTCACACATGGTTAGCTCTTTGATTCACACTGCTAGCTCTTTGATTCACACATTGTTAGCTCTTTGATTCACACTTTGTTAGCGCTTTGATTCACATTGTTAGCTCTTTGATTCACACTTTGTTAGCTCTTTGATTCACACTGCTAGCTCTTTGATTCACACATTGTTAGCTCTCTGATTCACACATTGTTAGCTCTCTGATTCACACATTGTTAGCTCTTTGATTCACACATTGTTAGCTCTTTGATTCACACATTGTTAGCTCTTTGATTCACACATTGTTAGCTCTTTGATTCACACATGTTAGCTCTTTGATTCACACATTGTTAGCTCTTTGATTCACACTTTGTTAGCTCTTTGATTCACACATTGTTAGCTCTTTGATTCACACATTGTTAGCTCTCTGATTCACACATTGTTAGCTCTCTGATTCACACATTGTTAGCTCTTTGATTCACACATTGTTAGCTCTTTGATTCACACATTGTTAGCTCTTTGATTCACACATTGTTAGCTCTTTGATTCACACATTGTTAGCTCTTTGATTCACACATTGCTAGCTCTTTGATTCACACATTGTTAGCTCTTTGATTCACACATTGTTAGCTCTTTGATTCACACATTGTTAGCTCTTTGATTCACACATTGTTAGCGCTTTGATTCACACATTGTTAGCTCTTTGATTCACACTGTTAGCTCTTTGATTCACACATTGTTAGCTCTTTGATTCACACATTGTTAGCTCTTTGATTCACACATTGTTAGCTCTTTGATTCACACATTGTTAGCTCTTTGATTCACACTGTTAGCTCTTTGATTCACACATTGTTAGCTCTTTGATTCACATTGTTAGCTCTTTGATTCACACATGGTTAGCTCTGTGATTCACACATTGTTAGCTCTTTGATTCACACATTGTTAGCTCTTTGATTCACACATTGTTAGCTCTCTGATTCACACATTGTTAGCTCTTTGATTCACACTTTGTTAGCTCTGTGATTCACACTTTGCTAGCGCTTTGATTCACACATTGTTAGCTCTTTGATTTACACATTGTTAGCTCTCTGATTCACACATTAGCTCTTTGATTCACACTTTGTTAGTGCTTTGATTCACATATTGTTAGCTCTCTGATTCACACATTGTTAGCTCTTTGATTCACACATTGTTAGCACTTTGATTCACACTGTTAGCTCTGTGATTCACACATTGTTAGCGCTTTGATTCACACATTGTTAGCTCTTTGATTCACATTGTTAGCTCTTTGATTCACATTGTTAGCTCTTTGATTCACACATTGTTAGCTCTTTGATTCACACTTTGTTAGCTCTTTGATTCACACATTGTTAGCTCTTTGATTCACACATTGTTAGCTCTTTGATTCACATTGTTAGCTCTTTGATTCACATTGTTAGCTCTTTGATTCACACACTGTTAGCTCTTTGATTCACACATTGTTAGCTCTTTGATTCACATTGTTAGCTCTTTGATTCACACATGGTTAGCTCTGTGATTCACACACTGTTAGCTCTTTGATTCACACATTGCTAGCTCTTTGATTCACACTTTGTTAGCTCTTTGATTCACACATTGTTAGCTCTTTGATTCACACTTTGTTAGCTCTGTGATTCACACATTGTTAGCTCTTTGATTCACACATTGTTAGCTCTTTGATTCACACTTTTTTAGCTCTTTGATTCACACATTGTTAGCTCTGTGATTCACACATTGTTAGCTCTTTGATTCACACTGTTATCTCTGTGATTCACACATTGCTAGCTCTTTGATTCACACATTGTTAGCTCTTTGATTCATACTGTTAGCTCTCTGATTCACACATTGCTAGCTCTTTGATTCACACATTGTTAGCTCTCTGATTCACACATTGCTAGCTCTCTGATTCACACATCGTTAGCTCTTTGATTCACACATTGCTAGCTCTTTGATTCACACATTGTTAGCTCTTTGATTCACACATTGTTAGCTCTTTGATTCACACATTGTTAGCTCTCTGATTCACACATTGCTAGCTCTTTGATTCACACTTTGTTAGCTCTTTGATTCACACATTGTTAGCTCTTTGATTCACACATTGTTAGCTCTTTGATTCACACATTGTTAGCTCTTTGATTCACATTGTTAGCGCTTTGATTCACACATTGTTAGCTCTTTGATTCACACATTGCTAGCTCTGTGATTCACACATTGTTAGCTCTTTGATTCACACATTAGCTCTCTGATTCACACATTGCTAGCTCTTTGATTCACACATTGCTAGCTCTTTGATTCACACATTGTTAGCTCTCTGATTCACACATTGTTAGCTCTTTGATTCACACATTGTTAGCTCTTTGATTCACATTGTTAGCTCTTTGATTCACACATTGTTAGCTCTCTGATTCACACATTGTTAGCTCTTTGATTCACACATTGTTAGCTCTTTGATTCACACATTGTTAGCTCTTTGATTCACACATTGCTAGCTCTTTGATTCACACATTGCTAGCTCTTTGATTCACACATTGCTAGCTCTTTGATTCACACATGGTTAGCTCTTTGATTCACACATTGTTAGCTCTCTGATTCACACATTGTTAGCTCTTTGATTCACACATTGTTAGCTCTTTGATTCACACATTGTTAGCTCTTTGATTCACACATTGTTAGCTCTTTGATTCACACATTGTTAGCTCTTTGATTCACACATGGTTAGCTCTCTGATTCACACATTGTTAGCTCTTTGATTCACACATTGCTAGCTCTTTGATTCACACATTGTTAGCTCTTTGATTCACACATTGTAAGCTCTTTGA
>CM065680.1:1867178-1874678 GCA_017654935.2 Phymorhynchus buccinoides | reverse complement strand
GTATGTGCGATATGGTGCATAATGCATGTATGTGCGATATGGTGCATAATGCATGTATGTGCGATATGGTGCATAATGCATGTATGTGCGATATGGTGCATAATGCATGTATGTGCGATATGGTGCATAATGCATGTATGTATGTATGCATGTATTATGTGTGCATGCGTGTATATATGTATATGTTTGTGTGTGTGTGTGTGCGTGCGTGTATGTGTGTGTGCTACATGTGCGCGCACGTGTGTGTGTATGTGTGTGCGTGTGGGTGCTTAGGCATACATGCGTGTGTGTGCATGTGTGTGTGTGTGTGTGTGTGTGTGTGTGTGTGTGTGTGTGTGTGTGTGTGTGAGTGTGTGTGTGAGTGTGTGTGTGTGTGTGAGAGAGAGAGAGAGAGAGAGAGAGAGAGAGAGAGAGAGAGAGAGAGAGAGAGAGAGAGAGAGAGAGAGAGAGAGAGAGAGAGAGAGAGAGAGAGAGAGAGAGAGAGAGAGAGAGAGAGAGAGAGAGAGAGAGAGAGAGAGAGAGAGAGAGAGAGAGAGAGAGAGAGAGAGAGAGAGAGAGAGAGAGAGAGAGATAGATTTAACATTCCCATACCATATCAAGCTAGCTTAATGTTGCACAAGAATGTATGTTTTTTAATGGCCATTGAAGTTGACATTTGAACAGAACCTTAGCACGGCAGAGAGTCCGTGCGGGCTAATCGCTTTGTGAGGTAGCGGGCTCCTAAACATAGTTTTTCTGCGTTGTTCTCATCAACGATCTCTGCTGATTAAAGCCTCTTCAATTCTGTCCTTTAGGGATTTTTGCCTGACTTCCCATTTCCCCTGAAACTTTATTATATCTTTCGTTTCCTCTAAAGAGGATAGAACAATCATTCTCATTGGCTCATTGCAAGAACAACCATTCTCATTGGCTCATTGCATCCGCTCCTCGATCTTTCCAACGATTGGATTGGTGAGGGTTTTTTCTCCAAACTGAATTAACCGACACAAAAGCGTTCATTCGTGTTCTAAAAGTTAATCTCCTGACGAGAATAGAAAGCGCACATAGAAACGAAACCACCATCAAGGTAATGCTTGTCATTATGAATTTCAATGTTCTCAACAATGGACTGCTAAAGTTCACCACAATTGCACTTCACGTGCACGACGCCTTCAGGGACGCTAACTATCCGCAGACAGGCTATGCTTGGAACAGTAAACAAGAGAAACAAAAGGATGGTAAAAGTCAGCAAACAATATTTCCAACTTTGCATGAATCATTTCTATCTTAGACAACACAATAATGAAAACATGGTCCTTTTTTGAGAATTAGAACCTTGTTTTATGTCCCCATTAACACACGGGTTTCAAATGTAAATACAATATTATCTTCTACATAATCCGGATTTATCCCAATTGACAGGATAACAGACAAACAGACAGAACGGTAAACAAACAGACCAAAACGAAAAATAAGATCTATTATTTTCAATACCTCTTTTTCTCTCGTTCTTTTAATCTTTCTCTCTTCCATTCAGTCCCTATCTCTCTCTTTCCCCTCTTTCTCCCCTCTCTATTTCTCTCCCTCTCTGACTGTCTGTCATTCTGTCTGTTTGTCTGTATGTCTCTGTTTTCATCAGTCTGTCCTTGACAATACTGGTTTGTCTCATCCGATAATGAAACTGGTGACAGGCCAGAGCCATCGTCAGACGTGACTGTCTGTTTGTGGTTTGGCTTTGTCACGCTGTCCACAGCATGGTTCAGCCTCTTGATAACTCAACTCAACTCAACTCAACTCAACTCAACTTTTATTTTGTCCTCATAAAAACAAGGATAATTTTCCTGCGGACACGTCATATGTACACACAGAAACCAAACAATTTATAAAAGAACAAAATAAATTGTAATTACATGCTTTAAAAGTTTCTTTCACACTTCACACGCCCCGCTTGCGCGCTCACTTTCATACCACCCTCCACCCTTCCCACCAACATCCCACCTCATCACAGGGCTTTGGCAATGAAACATTATAGACCCTGTTTAAACAATCAAACAAAAACATTATCTCTCTCTCCCCCTCTCTCTCTCTCCATGACTCTCTCTCTCCCTCTCTCCCGTCTCCTGTCCCTCCCTCCTCCCACCCCTCTACTCTTATCGCTCCATCCCCTCCCCCCGTCTCTCCCTTACCCTCTTCCACCATCTACCCCCTCTCTCCAAACCCACCTTTCTCTTCCGCAGTAATACAATGAACTAAAATGAATAAACATTATACGTACACATGCCTAATAAAAGAATGAAAAATTAGTTAGACTAAAAGCAATCACAGTCATCAATATATTTATCAGCATAAAACAGCAGAAAAGCTAAATACAAACTGAATTAAATACAAAGATATAATAAAATAATTATGTATAAAATCATTAACCACTTTTCCACCTGCACACTGAAGTCACCCCCACCACCACCCTACCCCCTTCACACACACACACACACACACACACACACACACACACACACACACACACACACACACACACACACACACACACACACACACACACACACATTAAAATTGAGCATATGACTAATATAAGATGAAAATGATTTTAAACTAAATAAGTAAAATACAAAAGCCTATCCACACAGATCAATATATAAGTGCTGTCAACTACGGTCAAGTAGAGCACATGTAGGCTACATAAATACACATCATGTACCTAAACTTACAACACCCCCACACGACACCCCCCAGCACGCACACACATGTATGAACCCTCGCGTGCTCTCTCTCTCTTTCTCACGCACACACACACGCTTGCGCGCGCGCACGCACGCACGCACGCACGCACGCACACACACACACACGCACACACACACACACACATACACACACACGCGCGCACGCACGCACGCACGCACGCACACACATAGGCACACATACATACACTCACACACACACACACACGCACACGCACGAATACACACACACACACACACACACACACACACACACACACACACACACTGTGACCCAAAGTACAAGCCGATTGCAGGGCACTTAGTGCCGCAGCCTTAGGTATGCTTACAGACCATCCCAAGAACTAACTGTGTTAAAGTCGTCATGGCTTGAAGAGTTGGACTATCCTCTACAGAAGACAGTTCTGTCAGAGGGGCTTAAGCAAATTCCAACCCGGCTTCTTAGAATAGCCCCTCTGCTATCTGTTAAAAACAACTACCTCGCACGCACACTGCATAGGCGAATGACAAGGTTTAACCAGGCCATTCAATCTCTTCGTTTTTAGAGAAGTTGCTATCACGTTTTTATACGGGAAGTCTTTCTTTTGCGAGCGCTTCTTTGCAGAAGATCTGTGACACACTGTAAACCACCTCAGCTTTTCAAAGCCTGCGGTAATCTTGGGAACTGTGCGGTCTGCATCCATGTTTCATTAGAGTGGAGACCAAAACCCTCTAGGGTTCAAAAGGAGACTTGTCCAGGAATTAAAGGGCTTGTTCATCCTTTTCCATTCTCCTTGCACCCCCTCCCCCTCAGCTTCCCCCCAAAGTGTAGCCCTCATTTAACGTCCCCCCACCTCTTCTCTCTTTGTCTGCCTGTTCAGTGGTATTGATCCTCTGTCAGGGAGGTCCGTGCTGTGACAAAGGGGGGGGGGGGGGGGTAGGAGGGGGGGGGGGGGGTAGATGTTGGGTGAAACTTTCTGACACAGCTGGAGAGAGAGAGAGAGAGAGAGAGAGAGAGAGAGAGAGAGAGAGAGAGAGAGAGAGAGAGAGAGAGAGAGAGAGAGAGAGAGAGAGAGAGAGAAATGACAAATGACAAATGACAAATGAATTATTTAATGTCATCAGCAAGGTACATGCTATTTGACATGGGGGTACACAAAGTTGAAAAAAAAGATTTTTGTAACAAACAAAACATGAACATTAATTTCATTTTAACCAATAAGTCAAAGCTCATGCGACCAACAGTTCTTAAATTATTAGTCAAAGTATTAGAACACTACAAAATTTAACTAATGGTAGCAAGTTTCTTTTTTCGGATGTTATTAGCTTCAGCAACAAACATTGCCATATAATTTAAATAGTCTATTCTGTTTGTTTTTAACAGAGCTGCTATATCCCGTCTTTCTGCTAACGGGGATCTAAACACATTGCATTTATCACGCACAGCTTTATATGCTTCACAATAAAAGAAAAAATGTTGTTCATCCTCTGTATCGTCTGAAAAACACATAGGACAATTCATATCAGGCAGTGTTTCAGTATTATACCAGCGCTGGCTAGCTTGGAGTCCAAGCGTTTTCGTTCTAAAACGAGCTAAAGAATCCCTGTACCATTTTCGTGTTATAACTAACAAATATTTTTCACACTGTAAATCGCTATTAAACTGTAAAAACCATGCATATTTCTCACTCCCTTCTAGCCCAGAATGCCATATTTGTTGATAGGAAGAAATTAGTCGTTCTTTGAATTCACATATGAAAGATTTATCGTTCCCAACTCCCTAGTTGTTCCAGACAAAGCCAACCCCACTTTCAAAAAGCAACTTCTTTACATGAGAAACCCAGTTATGTTTTCCACTTTCATCTTGAATGACTAACATATTATACGCCTGTTTGTTGATTCTAGTTAACGGAAGTTTCATTAAACGAAGCCAGTACTTAATAGATTTTAGTTGTGTTCGTATATGTAATGGATATCTACCTGTTTCTGCATACAACATTTTATTGGAACCATGTAAAGGGATATTAAGAAATCTTTTCATTGCTAATGTATGTACTTTTTTCTATATAGTCATTTTGCAATAATCCCCAACCTTCCGCCCCATAGGTCAACATTGATTCTATTTGGGAATCAAAAAGTTTCCAAAAAATAGATATATCAATACATTTCAGTCTTTTTAATGATCTTAGAATATCAATCACGCCTCGTCTCCCTTTTCTGTGCATTTCTTGCCAAGCTTTACTCATTCTAAGCTTAGTGGTAAATATATTAGTCCTAAATATTTATAGTTATTTGTTACTTGCACTTCTAAATTTCCATACCACCATTTCTCACGAGCTGCTAAATATCCCCCTTTTCTAAACACAATAATTTTATTATTTTCTAAATTAACAACTAATCTCAATCTATCCGCTTCTTGTTTTAATGAGTTAAACTGGTTTTGTAAGCCAATTGCAGTATCTGAAAGTAATATAACGTCATCTGCGAACAACAACAAGAATATTTCAGCTGCACCAGGCACTAATTGAATTCCGTGTCTACCTTTCTTATTTATTTCTAATGCCAATTCATTGATAAAAAAGGAGAATATTTGAGGGCTTAATAGACAACCTTGCTTTACTCCTTGAGGGCAATTGAACAGGTCAGAATACAGATTCTTATCTCTAACGCATGCTAACACTGAATTATAAATTGCTTTTAATGATCTATATAATTTACCTTGAATACCTTGAACATCCCATAACATATTTCTGCTTACCGAGTCGAACGCTTTGCGAAAGTCAACAAATGCTATATAGATTTTTTTGTTCTTTAGTAAATAGGTTTGAACTAAGGCATAAAGAGTAAACATGTGGTCGATGGTACTATAATCTTTTCTGAACCCTGCTTGTTCTTCTACGATTTGTTCCTCTTGATCAGCCCAGGCAGTTAATCTTTTGTTTAAAATGTATGTGTACATTTTACTCACTACACTAGTCAATGCGATGCCTCGATAATTATCAGGGTTGTTATTATTCCCTTTTTAAAAAATAGGAACCATTAAAGATTTAGACCATTCCTTTGGAAAGATACCAGAGTCAAAAGGTTTATTAAATAATATTACTAAGTCGTCTATAATGCCATCACTTGCAAATTTCAACATTTCACTGACAATCTTATCTGGACCTGCATTTTCCCCACATTTCAAATTTTTAATGCCTTTATTAATTTCCTCTTTAGTAATACAACTATCAAACATGGGCACGGTATCAACCACATTTTCTTCATCAAAAAGTATATTATCACTATCATCAGAATTATCACAATCATTAAACACGCTGAAAAGGTGTTGGTGCCATTGTTGGATGGAAATATCATTGTATACTACTGCCTTTCTAGAAGTGCTCTTCATTGTTTTCCAAAATAACTTGGAATCTTTTGTTGAATTTTGTAATCTCTCAAGCCTTATTTCATCAAATATCCTCTTTTTCTCTCATTTCAGGTCAGTATATTTGTTTCTTTCCTCTACATACCGCGCGTGTTGTTGCTTTCTATAAACCTTTGACTTAGCTCTCTGATAACTCTTCAACAACCTTTCCACTACTGTCCTTTGTTTCCTACAGTCCTTGTCAAACCATTCATTATGTGCTAACTTTTTACCTCCTACTTTTCTAGCCAATCAGCCAGCAGTTGCATGCGAGAGAGAGAGAGAGAGAGAGAGAGAGAGAGAGAGAGAGAGAGAGAGAGAGAGAGAGAGAGAGAGAGAGAGAGAGAGAGAGAGAGAGAGAGAGAGAGAGAGAGAGAGAGAGAGAGAGAGAGCAGTCCTGGCGGTGCTTAAAACATGAGCACCACTTTGTTCAAATATTGCATTCTATAATTCTGTCCTCTACATATATGCGACTCAGCACAGAGATATTAAATGTCAAGCTGACCATTCTGAGAAAATGGCACAGTTGTGAACTTTAGACAATTTTCTTTCTAAATATACAGGGACCATTCTTTTATATTTTTCTGTTCTAGAGTTATGAGCATTTAAAGATAGTGGAGTGAGCGTCGGCCATTTTGAGAAAACACAGTCTAAAGTCTTGCATAGCTAAAGGAAATGCTTTGATCTACTCCTTTTAAAGCACCTATAAGATCATTTAGAGACCATAGTAAAGATTATCCTTTATATATATGAAAGAGACGATATTAGAAAACACGAAAATACCCATAAGTCAAAACTGACAAACATGAGATTTTTGTTTACTTTGCAAGCCTGTTGTGAGAAACTAGTCCAGCGACTTAATGTCCTTTTCATGGTGCTGGGCTTTATAATTATAGCTGTTAAGTGGCCGTAAAGATAAGTTTTTACAGAACGTTTTGGCTGAGCAATGCCATTGCTGACTGACGTCATGCAGTTTATTAAGCACTGATGGCATCTGGGAAACGTTATCTATCTACTTCCGCATTCGACATCCGGTGGAAGGGTCAAGAGAAGCAAGCAGAACAAGCAAGAGAAGACATCTCCCTTTGGGTTTATACTTCGCAAGGAGTTTGTCAAAGAGGCTTATGGCTGGGTTTGGAGACACTTTGAAGATTTATGACTGTTGAGAACTTAGATTGTTAAAGACAATTTACTGGATCCCAAACACTGGACGACGAGGCTGATGACAGTTGTGAATCTCTCGTTTACATAACTCTTGACAGAGACTTTGATAAAACATTGACTTTATCATCAACTGCAGCGACGTGAAGGTGTCATGTTACACTTTGTGGAAAGTTTCCACAATCGATACCAGTCCCCATGGCGCAGAGGTTAGCGTCG
>CM065680.1:1852178-1862178 GCA_017654935.2 Phymorhynchus buccinoides | reverse complement strand
CTTGACTTCCTTGTCAAAATCAGCCACGCACAAAGCTTTCATGTTTCTTGACGTCACGAGTCTTTTACGGGGATGGGGCCTGGTCACCGTCAAACTACACACAACAACGTAGTGGGCAGAAAGACCAGCGTAGTCACGTACTTCATCCACCGAGAGATATCAGGAGATATGACCCTGGGGGGTAAATGAGCTTAAGGAGGGTCGAATGTAAGTGTCTTTCGAAGATTCGTTTTGAAGGCTGAGATAGATGAGCATAGTTTAATGTCACACGGAAGGGAGTTCCATATGAAAGAACCCGAGAAGGTAAAGCTCGACTTAAATTTATCAATTCTTGTTTGTGGTAAAATATAATTACTTCAACCATTAAGTTTGTGAGGCTTGTGTAACTAGATTTTTCAGATATTGTGGAGCTAAGAAGTAGTGTAGTTTGTACATGAGAATGGCTTTATTGTAGCTAAGCTGTGATTGCAGTGGAAGTATGTTTAACCGGGCTTGTTTTTTCAAATGTACTGATCAGGAAGAATTATTTTGGCTGCCCTTTTGTACATAGAATTGAGTTTCAATAGGTGACAATTAGCTGCAGAACCCCAAACTACAGATGCGTAATTAATGTGCGAGAGACAGTGGGCATGGAAAAACATCTTGCGTGCATCTATATCTATGAAGGGTGTAAGTTATTTTAGTAGGAATACGCTGCGTGCAAGTTTATGTGTCATTTTTTCAATATGTGATTGCCATTTTAGTTCGTTGTCTATTATCACTCCTATGACTCGGTGCTCGCGTACTTGGTCTATGGCATTGTCATTAATATAAATATTTAAAACTAGAGGTTCTTTCTGATGCTTTTGTCTTGAAGTAACTACCATGCTTTTGGTTTTGAGAAAGAGAGATAGAGAGAGAGAGAGAGAGAGAGAGAGAGAGAGAGAGAGAGAGAGAGAGAGAGAGAGAGAGAGAGAGAGAGAGAGAGAGAGAGAGAGAGAGACAGAGAGAGAGAGAGAGAGAGAGAGAGAGAGAGAGAGAGAGAGAGAGAGAGAGAGAGAGAGAGAGAGAGAGAGAGAGAGAGAGAGAGAGAGATTGTGTCAGAGTGTGAGATATACTGACACGGATTGCAAGACATTCAGACAAGAGAGAAAAACCCCAATGTATTTTAGCTATGACCCGATTGGACTTGACAAACGACATTGAACCAGGCAGACAGTCTGACAGACAGACAAACATACAGGCGGACATGTAGACAGTTTTGTGTAAGGGTTGTTGAAAAAAGGGTATGAAGATCAAGAGGGAAGGGAAGGGGGAGGGGGTGTAAGCATGGGACGTTTCTTCCAACTTCAATAATGGCGTCATCGATTTTTCATAACGTGGCCAAAACTTTGACACATGGCCCCGGGACTGAATTATCTCCCTTTTATCTACCCCTCCCCTCCCTCTCCACCCTCTAACGCCCCCCAGGACCAAGTTATCTCCCCTTTTTATCCCGTTTCCACTTACCCCCTTGTCCTTGCTACTTACCCTGTCATGTTCGGGTTGGGATAGTTTCTATGTAGTGTGGTTCACAAGCCCTTAACTCCAATAGCTTTTATCACTGGCAGAAACAGATTATTATTGTTAATTATTATTTTGAGCATTCAGCACGCCTAATCAATTCAATGCCCAGGCGTTTACAATAGAGAAATATAATAAACACATACAACACAACATATAATATATACAACATGTAGCATAAAGAATGAAAAAAAGCAAAGTTACACAAACACCCAAAGACAGTCAGACAGACACACACATGCGCACAGACACACACACACACACACACACACACACACACACACACACACACACACACACACACACACACACACACACACACACACACACACACACACACACACACACACACACACACACACACACACACACACACACATGTGCGCGCGCACCAAGCGCAGACATGCATACTGAGACATGCACATAGCAGGCCCTGTAGTCATGAGTTCGAATTAGTCATTCAAAACGGTGATCAGTATATAAATTAGGCTAAACAGCCAATCGTTTTGGGTGTTTAGCTTAATTTACATACTGATCACCGTTTTGAATGTATAATCCGTACCCGTGACTACAGGACCAGGTCAAGAAGGGAGGCATTAGTAGTTCCTTAGGACACAGACAAGACTTAAGATGGCGTTTAAATGTGGGCAGAGAGGGCGAGTATCTGAGAGGGCGAGGCAACTGATTCCAAGTAGCAGGAGCTTGATAGGCGAAAGAGCGTTGACCAAAGGTTTTAATGCGGACAGTGGAGATACTGTAGAGACGGGTGTCAGATGAGGAGCGCAGAGCTCGAGACGGTGTGTAGAGATGCAACAGTTCAGATTCAGGACAGGAAGACTCGATAGATTTGAAGCAGAGAGAGGCAAT
This sequence comes from Phymorhynchus buccinoides, assembly GCA_017654935.2. Taxonomy (NCBI): domain Eukaryota; kingdom Metazoa; phylum Mollusca; class Gastropoda; order Neogastropoda; family Raphitomidae; genus Phymorhynchus; species Phymorhynchus buccinoides. The sequence goes on along the minus strand of CM065680.1, from coordinate 1,859,769 downwards.
CATGTAGGATATTCTTTGCTGAACAGGGAGCCAGTGGAGAGAACAGAGTAATGGAGTTACATGATTATATTTAGAAGAGCGGAAGATGAGACGGGCAGCATGATTTTTTAACTTTCTGAAGTTCGTTGATGATGTGAGAAGGGGAGCCAGACAAGAGAGCATTACAATAATTAAGGCGGGATTGTACAAATGCACAGATAGCTTTCGTGGTGCCTTCTGGGAGGAGATGGCGGATAGAAGCAATTCTGTGGGGTTCAAGAAAGCAGGTATGACAGACATTATTGACATGCTGTTGAAAGGACAGGGTTTGATCAAGAGTTACACCAAGGCTGCGGGCAGAAGGAGAGAGAGAGAGAGTGATAGACGAGTCCATTAGTTTGATGGAAGATGGAAGAGAGGGGTGATTTTGAAGTCTTAGTGGGGTGATCAAGATCAGTTCAGATTTATTTTCATTCAGCCTCAGTTTGTGTTCTGTTATTTAGTCCTTCGGGCTGGCTACACAGGATTGGGTGCTTGGGATCATTGAGGGAAGTGGGAGACTGTTCCAGCTGATTATCGTCAGAGAAAGAATGATGCTGAGGCAAGTGTTGTTGAACAATAGAGGAGACAGGATAGGCATAGAGAATGAAAAGTAGAGGGCCAAGGACAGAGCCTTGTGGTACCCCATAGACCAAGGAAGAAGGTTTAGAAGAAAGACCATCGACAGAGACTACCTGTTGACGATCAGTGATGTAGGAATGTAGCCAGCTGAGAACAGTGTCAGAAAGCCCAAACGAGTGATGCATACGGGAAAGAAGGATATAATGGTCAATAGTGTCAAAAGCAGCAGAGAGGTCTAAGAGGGTCAGAAGTAATAGATTGTTAGAATCGAGGGCAGTCAGTGTGTCTTAACAGATTTTGTAGAAGAGCAGTTTCACTACTATGGCCAGAGCGGCAAGCAGATTGAAGGGGATAGACAAAGTTGTTGGAGTGTAGATGGTGTAACAACTGATCAATAACAACTCTCTCTAGGACTTTGGCAAGAAAGGGAAGGTTTGATACAGACCTGTAGTTCTTCAAGTTATCAGAATCAAGTGTGGGCTTTTTCAAGAGAGGTCTTACAACTGCAGCTTTGAAATACGATGGAAAAGAAGCAGCAGAGAGCGAATGATTGATGATGATGGTGATGTGAGGGCGAGGACTAGCCTGTAGTGAGGGCCAATAGTAAATGAGAGCGAATGATTGATGATGGTGGTGATATGAGGGAGAAGACTAGCCTGTAGTGAGGGCCAATAGTAAATGAGAGCGAATGATTGCTGGTGGTGGTGATGTGAGGGAGAGGACTAGCCTGTAGTGAGAGAGAGAGAGAGAGAGAGAGAGAGAGAGAGAGAGAGAGAGAGAGAGAGAGAGAGAGAGAGAGAGAGAGAGAGAGAGAGAGAGAGAGAGAGAGAGAGAGAGAGAGAGAGAGAGAGAGAGAGGAGAGAGAGAGAGAGAGAGAGGAGAGAGAGAGAGAGAGAGAGAGAGAGAGAGAGAGAGAGAGAGAGAGAGAGAGAGAGAGAGAGACATACGCAAAATTACGACATAGACAGACAGACAGAAAGACACAGCCACACATGGATAAACGTCATGTTTTGTTGTTGTTTGTTTTGTTTTTCTCTTTTTTTGTCCGTTGTGAGGGAGCGTAAAGAACGACAACCGGCTCAGAGTAAGCCGGTGACGTTTCCTGAAACTTCACTGAGGCACCATCGATTTTTCATATTACGGCGAACATTGTGCACATTGCCCCGGGACAGAATTATCCCCCCTTTTCAATCGCCCCCCTTCACTCTTCACCCCCACTACCTTCTCACATCTTCCAGGGGCAAATAATCTCCCCTCCTTTGATTCTTCTCCCCCCCCCCCCCCCTCTCCTTTCTTCTGGTCACTTTCTGTTCGTAGAGGAGGGAGGGGTAAATGTGGCCCTGTTCCATATATCTGACTCCATGCTCCAAGAACGAGCCTTGTAGCACTGAGGCCTTGGACGACAGCACACACAATTATATCATACATAATTATATTATATACATGAACACACACACACACACACACACACACACACACACACACACACACACACACACACACACACACACACACACACACACACACACACACACACCCACACACACATACCCCCCACCCCACACCCACACACACACTCACACACACACACACACACACACACACACACACACACACACACACACACACACACACACACACACACACACACACACACACACACACACACACACACACACACACACACACACACACACACACACACACACACAGCAGCTGATTTTTGATCAAATACTTTTATGGTAGTGTATAATAAACATGCTCCCTTTATAAAGAAAAGAGTCTAACAAGAAACAAACCCACCCTGGATTACTAAAGATATCGATGCTTAAAGAAATACACGAATACACATAAAGAACTCGGGCACACAACAAGAATTTAGAAAGCAAAGAAATAAGGTAACCAATCTGAGACGTAAATCTAAGCGCAATTATTTCCGACAAAAGATTCCCGCCAGATATGGAAAACCATCAACATGCTAAATAACAAACACGTAACAAAAAGTCAACAAATTGTTTCAGATATCTCTGCTGACCATTTACACAACCATTTCGTTAAAATAAAATAAACAGTTATATCTCATGATAGATCAAATGAAAATGATTTACCCTATCTAAAACAATTTCTTAGTTCAAAAGATATAGATTTTCCTTTCGATTTACATCCAATGGCTGTATTTGAAGTTAGCAAATGTCTGTAATCTTTAAAAGATTCTAAGACACGCGATATAGACGGCTTGGATATTAACATGCTAAAAGTTGCGTGCCCAGTAATATGTGACTCACTAACTTATTTACATAACTTATGTATAGAAAAACACTGTTTTCCTTCAACATTTAAACAGGCCAAAGTAATCCCTATCCATAAATCAGGTGATACTACTATATAACCCTTCTAATTATCGACCTATTTATATCCTATCAGCCTTATTCAAGCATCTCGAAAAACGCATTCAAACATCCTTAAACTCATATCTATAGAAACATAATCTACTTCATGATGATCAGTCTGGGTTTGGAAAGAACCATTCATGCCACACTGCTTTGATACAGCTTGTTTACAGTCTGTTATGCAACATTAATGAAAATAAGTTTACTGGTTTACTGTTCCTTGACTTTAAAAAAGCGTTTGGTGTTATTAATCATCCACTCCTTCTGCGTAAATTAGAATTGAATAGCCTTCCTCCTGAATTTCTAAATCTTATGTCATCTTTTTTAAGTGGTAGAAAACAACTGGTCACGATGAATAACAAAATGTCCGATTTGTTTCCAATCCACAGTTCCGCAAGGGTCTATTCTAGGCCCACTGTTATTCTCTATTTATATAAGCGACCTACATGTTTTGTCAATAGTAAATGTGAAATGTTTGCTTACGACTCATCCCTCCACTGTAGTGACACAAATTCTAACTGTTTAATAAACAAGCTCCAAAATGATGTTCAAAATATCCTCAACTGGACACTATTAAATCAAATGTTACTGAATGGCAATAAAACGAAATGCATGTACGCATCAACTCGACATAAAAGACAAAAGATGAACTCACAATTTCCACCACTTTTTATTTTTGCAATAACAAAATTGATGAAGTTGATTCGCACAAAATATTAGGTGTTGTCATTGATAAAGATCTGTCTTGGACAGACCATATAAAGTTTTTAGGGAAAGGTCTGTCTAGAAAAATAATCCAGCTAACAAAAATAAAAAAAGTTCTTGATATCCATTCTCGTAAACGTTTCTTTAATGTACACATTCTCTCAATGGTCGATTATGCTTCAACATGATGGGATAATTGCAGTGATACCAATTTAACGATTATCCATCGCATAAAAATAATCTTGTTAAAATCAAGCTCACTTACCATTGAAGACTACAAACAACTACATATACTAAGCTTTCAAGACAGACTTTTCCTCAAAACGTCAATCTGCATGCATAATATTGTCAACGGAAATGCTCCAAAAAAGCAGACAAAATTTAAGACAAACACAAGCAGACACACCCATTTGCTATCATTCCCTCGACCAAATAATAAAATCTGGTCTCCTCTATTCGGGTGGAGATTTGTGGAACAAATTACCCTCCAATTTAAAAAACATAGCAAACAAGAACTCTTTCAAGAAAAAAAATGAAAATATATCTTTTTAACAGAACATAATCTCTCTTTTTATTTTCATCTTATTTGAAAAGAGGGTCAAAATAGAGAAAATGTGTTGATATGTGAATGTGATGTTATAATTAAGAATCGATGTATGTATTGCATATATTGTGCATAATATGTTACTCCCCCACTCCCCACCCTCTTCCCTGTTTTTGTAACTTGTTTGTTTCTGTGTTTCTTTCCCCATTTTCCCCTTCTTTATTGCTTACCACTGTGGAATCTTTAGTTCCTTCGTTTCGGTTTGTTTTGTTTTGTATGGTTTTTTTACGGATGACGATGAAAAAAATTAAATTATTTGCTTATTCAATGTTCCATCTGGAAACAAAAGTTTGACTTGACTTGACTTGACACACACACACACACACACACACACACACACACACACACACACACACACACACACACACACACACACACACACACACACACACACACACACACACACACACACACACATAAATTATCAAAAAATGCTGGGTTGAAGGGAATATTCCATTTATATGGAGAGATTCAATTATTGTTCCTATTTTAAAGCAAGATAAACCAATGCATAATGTAAATAGTTATAGACCCATAGCGCTCACATCTCATGTCTGCAAATTAATGGAGCTAATTGTCTTAAATAGAGCGTCATACTACTGTGAAAAACGTGGTATTATTCCTGTTAATCAGGCTGGTTTTAGGAAAGGTAGATCAACTATTGATCACTTAGTAAAGATAACAACGCAAGTTAAACGTCAATTTGCTAGAAGACAAAATGTTCTCGCCACATTTTTTGATATTAACAAAGCGTATGATCAAGTTTGGCATGAACGACTACTATATAAGTTAAAAAAAACTATTGGTCTCTCTGGTCATATCTAAACTATATTAAAACATTTCTGGCCAACAGAAGTATACAAACAAGAATTGGTAATACATATTCCTCAAAGAGGCTCCTTGACATGGGTATCCCTCAAGGCTCTGTAATTGCGCCTCTCCTTTTTAACATCTTAACTCATGATCTACCAAAATATATTTCAAAAAATAGTAACTTAATTCAATACGCAGACGATATTTGTCTATGGATGAATGCTACTTTGAAAAACAAAACATCAAAAAGGTCTTTAAACTATATTAGAAGAATAATCAAAAAGATCTGGATAACATAGCTAATTTTATGTCTGAAAACGGTTTATGTCTTTCTCCTGAAAAATCTCATATGATGCTATTTGATGCAGGAGGATCTGTTCATAAGGCTCTCCCCTTTAAAGTAAAAAATATCACACTAAATTATGCTACAGATATTAAATTTCTTGGAGTATATATTACATCTAAGCTTTCTTGGAATCTACATTTGGAACATGCTGTAAATCAAGCAAGAAAATCACTTAATCTTCTTAAAGTAATTAGTAAACAAAGTTGGGGCCAAGACACACAAACCTTAATTCATTTATCTTCCGCATTAGTTAGATCTAAATTATCATGTGCACAAGAGGTCTTTTTTAATGCCCCCAAATACTTACTGAAAAAACTTCAAAGCATAGATTGTAAGGCATTTAGATTAGCCCTTGGCGTTCCCTTTCATGGTTCGATCTTAGGAACTTACCATGAAGCAGGTGTTTTACCTCTTGAAGATCATCGCAAATTAGCGTGTGCTAAATACATTTTAAGATTTTCTACAGTTCAAAATTCAAATCAAACGGAACTCGGTATAAGGTCTGACATCCATTTTCCTAAACGTGCTAGACGCATTCGTTCTAATAAAACTATATTAACATTTTCTTCTAAACTGTTGACAAAATCAGTTGTAAATCAAAAGAACTTGGCTGTGCGTTTTCCAGTAAGTCCCATTCCAAACTGGGAGCTTTGCAAGGCAAAATTTGATTATAACTACACAACTATATCTAAAAATGATAACATTAACATTCTTGCCTGTGAGGTTAAATCTCATATCAACAATTGTTATCCCAATCATTTCAAAATTTTTACTGACGGTTCTTTACTAGACAATAATGCAGGCTGTGGATTTGTCATTCCCACTTTAAAAATCGAAAAATCTTTTTATCTTGGTAAAGACTTCTCCATTTTCACAGCTGAATTAGTAGCAATTTTAATGGCTATTCAGTATGTTATAGATGTTCCATTTAACTTCTACGGTGTTCTTATTTGTGTAGATTATAAATCTGTTCTTCAAGCTTTAGACTCAACAAGTCCAAAAACCAGGGCTGATATCATTACAGAAATTAGAATACTTATCCATATTCTTATATTAAGAGGCATCACAATTGACTTTTGTTGGATCCCATCTCATTGTTCGATTTCTGGAAATGAATGGGCTGATCGTACTGCTCGGGCAGGGGCAAACAAATCTGCTAATTCTACGGATATTCACATTCCCTGGAGTTTGCAAGAAGGCTATTCTCTCTTACAAAGAGCTTCTTTTGAACATTTTGATAAAATCTACAAAGAATCTATGCTTCACAAAATACAAAAACCTGAATCTTCCATAAAGTGTTGTTTAAACTCCCGATCATGGAAGTCTCAGAAAAGAGATTCCTTAGTAAATTATGTATTTCTTAATAGCAGACGTTAAGGGCAGACTGTATGTAGTGTAGCAGACCCTTAAGGGCAGACTGTATGTAGTGTAGCAGACCCTTAAGGGCAGACTGTATGTAGTGTAGCAGGCCCTTAAGGGCAGACTGTATGTAGTGTAACAGGCCGTTAAGGGCAGACTGTATGTAGTGTGGCAGGCCCTTAAGGGCAGAATGTATGTAGTGTGACAGGCCCTTACGGGCAGACTGTATGTAGTGTAGCAGGCCCTTAAGGGCAGACTGTATGTAGTGTAACAGGCCCTTAAGGGCAGACTGTATGTAGTGTGACAGGCCCTTAAGGGCAGACTGTATGTAGTGTAACAGGCCCTTAAGGGCAGACTGTATGTAGTGTAACAGGCCCTTAAGGGCAGACTGTATGTAGTGTAGCAGGCCCTTAAGGGCAGACTGTATGTAGTGTAGCAGGCCCTTAAGGGCAGATTGTATGTAGTGTAGCAGGCCCTTAAGGGCAGACTGTATGTAGTGTAACAGGCCCTTAAGGGCAGACTGTATGTAGTGTAACAGGCCCTTAAGGGCAGACTGTATGTAGTGTAACAGGCCCTTAAGGGCAGATTGTATGTAGTGTAACAGGCCCTTAAGGGCAGATTGTATGTAGTGTAACAGGCCCTTAAGGGCAGACTGTATGTAGTGTAACAGGCCCTTAAGGGCAGATTGTATGTAGTGTGACAGGCCCTTAAGGGCAGACTGTATGTAGTGTGGCAGGCCCTTAAGGGCAGACTGTATGTAGTGTAGCAGGCCCT
>CM065680.1:1837178-1839678 GCA_017654935.2 Phymorhynchus buccinoides | reverse complement strand
TTTTCATTGTGATTATGAGCCACAAAAAAAAAAACACGCTCACGTCAGCAAAACATTATTGTGACACTATTATTGTAATATATATGTCTTTCTGTCTCTCTGTCAAGTTATTTTATCTTGGGGGAAAACAGTTGTCTATATAATAGCGCTGAATTACTTGGTCTACTTAATTTAAGTCGTTGTATTTAAATTTAAATGTTCCTATAAATAATAGCCACGTTTTAATATGTGCTGACTCTAAAGCACCAATATATGCTATCAAGTCTCCCAAAGCACGCATAAGACTGGACATGATCATTGAAATTAATCATATAATACACCTTCTTTCCATTTACTGTTACTTTTTGTTGGGTGCCTTCTCATTGTGGAATATCATCAAATGGACGGGTAGACCAAGCTGCAAAAAAGGCAGCTAAATGGTTTTAACGACGCAGTGTCAAGTACTGTTCCCTTAGATCTGACAGAATGTTTCTCAATTATAAACAAAACATCTCATGAAAATGTTAAAACTTTATTGATTCACTCAGATGTTCAATATTATCATAGCTGTATTAAATCTAATGATAAAGACTACTGGAAAACATCTTACAAGCATGTTCCTTTTTCGTCCAGGGAGATTGAAAGTCTAATCCATAGACTTCGTTTGAATTCATTTAAAACAAAATATTATAATATTGGTAAGTGTATGTGTGATGAATCTATAAGTGTCACTGATTCACTGATTCACTGTCCAAGAGCAAGAGAACGTTTTTAAGAATTCGGGTATTGATGGTTTTACTGAGGGATCGACTCCATTAACACTATACTGTATACTAAATGATCATTCTGTTCTTGATTCAATTTGTAAATGTTTATTAAGTAGTTCACTTAGTATTTATCTTTGACCTTGTTCATTCATCGGCTATGTTCTTTAATAATGCAAGTTTAACTTTCTTGCTTAATGGGGTGGGTGGGGGTGGGGATCATGATTACGTCACTGACTATTACTTATAATATTCTTACACATACTCACTTACAGACACACCCACTCACACTCAACCACACAGCAATATAATACTGTCTGAATCACTTTTAGTGGAAAGACGTTAAACTGAAGAACAACAACACACACCAGCCGCGTGGCGAGCTTAAGAAACAATTTGCAAAGCAATTATAAGATCACATGCTGCACGTTCATACTAATGCCACTGCCCCTGCCCCCTCCTCTCTCCTCCACATTCACTCTTGCCCTGGATTTGTTTTTCTGGTTGGCATGGCAACGCAGAGAGTAATCCATTTGCGGCAAGACTCCACAATTACGACACGAAATTAACAAGAAAAGGACTCGCCCGTATTTGGCTCAAGAAGGTGAGATTAGCGTCCAATTGGTCAGAGACCCTTATGGACGGTATTCCTGAAGACGGCGAGGTCTTCCCGGGATGAAGACGATGCAATGGCGATGAGGGAAGGTCGTGGAGGAAGGCGGGTCGTGGCAGGTGCCTGCTCTGTTGTAGGGTTCGTGCAGATTATGGCCTGCAGCTGGGGTTGTCGTTGGAGGAAGGTTCCTCTGGTTGTCGTCGTGATGGGCCCCAGCTGGCCAGGCCTCATCCTAGGCGGTAGCGGCATTCTTGCTAGCCCATCTTAAAGGTTTCACTTTTCAGTACCAACCCCCAGTATATAATATGGATCTACGTGATCCAATGGGGCTCAGTTCGGGTAGGACACCCTTGCTGAGAAATCCCCCGGCCACACAGGCTAGATGACAGGTGTTAAGATGCTGGGCTTCCTTGGCCTACGAGAGTAGCATGGAATACCCGTAATCTTATTCGGCTTTGGGCTTAACCCTAATCGATTGATTGAAGTGGCTGGCAGTTAGAACCAGCCGTCGAGACCACTCGAAATGAGGCTATCGGTCAGGAACTTCATTGGCTCAGTCCCCAGGGAGGGGTGAGGCAGGATGAACTCGAAGGCTTTGAGGCCGTGGGTGTTCCTGTGCACCCAGAGGGGTGACACAGTGTCAGCCAATGCTGGACATTCTGTCAGGAGGTGGTCGAGTGAGGTGCCAGCTCCACACTCACATGTGTTGCCGAGGAGGGCAGCCGTTCGGCAGTTTGTTCTGATTCGCATCAGTAACCATAGTTTTTTTTCCGGGGCAGTCTCGGTATTCTCAGTTTACCCAGGTCTGGACGGTAGAGATAATCGTGAGACTAACAGTAATCTTTCATGTTTTCAATTCGGGCTTTGTAAACATAGTTGCGTACCTTATTCACGACTTCGGTCTGGGATAGTTTGAGATCAAAGGGCAGTCCGATCTTGTTGGCCGACTTAGCAGCTCTGTCTGCTAGGTCGTTTCCCTTTATGCCAAAGTGGGAGGGGAGCCACAAGAATGTCAGTCTGTTCCTTTGCAGATAATCTGGTTAGCCTGGAATAGGATTTCCATCTGCATCTCGAGTCTCTTTCGTGTTTCTGCCTTTTTGCGTTTTTGGCAATGGAAACTAATCTGACAGGAGGAGAACTGCCC
>CM065680.1:1807178-1832178 GCA_017654935.2 Phymorhynchus buccinoides | reverse complement strand
TATGTTGATCGGTGCCCGAGATATGGCTAAAAATAGATTTTCGGTTTTCAAGGTCGTACGTCAAGGTCAAGGTCACGACGGCAAAATGGTTTGCGCCGATCTCTTCCTATTAAGGAGGCACACCTTCACACAAAATTTGACGCGATTCGGTCAAGCGGTTCGGGAGATATCCTTGGGACAGACAGAAAAAAAAAACAAAAAAAAACAAAAAACAAACAAACAAACAAACAAACAAAAATACAAACCAGCCCATCGCAAAGTCCGTTCACCTTCGGTGACGGACAATGAACATTTAGAGCGCTTAATCGGTTAGAGTATGTCATAGTAGTGTTACAATGACGCAAAGTGACACTGACGTCATTGGTGTCTTGAGGTATACTGTGACGTATTATCAGTTATTGGGATTTGCGAGTGTGATATTGCTTTTATCCTATCTCAAGTGGTTTGCTGTTTATCACACGAGGTCGGAGACCGAGGGTGATAAACAGCAAGCCACGAGAGATAGGATAAAAGCAATATCACACTCGCAAATCCCAATAACGGATATATACCGATATTTTACCTATTTCAGGTGATAATCAAACACGCAACGAAGAAGCGAGACGGCCATGCATGCAGATCTAAAATAATACTAACCACTTCACCGTAGCAAGAAAATCCTACTCATCCACAAATAATATAGTTCCCCAAGTTAGAAAGTCGTGAGCTATGTTGATCTTGCACATTGATACATTATGAAAGGAAACTGATTATTAATCGAAACATGAACCTACTAGAATTTGCTGTATAAAAAATAGCCTTTACAATGACATATTCTTTTTACACTGCAATCACAGGCCATAGTTATTGTCATTTCCCCAATGACGAACTTTCAATGATGACGTAATTTTAGTGATTGCGTAAGTTCACTAAGATGACGTTTTTTTGGTGTCCTGCTCAGAAGGCGCTATTTGCAGTGACACTAACTTGAGCATAGGTTGCCAGCCGCTATTTTTATAATTTGCAATTTCACTAAAAGTTACTATTCACTATTATTTGTTCAATGTAAAATGTTCATCAGAAACAACTTTTTGCATTTATCGGGTTAAGGCATAGGGTTAGGAGTATGTTTGGGCTTTTTGTTTTACTAAACATCACTTGATGCAAATAAAGAAAATATGGCTTGAGTACTGCAGATAGTCGCATGCGAGTGTACCTTGATGTGCGATAATGATAATGATATGTCAAGATAAATAACTGTGACGTCAAGTTTCTAATAGCAACGGTGTATTCTTACACGCGTTTACACTAAGCCTATGGGTTAATATACGCAAATGATATGTCAAGACATTGTTTTATATCACACGCTTCCAGGCCTCTAAGCACTACTTGAAGATCGGTATATAGTAGCTTATGAAATTGCGATAGGTCTTAGGGAACATGAAGGGACTACAGACCTTAGGGAACCTTCTTCTTCTTCTTCTTCGTCTTCTGTGTGGTACTGCTTCTTCTGTATCGTACTGCTTCTTTATCACATTTTTCTTTCTTTTCCCCCACCAGAATCCAGTAGCAGTCACGACAGTAAACTCCACAACGACATCAATTGAACAGCGCTGAGAGTGCCGTGGTGTCACCAGTCCAATGACAGATGATTAGACATCGACGATTCGCCGTCACAATGGCACGACATCAGTGATCCAATTAAACAATTGTCATGACAATTTAATGATTAAAATGCATATATCCATCAGTCGTGACAGACCATGACTCCCAGATAGCAGTACGAGGACGAAGCGGCTATTCCAAACAGGTGGGCTGAAGTGAAGTGGTGGCGATGTCTGACACCGACCAGCGGCACCGGGTGGTGGTGATGGGTCCCGGGAAGGTGGGCAAGACCAGCATCCTGAGGAGATTCCTCTTCAACGCCTTCATCGACGACTACAAGGAGACAGTGGAGGACCTCTACTGCAGGGACTACAGTGTCAGGGGGGCCTGTGTTAAGGTGAGGGACAGAGAGAGAGAGAAAGACACACACAGAGAGAGAGAGAGAGAGAGAGAGAGAGAGAGAGAGAGAGAGAGAGAGAGAGAGAGAGAGAGAGAGAGAGAGAGAGAGAGAGAGAGAGAGAGAGAGAGAGAGATGTGGTGTAGTTGTGTCTGTATGTCTTTCTGTTTGTCTATGTCTTCTTTATCGTCACTGAATCATTTTATTTATTTCAACTGTTGTCTCTCTCTATCTGTCTCTCTATCTGTCTCAGTCTCTCTCTATCTGTCTCTCTCTGTCTCTCTCTCAGTCTCAGTCACTCACTCTCTATCTGTCTCTCTCTCAGTCTCAGTCGCTCTCTCTGTCTGTCTCTCTCTCTCTCAGTCTCTGTCTCTTTCTCCATCTCTCCCCATCCCTTCCAGACAAATAAGGATTCCAAGCGTGTTAGAAGTTGTTGCATTTCCCCTTTGTACATAAACACAATGGGTGTGAGGCAGGGGAAATAAAGAACACCGAAACAACACGACACCACTGGGCAATCCCAGAGAGAGAGAGAGAGAGAGAGAGAGAGAGAGAGAGAGAGAGAGAGAGAGAGAGGAGAGAGAGAGAGAGAGAGAGAGAGAGAGAGAGAGAGAGAGAGAGAGAGAGAGAAGAGAGAAGAGAGAGAGAGAGAGAGAGAGAGAGAAGAGAGAGAGAGAGAGAGAGAGAGAGCAGAGTGTGTAGTGTGTGTGAGAGGAGAGAAGAGAGAGAGAGAGAGAGAGAGAGAGAGAGAGGGGAGAGAGAGAGAGAGCAAAGAGAGAGAGAGAGGGAGAGAGAGAGAGAGAGAGAGAGCAGAGAGTGAGAGAGTGAGTGAGAGAGAGAGCATGTGAGAGAGTTGTGAGAGAAAGAGAGAGAGAGAGAGAGAGAGCAGAGAGAGAGAGAGAGAGAGAGAGAGAGAGAGAGAGAGAAGAGAGAGAGAGAGAGAGAAAGAGAGAGCAAGAGAGAGAGAGAAAGGGGGAGAGAGAGAGAGAGAGAGAGAGAGAGAGAGAGAGAGGAGAGAGAGCATGTGTGTGTGTGTGTGAGAGAAAGAGAGAGAGAGAGAGAGAGAGAGAGGAGAGAGAGAGAGAGAGAGAGAGAGAGAGAGAGAGAGAGAGAGAGAGAGAGAATCTGCTCCTAGCTGTTTACGAAACAAAGAAAGATAATCCGGAGAATAATACATACTGTACACACTTTGTGCTTACAGAGAAAACCAGCTCAGAAGCAAACTCAAAAGCTTGCAAAATATTTGATGGGAGAAAGAGAGAGAGAGAGACAAAGAAAAGAGACAGACAGAGAAGAAGAAGAGCCAGAAGAAGAAGAAGAAGAAGAAGAAGAAGAAGAAGAAGAAGAAGAAGAAGAAGAAGAAGAAAGCATACCCTCAATACTTCAAGGAGATCCAAAGGTGACGTGTGTGTGCAGCTTTGTACCCCCCCCCCCCCCCCCCCCCCCCCCCCCCCCCCATGTACCCCCTACCCCCCCACCCCCCCCCCCCCCCCCCCCCCCCCCCACACTACAACTACAATTCAAGGCCAAGGTGCAATACATTACATGTTTGACCATTATATGCTAAACATCAATACTAAACTATATTCAAAACCATTAACAAGATATAATTTCTCGTAATCTCTTTAATAATCCTTCGTAAATATAAACAGCCAAACTAACTACAGTTGTTTCCTTTCTGCAAGACAGTAACAGATTTAACCTAAATCTACAGGGATTCAAATAGTATATGGGTTTAATTAGTTTAATTCTTAAGTCATTAAGAGATGGACAACAAAACCAGACATGGATTTCATTTCCCCTAGCACCACCACACAGACGACATAACAGACCCTGTTCATAACATGCTTTATATATAGCACCACCACACAGACGACATAACAGACCCTGTTCATAACATGCTTTATATATAGCACCAGCACACAGACGACATAACAGACCCTGTTCATAACATGCTTTATATATAGCACCAGCACACAGACGACATAACAGACCCTGTTCATAACATGCTTTATATATAGCACCAGCACACAGACGACATAACAGACCCTGTTCATAACATGCTTTATATTTAGCACCAGCACACAGACGACATAACAGACCCTGTTCATAACATGCTTTATATGTAGCACCAGCACACAGACGACATAACAGACCCTGTTCATAACATGCTTTATATATAGCACCAGCACACAGACGACATAACAGACCCTGTTCATAACATGCTTTATATATAGCACCAGCACACAGACGACATAACAGACCCTGTTCATAACATGCTTTATATATAGCACCAGCACACAGACGACATAACAGACCCTGTTCATAACATGCTTTATATATAGCACCAGCACACAGACGACATAACAGACCCTGTTCATAACATGCTTTATATGTAGCACCAGCACACAGACGACATAACAGACCCTGTTCATAACATGCTTTATATCTAGCACGATGACAACATATCTGAATCTAAATTTTGACAATGCACATTTTTACATACATCAACGCCAATGTGAAATTCAACCTCATATGTACTTTTGAACTGTCTGTATTCTGAAAACCTGTCACTAATATGCATTTCGATGGCTTAGAGTAAAAACGGACTATCTTTAGATAGTCCACTGACGTATTATTGAAGTTATTGCGAAAACTAAGAACTTGTATTAAAAAAGTCTGGAAATCAAATAAAATGAGGATTATGCTTTTTATATTTCTGCAGTCTTTTTTTTTATACAAGTTATTACTTTTCGCAATAACTTCAATAATACGTCAACGGTCTATCTAAAGATAGTCCGCTTTGACTCTAAGCCATCGAAATGTGATCGTGCCAATGTTGCCACCTACAATTCCTTCCAAATAACAGAGAGAGAGAGAGAGAGAGAGAGAGAGAGAGAGAGAGAGAGAGAGAGAGAGAGAGAGAGAGAGAGAGAGAGAGAGAGAGGGAGAAGAAAAGAGAGAGAGAGAGAGAGAGAGAGAGAGAGAGAGAGAGAGAGAGAGAGAGAGAGAGAGAGAGAGAGAGAGAGAGAGAGAGAGAGAATGCGTGTGTGTCAGGGAGATAGACGGATATAGAAAGAAAAAGGAAGAGACACACAGACACAGACAGATAGAGACACAGATAGAAAAGCGACAGACACACAGATAGAGAGAGAGCGAGCAGTGAAAATAGATAAAGAGCAAGGGTTGGTCTACAGAAACTTGATTGTTTAAGACAAGGGAACGAGGAGATAGCTCACATGGGGAACAGTAGGAGTTGGAATCAATAACGAACACACAACAGAATTGGGAAAGAACAAAAAACATTTTGTTTTACTGTCACTGAGAGAGAGAGAGAAAGAGAGAGAGAGAGAGAGAGAGAGAGAGAGAGAGAGAGAGAGAGAGAGAGAGAGAGAGAGAGAGAGAGAGAGAGAGAGAGAGAGAGAGAGAGAGAGAGAGAGAGAGAGAGAGAGAGAGAGAGAGAGAGAGAGAGAGAGAGAGAGAGAGAGAGAACGAACGAACGAACGAACGAATCTTTTTTATTGAGGGAAAAGATAAGCACAATATAGGCTTGTTTACATCTAGCCCTCATTAAATGAGAAGAAAAAAAAAGAAGAAGAAAAAAAGAAGAAGAAAATGTCATAAACAACTAATAATCATCATGCACATAAGATACACTACCATCATAAAAAGATAAATCAAATTGTAAGGATAAATGCAAACAAAAACACATTCCCCACAACATTCACCATGGTCATCCCGCACACTAGCATTAAATCATACACATTAAACATACATACCAATTGCGTTATACACATTACAACATACACAAAACAAAAGTAAGCAAATAATTACGTGCATACGCATAAACTCACCAACACACACACATACACAAGTACGCACACACGCACATCCCACACACAAGCATACACAATACACACACACACATACCCACAAAATTCGCAGGCAGACACATACACATTCACATGTATGAACGCGCACATACACACACTCACATTCAAACTCACACATGCATACACACAATCACCACTATAACATATTATGAACACTAAACATGCATGGTTAACAGTGGTGACACTCATATTAGGAAGGAAACAAGTGGTGAATGGGTTATCAGGTAACGTATTAAAGAGTTGTCATCAGAAAATCTTTATATCTTTTTTTGAATGACTTGAAAGTGTTTCCAATTTGGGTATTGGCCAGCATGGCATTCCACAGGGCCCCACCAGAATAAGCCAAGCTTGTCTTGAAGAGGTCAATTCTTGGAAGAGGGAGCATGATTTTATGTTCGTGGCGCCGGTCATTGACAACAAACCTACTGGTAAGAGATTGTGGGGCATTGCCTGATAAAATCTTAAACATAAAAATAGCCTTGTTATAATTTAGCTTTAAATGGAAGGGTAGAATGTCTAAAGCTTTGTGGTCATAAGTGGTTAGTTTTGAGGACTTAAGCAGAACTAGTTTTAATGCTCGTCTATGAAGACTTGAAAGAGGTTTCAAAATATTTTCACTATCGCCATCCCACAGAGTTGACGCGTAGTTGATATGCGATTCAATAAATGAGTGGAAAAATATCTTACGTGAATGGAGGTCTAGGAAATGCTTTATTTTAGACAACTGATAAATCTTTGAAGACACGGATTTGCAGGTTTTAGTGACATGTTCGGACCAAGAAAGATTATTGTCAACGACAACGCCAAGAACTTTGTGACTCCCAACTTCCTCAACTGCATTGCCATTAATAAAGAGAGTCAAAAAGTTGTTAGGAAGGTTCTGGCGTTTTTGTCTTGTTGTAATTATCATAAGTTTGGTTTTTAATGGGTGCAAGCTCATATGATTCAACTCTGCCCAATTTAAAAGTTCATCGATGCTGTTTTGTAACGTTTGAAATACTGTTGTATAATTGGAATGACTTGTGTGTAGTGTTGTATCATCGGCAAAAAGTTTACATAGGGAACTTATAACTAGAGGCAAGTCATTAATATAAATAGAAAAACGTATTGGTCCTAGGATAGACCCCTGAGGAATGCCATACTTTGTTGTTAGAGACGACGATACAGAGCTATTTACAGCCACCACCTGTTTCCTGTCAATTAAAAATGATGACATCAGATTCAGTGTATCGGAAGACAAACCATACATTTTGAGTTTTTTGAGTAATAAGGAATGGTCAATAACGTCGAAGGCTTTGGCAAAATCAACTATTAAAGCGCCAGTAATTTCGTTGTTGTTAATATTAGTTAGCCATTTGTCAACAAGAGTTGTAAGAGCAGTGTGGCATGAGTGTTTTGCCCTGAAGCCAGATTGACACGGATGAAAGAGATTGAAGCGATCAAAGTGATTAACAAGATGAGCTTTAATATGACTTTCTAAAGGTTTAGATAAGATAGACATGATAGAAATGGGTCGGTAGTTGCTAGGGTCAGAGCGATCACCTGATTTGAATATGGGA
This sequence comes from Phymorhynchus buccinoides, assembly GCA_017654935.2. Lineage (NCBI taxonomy): Eukaryota > Metazoa > Mollusca > Gastropoda > Neogastropoda > Raphitomidae > Phymorhynchus > Phymorhynchus buccinoides. The sequence goes on along the minus strand of CM065680.1, from coordinate 1,824,745 downwards.
GTAACTTTGGCAACTTTAAATGCTTTAAGAAAATGGCTTTTAGAAATGCACAAATTATATATGTAAGTGAGTGGCTCGGTAATTATAGGTGCTGCAATCTTTAGGATTTTACCATCAATATCATCTAACCCCCTTACATTCGTTTGTTTTAAGTGAAAAAGATAATTAAAGACCTCATATACAGCTAACTAAGGAATATTAAGTTCTGACGATATATTTTTCGATAAACAAAAGTCGCTAAGATTTGAAAGGTCATTTTCATTAGATCTATCGTTATGAATAATGGAGCTCACTATATTAGAGAAGTGAGTATTAAGCTCTTCTGGAGACAATTTATCAATCATGTTTTTTGAACTGGTATACTTATTATTTAACTGGTTGATAGCTGTCCATATAGATCTACTATCTGATTTGGATGAAACTAAATCTTTAAAGTATTTCTTTTTTGACTTTCTTTTTAAGTTGGTAACAAAATTTCTTTGCTTGCAAGCATTATCTTGGTCCCCTTCTGCAAAAAGAGAGCCCCTTTTGTCTATTGCTTTTTGGACATCATCAGTTATCCAAGGTTTCTTTGCAGTACTTTTTACACGTTTGGTTTTCATAGGTACATGCTTATTATAGACATTCATGAAACTATGGTAAAAAATTTCAAAAGCTTCATCAGCATTGGTAAATTGATATACAGAAAATATATGAGAGTTGTTAAGGTCTAATAAGAATTTTTCTATATCAAGATTAGAGAGGTGTCTGTATGTTACAATAGTGTGGCAGTTCTTGGCAATTTTTACACCCTTTTTTGACCAGGTGAAGCAAACAGGGAGATGGTCACTACAATACAAACTAGGTGAACAGACTTCTACTAGATTATCTGGCTGAGAAGAATAAACATGATCAATTAATGTTTTAGAATTAGTTGTTATTCGTGTTGGCTTGTCAATAACTTGCGTTAAGAGGGACAACTCATATGATCGTGTCCATGTTGTGAGAGAGAGAGAGAGAGAGAGAGAGAGAGAGAGAGAGAGAGAGAGAGAGAGAGAGAGAGAGAGAGAGAGAGAGAGAGAGAGAGAGAGAGAGAGATATTCAATCCAAACAATTTTAATGACTAGGCCTTCTGCGCGTATCATAGGGAGGCTGGGGGAGGGGGTTATAAAGACACATAACAGAGAGAGAGAGAGAGAGAGAGAGAGAGAGAGAGAGAGAGAGAGAGAGAGAGAGAGAGAGAGAGAGAGAGCAGAGCAGGAAGTGGAAGAGAAAGATGATAGGCCATAGCCCCTTTCAATGGGGGTGAGTTACAAAGATATGTTATTTTCTCTCTCTCTCTCTCTCTCTCTCTCTCTCTCTCTCTCTCTCTCTCTCTCTCTCTCTCACACACACACACACACACACACACACACACACACACACACACACACACACACACACACACACACACACACACACACACACACACACACACACATCAGCAATGATAGCATTCTGTGTGACATGTTCGTGCCTCTGGCTGTTTAGCACTGCACTTAAAGGTCGTTTGTCTTTTCAGACATTGTCTATACCACGATTGTTTAATAGTTAGTAGGTTTGCATTCTCCATTGATTAATGTCAATAAATTAACATTCGTCTTACAATCAAGTCATTATGTAATAAAATGGACGGATGTACAAGTATTGTACAGGTAAATGAGTAGTAGTCAGTTTATATCTAAAACGAAAGGGAAGAAAAAGCATTCTTTACTTCGTGCAGACTCGATAACGGTATATAAATAGTGAATGAATGAAAAATGGTGTTTTACGTCCTCTCGGTCTGGAACAGACACATATGGGACATTTGTAGATACAAAGATGGTGGGAACAATACTGGAAGCAATGCCCGGGGGCAGTGCAACAGCAGTAAAGTCCCGATTTTTTTTATAGCAATACAGATAGGTGTAGCAGTAACCACGCCTCGGTTAAACCTCGTCGGCTATGGTACCGCCACATTTGTGTCTGACAAGTTAAGGTCTGTATATATAAATGGTCATTGTCCTTTGCCGATCTACGATCGCAAAGGAATCTATTTTCGTTCGTGTATGTTTCTTTTTTTTCTGTCTGTCCCAAGGATATTTCCCGAACCGGTTCCAATTTTGTGTGGTGGTGTGTCACCATGAGAGGAAGGCATCCGCGCAAAATGTTTTGCCGTCCTGACCTTGACCTTGGCGTATGACCTTGAATACAGAACATCTTTATGGGGCCATAACCTCCACACCGTTGGTCTTAGAGTCTTCAAATTTGGCATGGATGTACTTTGGCTTATGGCCGTTCCGATGATGGCATACCGATCAAGGTCAAGGTCCGGGAGATCAGTAGGCCTTGAATGTGGTAGGGGTATAAAATTTGGGTTTTAAGCCATATTTTCGACATTTGTACTTGACAGAAGCGCTTCAGATTGTGTGTGGTACTGTGTACCCTAGAGTAGAAAGCATGCGAGCATACCTTATCGCCATGCTGACCTTGACCTTGAAGTGTGACCTTAAAAACCGACATTGCCTTCTTTTCACTATATATTTCTTGTTCGAGCTGTATCTCACGAACTAGGAGACAGAATCCCTTCCAATTTTATGTCAGGATGTGACACTAAGAGTATAACACATTCGTACATAAATTATCCCTGGGAAATAGAATGTCGCCGAGCGGCAGACATGTTTCCGTTTTTCTTCACCCTCCTATTTCTCGTGAAATACTGTATAAAATCACTCCAAATTTTGTGGGGAGGTGTAAAAAGAAGAGTAGAAGACATTGCAGTACAAATTATGCCACATGGGATTTTCATGTCGCCGAGCGGCAGACATGTCTCCGAGTTAAGGGTGTACACCCCATTAAGGGTGTACACCCCACTAATTAAGGATGTACATCCCGGTAAAGGAGGGGTCTAATACTAAACGTAAAAGACATCCTAGCACAAAATGTGCCACGTGGGGCTTAAATGTTGCCGAGTGGCAGACATGTTTCAATGTTAAGGGTGTGCACCCCACCAATTAAGGGTGTGAATCCCGGAAAACGATTTGCACCCAGTCACGGGTGTGTAGGTGCATCGCCCAAAGGTCACAAGGAGGACGGGGACCGAAGATGTAGGGAGGTACAGGGCGTGGCATGTACAGGGCGTAACCGGCAAAGAGCATATCTGCCGCTCGACGATGCCCTTGTTATTATTATTATTATTATTATTATTATTATTATTATTATTATTATTATTATTATTATTATTATTATTATTCATGAGCGCGTCTTAAACATGATTGGCTGTTTATGATGATTGATATGTTACTTCTCGTGTGAACTGTTTAAGGCGCAGTCAGGGTTACCGTATCAGGAATAAAGCGCAGAATGCAATGTATAGACAAAGGGAAGGCATTCGCAATGCAGTTCCGGCCTACAGGAGCAATGGTATTCGGTTAATGTTAAGTTGTTAATAGATTGCACACACTTTCGATCTTAAATATTTCTTTACATGTTCTACAATTAATGATTCATACAAGAGGCCTAATACTAACTAACATTGACATTTCTTATGATTATAGGTGTTGGTCACTAATAGTTTTCGTCATCAGTTTTTATGCATTTGATGATTTATTTGGCATGCACTACTCGTCTTCGTCAATGTCTACACAATTATACCTACTGTGCTCAAAACAAATATCAATGTAGTGCATTTGAAGTTAGGTCTTTCCCCCTAGGCTGTTGCCCATAACCTGGCTAGGCGGTGTTGTCGTAAATAACCTTGTTTGAGGGAGTTAATTAAGAGAGAGTTCCTTCCCCTTATTTATTTCACATCATCATAGCATAGTATAGACATTTCTTTACATGATCTGCATGTCATTTTTCACACACACACACACACACACACACACACACACACACACACACACACACACACACACACACATACACAGACACACAGACACACACACACACGCACACACACACACACACGCACGCACGCACGCACGCACGCACACACGCACGCACGCACGCACGCACGCACACGCACACGCACATGCACGCATAAGCACGCACAAGCACGCACACGCACACGCACGCACACACACACACACACACACACACACACACACACACACACACACACACACACACACACACGCACACTAAATGTGATTACAAATCTTTCAACATCCTGCCATTTAAGGAAAGACTATTATATAACAAATGTGTATGCATGTACAGCGTTGTGAATGGAATAGCCCCTAAGAAAATCACCCAACATTTTGTTAGCAACGAAAGCAGACATACACACAAACTTTCTTTTCCCAGACCCCGTAATAATCTTTATAAATCTAGTTTATTGTACTCCGGCTGTACGGCGTGGAACAATTTATCTTTTAATTTAAAATCGTGTACATCAAGACAGACATTTATGAAAGCACTTAAATTTCATATGTTAGAAACCCTATGAATTAGTCTCTAACTTTAGAAATTTAGCACCTATTCCGTCGGGATATGTCCTTTTAATTGATACTTTACAATGTTTATACTTTGTTTGTTCTTTGCTTTGTTCCATTGTGTCCGGGACATTTGTTAATATGGGTGATGGGGAGGAAATGAAATGGGGAAGGGACAACCACATACACTTCAATATCCCATTCATTTACTCTCTCTCTCTCTCTCTCTCTCTCTCTCTCTCTCTCTCTCTCTCTCTCTCTCTCTCTCTCTCTCTCTCTCTCTCTCTCTCTCTCTCTCTCTCTCTCTCTCTCTCTCTCTCTCTCTCTCTCTCTCTCTCTCTCTCTCTCTCTCTCTCTCTCTCTCTCTCTCTCTCTCTCTCAAATAGAGTTATTTCAATGCGTTATATTATTAGGCTAATGTTTAGTAGTTTGGAATGCTTTGTTTTGCATGTTGAGTTATTTTTCGAGTTGCTTTCGTATTACTTTTCATTCTGAGGACAGGATGAAAACAAGCTATCAAGCTTACTCCTTTATCCTCAATAAAGATCATTTTGACTTGACTTGACTTGACTTGACACACACTAAATCCGGCATTTTTACTTTTTGATTCATCGTTGTTCGCACATAGGCAAAGGAAAACCTTTCGGGAAAAGACAATGACTAGCAAATGGAGACCGTAATTAGCAGTCTATTGTTATACACAGCAGAACAAAGAGAGGTCCACAGTATGTGGCTAGATGGAACTGACTGTGGTGTCTACAAACCCCATTAGTCTGTGGCCTCAAACCCCATTAGTCTGTGGCCTCAAACCCCATTAGTCTGTGGCCTCAAACCCCATTAGTCTGTGGCCTCAAACCCCATTAGTCTGTGGCCTCAAACCCCATTAGTCTGTGGCCTCAAACCCCATTAGTCTGTGGCCTCAAACCCCATTAGTCTGTGGCCTCAAACCCCATTAGTCTGTGGCCTCAAACCCCATTAGTCTGTGGCCTGACCATTGGCAATGGAGTCCTCATCACTGCACGCCATAGTCTGTGGGCCGCAGCATTGGCAATGGAGTCCTCATCACTGCACGCCATAGTCTGTGGCCTCACCATTGGCAATGGAGTCCTCATCACTGCACGCCATAGTCTGTGGCCTCACCATTGGCAATGGAGTCCTCATCACTGCACGCCATAGTCTGTGGCCTCACCATTGGCAATGGAGTCCTCATCACTGCACGCCATAGTCTGTGGGCCTCACCATTGGCAATGGAGTCCTCATCACTGCACGCCATAGTCTGTGGGCCTCAGCATTGGCAATGGAGTCCTCATCACTGCACGCCATAGTCTGTGGGCCTCAGCATTGGCAATGGAGTCCTCATCACTGCACGCCATAGTCTGTGGGCCTCAGCATTGGCAATGGAGTCCTCATCACTGCACGCCATAGTCTGTGGGCCTCAGCATTGGCAATGTAGTCCTCATCACTGCACGCCATAGTCTGTGGCCTCACCATTGGCAATGGAGTCCTCATCACTGCACGCCATAGTCTGTGGCCTCACCATTGGCAATGGAGTCCTCATCACTGCACGCCATAGTCTGTGGGCCTGACCATTGGCAATGGAGTCCTCATCACTGCACGCCATAGTCTGTGGGCCTCAGCATTGGCAATGGAGTCCTCATCACTGCACGCCATAGTCTGTGGCCTGACCATTGGCAATGGAGTCCTCATCACTGCACGCCATAGTCACTGGGCCTGACCATTGGCAGTGGAGTCCTCACCACTGCACGCCATAGTCTGTGGGCCTGACCATTGGCAATGGAGTCCTCATCACTGCACGCCATAGTCTGTGGGCCTCAGCATTGGCAATGGAGTCCTCATCACTGCACGCCATAGTCTGTGGGCCTCAGCATTGGCAATGGAGTCCTCATCACTGCACGCCATAGTCTGTGGGCCTCACCATTGGCAATGGAGTCCTCATCACTGCACGCCATAGTCTGTGGGCCTCAGCATTGGCAATGGAGTCCTCATCACTGCACGCCATAGTCTGTGGGCCTCAGCATTGGCAATGGAGTCCTCATCACTGCACGCCATAGTCTGTGGGCCTCACCATTGGCAATGGAGTCCTCATCACTGCACGCCATAGTCTGTGGGCCTCAGCATTGGCAATGGAGTCCTCATCACTGCACGCCATAGTCTGTGGCCTGACCATTGGCAATGGAGTCCTCATCACTGCACGCCATAGTCTGTGGGCCTCACCATTGGCAATGGAGTCCTCATCACTGCACGCCATAGTCTGTGGCCTGACCATTGGCAATGGAGTCCTCATCACTGCACGCCATAGTCTGTGGGCCTCACCATTGGCAATGGAGTCCTCATCACTGCACGCCATAGTCTGTGGGCCTCAGCATTGGCAATGGAGTCCTCATCACTGCACGCCATAGTCTGTGGGCCTGACCATTGGCAATGGAGTCCTCATCACTGCACGCCATAGTCACTGGACCTGACCATTGGCAGTGGAGTCCTCACCACTGCACGCCATAGTCTGTGGGCCTCAGCATTGGCAATGGAGTCATCACTGCACGCCATAGTCTGTGGGCCTCAGCATTGGCAATGGAGTCCTCATCACTGCACGCCATAGTCTGTGGGCCTCAGCATTGGCAATGGAGTCCTCATCACTGCACGCCATAGTCTGTGGGCCTCAGCATTGGCAATGGAGTCCTCATCACTGCACGCCATAGTCTGTGGGCCTCAGCATTGGCAATGGAGTCATCACTGCACGCCATAGTCTGTGGCCTCACCATTGGCAATGGAGTCCTCATCACTGCACGCCATAGTCTGTGGGCCTCACCATTGGCAATGGAGTCATCACTGCACGCCATAGTCTGTGGGCCTCACCATTGGCAATGGAGTCCTCATCACTGCACGCCATAGTCACTGGGCCTCACCATTGGCAATGGAGTCCTCATCACTGCACGCCATAGTCTGTGGCCTGACCATTGGCAATGGAGTCCTCATCACTGCACGCCATAGTCTGTGGGCCTCAGCATTGGCAATGGAGTCCTCACCACTGCACGCCATAGTCTGTGGGCCTCACCATTGGCAATGGAGTCCTCATCACTGCACGCCATAGTCTGTGGGCCTCAGCATTGGCAATGGAGTCCTCATCACTGCACGCCATAGTCTGTGGCCTCACCATTGGCAATGGAGTCCTCATCACTGCACGCCATAGTCTGTGGGCCTCAGCATTGGCAATGGAGTCCTCATCACTGCACGCCATAGTCTGTGGGCCTCACCATTGGCAATGGAGTCCTCATCACTGCACGCCATAGTCACTGGACCTGACCATTGGCAGTGGAGTCCTCACCACTGCACGCCATAGTCTGTGGGCCTCAGCATTGGCAATGGAGTCCTCATCACTGCACGCCATAGTCTGTGGGCCTCAGCATTGGCAATGGAGTCCTCATCACTGCACGCCATAGTCTGTGGGCCTCAGCATTGGCAATGGAGTCCTCATCACTGCACGCCATAGTCTGTGGGCCTCAGCATTGGCAATGGAGTCCTCATCACTGCACGCCATAGTCTGTGGGCCTCAGCATTGGCAATGGAGTCCTCATCACTGCACGCCATAGTCTGTGGCCTCACCATTGGCAATGGAGTCATCACTGCACGCCATAGTCTGTGGCCTCACCATTGGCAATGGAGTCATCACTGCACGCCATAGTCTGTGGGCCTCACCATTGGCAATGGAGTCCTCATCACTGCACGCCATAGTCACTGGGCCTCACCATTGGCAATGGAGTCCTCATCACTGCACGCCATAGTCTGTGGCCTCACCATTGGCAATGGAGTCCTCATCACTGCACGCCATAGTCTGTGGCCTCACCATTGGCAATGGAGTCATCACTGCACGCCATAGTCTGTGGGCCTCAGCATTGGCAATGGAGTCCTCATCACTGCACGCCATAGTCTGTGGGCCTCAGCATTGGCAATGGAGTCCTCATCACTGCACGCCATAGTCTGTGGGCCTCAGCATTGGCAATGGAGTCCTCATCACTGCACGCCATAGTCTGTGGGCCTCAGCATTGGCAATGGAGTCCTCATCACTGCACGCCATAGTCTGTGGGCCTCAGCATTGGCAATGGAGTCCTCATCACTGCACGCCATAGTCTGTGGCCTCACCATTGGCAATGGAGTCCTCATCACTGCACGCCATAGTCTGTGGTCCTCAGCATTGGCAATGGAGTCCTCATCACTGCAGTCTGTGGGCCTCAGCATTGGCAATGGAGTCCTCATCACTACACGCCATAGTCTGTGGGCCTGACCATTGGCAATGGAGTCCTCACCACTGCACGCCATAGTCACTGGGCCTCACCATTGGCAATGGAGTCCTCATCACTGCACGCCATAGTCTGTGGGCCTCAGCATTGGAGTCCTCATCACTGCACGCCATAGTCTGTGGGCCTCAGCATTGGCAATGGAGTCATCACTGCACGCCATAGTCTGTGGGCCTCACCATTGGCAATGGAGTCATCACTGCACGCCATAGTCAATGGGCCTGACCATTGGCAATGGAGTCATCATCACTGCAGTCTGGCCTGACCATTGGCAATGGAGTCATAATCACTGCAGTCTGTGGCCTGACCATTGGCAGTGGAGTCATCATCACTGCAGTCTGTGGCCTGACCATTGGCAGTGGAGTCATCATCACTGCTCTATTTCAGGGGACTACTAGTACAGCCAGAATTGTCAGTGTCCTGTGCCCGCGCTATCATCGACAAGGCAGTATTTGTTCGCGTTTTGTTGTTGCCATTTTCATTTTTTTGTTAGTTCTATCAAAATAGAAACGTGACAGATAACCTAAATAGTTGCGAATCTATGCGTGTGTGGGTCTTGTGTGTGCGCGCGCGCATGTGTGTGTGTGTGTGTCACGAAATCCCCCGCTCGATCTTGATCAGAGATCGGGAGAGGGAAAACGCGAACCCCGAGGAGAGTCTCGCACGCCCAAACAGACAAGCTCACAGCAGAAGGCACACGCGCACACCAGAAATACAATACAAAACAAGACTATTTATTATGATCAAGCAGACACACACTTACACAATTCAATACATTCAATGTTTAACAAATTATCTACATATTATACATGGCATTCAAAAGTTCGTCCAAAGAATAAACTAGAGCCGGCAACTTTAATTAACTAAAAGAATGTTTGTATGCAGAAACACAAATTGAAGAGAAAACGATGAAAAGGCAGACGAAGAAGAGGTGTCCAACAAAACCAACAGCAGAGCGTCCGAAGAAGAGGAAGAAGAAGACAAAGGAAAACTAAAGTCAGAAGAAGAAAAACTGCTGCCCCTCCTGGGGCAGGCTACAGCAGCAGAAACAAAAAATGAGAGACGGCAGAGGACACCCCCAGACTCCTCAACAGGAACGGTCGAGGCCTGGCCCAAACCCACAGACAGGCCCACGGATCGGGCCTAACACGGGGCCAGACGGAAAGGCGAGCGGCCTCTCACAGCCGGAAACGGAGAAAAGAGCGGTTGACCGGGCGGTCAACCAGGCAGCAACAGGTCAGGTCAGGTTCAGGCTCAGGACTGTAGGAAAAACCAAAACAAAAACCTGGTTTTGAACACCCAGAGTAACAACAGTTTTGTGTTTCCCCAAAAACAAATTCCCCAACAGTCCTCTTCAGGGATGTAAAAACCCTCCCTCTTTAAACTTGGTTCTCTCCAAGAACCCCAAAACGCTGAACAACACTTTCTTTACAATCCTTTTCACACGACTCAGTCTAGGGGTAATATTTCATCAAAAGGATTAACTAAAAGGTTTCACTTTTTCTGGAACAACAAGGCTTTCATACACTTAGAAAATTGTAGCCTTTCAAATACAAAACTTAACAATTACATTCTTCTGAAAATGCCACAGCTTTTCAGGTACAAGAATGGACACTTAAATTCTTCTGAAAATATCACATAAAATTTCACCACCAAAAATATGTCCTTTCCATTCTCATTTCTTCCAGAAGGCGGATGAACTACAGGCAAAAGAATGTATTTCCCCAAAATAACATCCACAATGTACTTCAAAAAGTCAAAAAGCCCTGAAAACATTAATGACACTTTCTCTCAAAAATAAAAACAGAAACGGGGATGAACGCTTTACAAAGCCCCTATCAGCATAGCTAGAAGCGCAACTGGAATAACCCTCTGTTATCCAGCTCTCCGCAGAGTCTCTTAATACCTAATTAAGCTAGGACGATGGCCGCGAGGCTTAACATAGGCCGCGAGGCTAAACATATACCGCGAGGCTAAACATAGGCCGCGAGGCTAAACATATACCGCAACAAGGAATAATGCGCGCGCGTGCACGCATTTAGGATTCTGAATCTCTGTGAACTCAAATACACTTTGCGCCCAAAAAACGATTTGTGCGGCCTAAACACACAATGGCGAGCCAAAACATTGATTCAAAAATATGTGCCGAGTTCAAGTACCAAATTCTACGACCGGCAAAAACCTATCCAACTGACAAGTCACGACCCAGCCAGTCAGTTCCTTAGCCCCTTATGCAAAAATCAAGAAAATAATAAGAAAAAATGAACCAAAGAAAACGCACACAAATACACATGTTAGCAAACCTATAACTAGCTATTCTACATTGTTACGCGCGCGTTGTTGTACGAGTTTTAACGGGATTAATACCAATTTTATGCAGCTACTGACCAAACTTCCAAGTGGCGGAATGAAGAAGAAGAATCCTCCCCACAAGACAGTCGCAGCTCTGGTCTCGCCAAGGGCTCGGGGTAAGCGCGAGCAGGTAGAAGGGGTTCCGGACCGGCCACAGCTTTCTTCCAGGACCCCAGTGAACGCCAGGGACGATGACGGGGAAGGGAGGACGATGAGGAACCAAATAAAAAGGGGTGAAGATGGCGATGAGGATGAAGAGAGGAGACGATGTCTGCCGAAACGCAGTAGTTTCGCTACCCCCACGTCTTAGGACTCGTGCAGGGTAAAAGTTGATTTCAGGATCCTTCAGGGACGTGGCCCTCACCACACCTCAGCACTGGGCGGCCGTAGGTGGACAAAACGATGAAAAGGAGAAAGGATGAAGCGATGAGGCGATGTTGGTTAACTGAAGGAAAAATATGGAGTGACGTTCGACCGGTTTAAAACTCATGAAGTCGCCAGTTGAATGTGGAGTCTCGCGAGAGGTCAGAGCTAACACGAGTTGCACGCATTTCACGAGTAGGTTGTCTCCCTTAGGTGAGAAGAAGGAGAAAGACCTCGGGGTCCTTTGTGATCGAGTGGTAGACGGTGCCTTTCTCTGTCTGTTCAGAAGAACAATGTCACAAACTCGTGACAGTGTGTGTGTGTGTGTGTGTGTGTGTGTGTGTGTGTGTGTGTGTGTGTGTGTGTGTGTGTGTGTGTGTGTGTGTGTGTGTGTGCCATTGCTGTGTGTTTGTTACTCTGCCTCTGTCTTTGTCTCTGTTTTTGTCTCTGTCTGACTGCTTGTCTGTCTGTCTGTCTGTCTGTCTATCTCTCTCTCTGTCTGTCTCTCTGTCTGTCTCTCTCTCTCTCTCTCTCTCTCTCTCTCTCTCTCTCTCTCTCTCTCTCTCTCTCTCTCTCTCTCTCTCTCTCTCTCTCTCTCTCTCTCTTGTGTGGGATTGATGTTGCTTTCACCTCCTACTTGTCATCAATTATTTGTTTCACTATGTGGTTGTTTTTTGTTGTTGTTTTTTTTGGTGTGTGTTTTGTATGTATGTATAAACAATGTATATGTGTATGAGAGAGAGTCAGAGAGAGAGAGAGAGAGAGAGAGAGAGAGAGAGAGAGAGAGAGAGAGAGAGAGAGAGAGAGAGAGAGTATACAAATGTTTTTTGTTTCTTAAATTTGTTTTTCTTTTATCCAAGGACAGATTGTAAGAATAGGCATCGCCTAAAATCTTTATCCTTGTCAAATAAAGTTTTCCAGTGTCCAGTGTCCAGTGTCCAGTGTCCAGTGGGTGGGTGGGGTGGGACTAGTGTCCCCCTTCATTATCCAGAATGTCAGTGTATCGTTCTGGCCATTTCCTGAAATGAACCTTCATTGCACCTTGACCCTACCCCTTACTGGAGAAAGGCGAACGGTTGTTGTTTGATGAGCATTTTCAATACGAACGTGTGCTGGAGGTAGCCAACCTACACCTTGTTTTCTTTCTCCTCAATCTTAGTTCATATTCTTTGACATGAATGACTATCTGATTAATTGAAACAGCATGCATATGGTTTACCATTGTGATGGCTGCATGCCCAGTTCAGCACAACACAGCGTGCTGTCCTAGATAGTTCACAGATGTAGGACAATGGGAGGGGAGGGTGAGGGAGGAGGTGGTGGGGGAGGGAAGGAAGAAGGGGGCTGTAGGGAGTTGGGGGGGTGGGGGTCATCCATGTTCCTTTGCTAACGGTCCATTATGGTGATGTCGCCAGTCAGTATGTTCCTTTACTAACGGTCCATTATGGTGATGTCCCCAGTCAGTATGTTCCTTTACTAACGGTCCATTATGGTGATGTCCCCAGTCAGTATGTTCCTTTGCTAACGGTCCATTATGGTGATGTCCCCAGTCATTATGTTCCTTTACTAACGGTCCATTATGGTGATGTCCCCAGTCAGTATGTTCCTTTACTAACGGTCCATTATGGTGATGTCCCCAGTCAGTATGTTCCTTTACTAACGGTCCATTATGGTGATGTCCCCAGTCAGTATGTTCCTTTGCTAACGGTCCATTATGGTGATGTCCCCAGTCATTATGTTCCTTTACTAACGGTCCATTATGGTGATGTCCCCAGTCAGTATGTTCCTTTACTAACGGTCCATTATGGTGATGTCCCCAGTCAGTATGTTCCTTTACTAACGGTCCATTATGGTGATGTCCCCACTCAGTATGTTCCTTTACTAACGGTCCATTATGGTGATGTCCCCACTCAGTATGTTCCTTTACTAACGGTCCATTATGGTGATGTCCCCGGTCAGTATGTTCCTTTACTAACGGTCCATTATGGTGATGTCCCCAGTCAGTATGTTCCTTTGCTAACGGTCCATTATGGTGATGTCCCCAGTCAGTATGTTCCTTTACTAACGGTCCATTATGGTGATGTCTAACGGTCCATTATGGTGATGTCCCCAGTCAGTATGTTCCTTTGCTAACGGTCCATTATGGTGATGTCCCCAGTCAGTATGTTCCTTTGCTAACGGTCCATTATGGTGATGTCCCCAGTCAGTATGTTCCTTTGCTAACGGTCCATTATGGTGATGTCCCCAGTCAGTATGTTCCTTTACTAACGGTCCATTATGGTGATGTCCCCAGTCAGTATGTTCCTTTACTAACGGTCCATTATGGTGATGTCCCCAGTCAGTATGTTCCTTTGCTAACGGTCCATTATGGTGATGTCCCCAGTCAGTATGTTCCTTTACTAACGGTCCATTATGGTGATGTCCCCAGTCAGTATGTTCCTTTACTAACGGTCCATTATGGTGATGTCCCCACTCAGTATGTTCCTTTACTAACGGTCCATTATGGTGATGTCCCCACTCAGTATGTTCCTTTACTAACGGTCCATTATGGTGATGTCCCCAGTCAGTATGTTCCTTTACTAACGGTCCATTATGGTGATGTCCCCACTCAGTATGTTCCTTTACTAACGGTCTATTATGGTGATGTCCCCGGTCAGTATGTTCCTTTACTAACGGTCCATTATGGTGATGTCCCCAGTCAGTATGTTCCTTTGCTAACGGTCCATTATGGTGATGTCCCCAGTCAGTATGTTCCTTTGCTAACGGTCCATTATGGTGATGTCCCCAGTCAGTATGTTCCTTTACTAACGGTCCATTATGGTGATGTCCCCAGTCAGTATGTTCCTTTACTAACGGTCCATTATGGTGATGTCCCCAGTCAGTATGTTCCTTTACTAACGGTCCATTATGGTGATGTCCCCAGTCAGTATGTTCCTTTGCTAACGGTCCATTATGGTGATGTCCCCAGTCAGTATGTTCCTTTACTAACGGTCCATTATGGTGATGTCCCCACTCAGTATGTTCCTTTACTAACGGTCCATTATGGTGATGTCCCCAGTCAGTATGTTCCTTTACTAACGGTCCATTATGGTGATGTCCCCAGTCAGTATGTTCCTTTACTAACGGTCCATTATGGTGATGTCCCCAGTCAGTATGTTCCTTTGCTAACGGTCCATTATGGTGATGTCCCCACTCAGTATGTTCCTTTACTAACGGTCCATTATGGTGATGTCCCCACTCAGTATGTTCCTTTACTAACGGTCCATTATGGTGATGTCCCCACTCAGTATGTTCCTTTACTAACGGTCCATTATGGTGGTGTCCCCAGTCAGTATGTTCCTTTGCTAACGGTCCATTATGGTGATGTCCCCACTCAGTATGTTCCTTTACTAACGGTCCATTATGGTGATGTCCCCAGTCAGTATGTTCCTTTACTAACGGTCCATTATGGTGATGTCCCCACTCAGTATGTTCCTTTACTAACGGTCCATTATGGTGATGTCCCCAGTCAGTATGTTCCTTTACTAACGGTCCATTATGGTGATGTCCCCACTCAGTATGTTCCTTTACTAACGGTCCATTATGGTGGTGTCCCCACTCAGTATGTTCCTTTGCTAACGGTCCATTATGGTGGTGTCCCCAGTCAGTATGTTCCTTTACTAACGGTCCACTATGCCCTTGTGATGTCCTCACTCATTGTGTTCCTTTGCTAACGGTCCATTATGGTGATGTCCCCAGTCAGTATGTTCCTTTGCTAACGGTCCATTTTGCCCTGGTGATGTCCCCAGCCATTTTGTTTTTCTAATATCAATCAATTCCATAACCAGCCTCTTGTCGTTATGGGGGTCGTCGTTTCTTTTATCTGTTGTATCTGTTGGTAGAGTTTGTTCATCTGTCTGTCTGGTTGTCATTTTGTCTGTCCGTCTGTGGATCACCTTGTGGATCTGTCGTCAGCTGTCTATTTGTCTTCATGCTTGTCGGATTGCCCATGTATCTCTTCTTCTTCTTCTTCTTCTTCTTCTTCTTCTTCTTCTTCTTCTTCTTCTTCTTCTTGATGTTTTAATCTTATCAATCATGTTCTTTCAACCTTCTCCTCTCCCTCTAGCTCTTTGTCACTCCCTTCCTCTGTCGACTTCATGTTCTCTCTCTGTGCCCTCTGTTTGTCTGTCTGTTTCTCTACCCATATTTCTTTCTGCCTGTCAGTCTCTAATTTTCAAACTAACTCTCTCTTTCACTTTTTTTGTCTATCTGCCGCTTCTCTCTCTGTCTCTCTCTGTCTCTGTCTCTGTCTCTCTCTCTCTCTCTGTCTCTCTCTCTCTCTCTCTCTCTCTCTCTCTCTCTCTCTCTCTCTCTCTCTCTCTCTCTCTCTCTCCTCTCTCTCTCTCTCTCTCTCTCTCTCAACGGTATTTCGCACACACCAAGAGCAGAGGACACGAGTCATGTTAATTTACACAACATTGATCGTACATCCACCACTCAAAATGAAGCAAACACTGCTCACTCAACGAACACTGAAAAACAGCCTGCCAGGAGCAGAGCGCACTCATCAAGTGCTGAGGGTAACAATCTAGGTTCACCTCACTCCCAGGGAACAGTCACACGTAACAGACTGAAACAACAACAGTTACGTTTTGACCTCCCCGTAGGATCTATGACCCGTGATGCCTGACGGGATGGCCGGCCCAGTGTTGTGAACACAAATGAAAATCAGTGTAGTCTTTTCAGGATGTTAAATTATAATGTTGGTGGAATAGCAAGTAAAGTAGATAATTGTGGGTTCATTAATTTCTTAAATTTGTTTGACGCCATCTGTTTGACAGAAACGTTTGTGAGTGAATATTTTTGAAATAAATGCGTTAAGAGAATTTGTATTATTTTCAGCAGCTGCAAAAAAACTAAGTAGACAAGGCAGAAAAAGTGGGGGAGTGATGGTTCTGGTGCGCAGATGTTTTTCTCGCTACTTTAAACGCATTGATGTGAAACTTGACAATTTTGTTGTGTTAGAAATGTCAGGAGATTTTCTCGCTTGTGACAAACCATTAATGTGCATCTTGTATTACATTCCACCACGGGACTCTCCAGCATATGCACATTCTGAACAGGGTATTGGTATTGACTTGATTGAACATTGTATATCTGAACTATTGCAGAAAAAATCAGAGTTTTATGTTTTGCTATGCGGTGACGCTAATTCTAGAACAAACGAAGAAAATGGCCATGAACTGGTCCTAAGCTGGATGGCCAGTGGTGTTGAAAATGTGTATCTGAAAAGAACATGGCAAGATCTAGAAGTTAATAATTTTGGTTTGCATTTACTAAACCTGTGTGACACTATTCAATGTTCAATTCTAAATGTTCTAGCACTACTGACTATTATGTATTGTCAAATGATTTATGCAATGAAGATATGTTGGTGTCTCTGACTGTTGAAACTGGATGTGTGGAATCAGATCACCTCCCTGTTTCCCTTTTCCTTAAAGTTAAACCTACACTTTGTGTGGATAATCACAACAGTGGTCCTCAGTGGGTTGAAAGATATGTTTGGGACAATCAGAAGATTGACTTGTTTCTTGATTGTTTCCTCAGTGATGAGTCCCAAGATAAATTGACTAGAGCTGCTAACCTAATAACTGTCGATTTTGATTTGGCACTTAAGGTTTTTGTGGACTGCATAACCGTTTCTAGTGCATGTATGAAAAAGAACCTAAAGGTAGGTGGTTCCATTGCAAATAAAACCTGGTTTGACACGGAATGTTTTAAGACTCGTAAAGAAACCAGATTAAAGCTTCGAACATGCAAACACACACATGACCCAAGCGATAAACAGGCATATGTTCAAGCACGTAAAGAGTACAATGATCTACTGAAATTTAAGCGTCAGAAGTATGACTCAGATAAGGCACAACTCCTGTCTAATTGCGTAAATAACCCTAACATGTTCTGGGGATAGTTGAGGACATGCTGAGGTCTACGCAAAAAGCAATGTGTTACAAAATGTTATTGCCACAATGGCAAACCCATTTTATGCAGGTATTTCAATCTAACCAGTTAGATCAAGCGAGTCATGATGATTTACCACCCACTTTTTCAAATACACATCTGGATG
>CM065680.1:1792178-1797178 GCA_017654935.2 Phymorhynchus buccinoides | reverse complement strand
GGTCCTGACCTGTGTGTGAGGCGGTGCATTTAACCCTGATAACCGCTTGGTAGTGGTCCTGACCTGTGTGTGAGGTGGCCCATTTCACCCTGAACCGCTTGGTAGTGGTCCTGACCTGTGTGTGAGGCGGTGCATGTCACCCTGATAACCGCTTGGTAGTGGTCCTCACCTGTGTGTGAGGTGGCCCATTTCACCATGATAACCGCTTGGTAGTGGTCCTCACCTGTGTGTGAGGTGGCCCATTTCACCCTGATAACCGCTTGGTAGTGGTCCTCACCTGTGTGTGAGGTGGCCCATTTCACCCTGATAACCGCTTGGTAGTGGTCCTGACCTGTGTGTGAGGCGGCCCATTTCACTTGTGCCTATTGTAATTACCCCTATACTCCATTGCGCTTGTTGTCACGAGAAAATTAGACATCATAGAACGTTGGCATTTTATTTCAGAAGATAAAGCTAACATTCCTCGCAAAGACGCAGAAATCCGAATCAAAAAGCTTTTCCAGTTTTGTATTTATAGTCGATTTATAACCAATTTATAATTTAGTCGATTTATTATCTGAACTTTAACTTCTAAGATACATTAGTTGCGGAGACAGGCTCAATTGAGTGGTGTCAGTGGTGTGTGTATCAATTGAGTGGTATCCGTGGTGTGTTTCAGGTGGACTTGTTGGACACAGCGGGTAACCTGGCTGAGTGGTATCCGTGGTGTGTTTCAGGTGGACTTGTTGGACACAGCAGGCAACCTGGCTGAGTGGTATCCGTGGTGTGTTTCAGGTGGACTTGTTGGACACAGCAGGCAACCTGGCTGAGTGGTGTCTGTGGTGTGTTTCAGGTGGACTTGTTGGACACAGCAGGCAACCTGGCTGAGTGGTGTCTGTGGTGTGTTTCAAGTGGACTTGTTGGACACAGCAGGCAACCTGGCTGAGTGGTGTCTGTGGTGTGTTTCAGGTGGACTTGTTGGACACAGCAGGCAACCTGGCTGAGTGGTGTCTGTGGTGTGTTTCAGGTGGACTTGTTGGACACAGCAGGCAACCTGGCGTTCCCCGCCATGAGGCGTCTGTCCATCACCACAGCCCACGGCTTTGTGCTGGTGTACTCCATCACCTCCCAAGCCTCCTTCACCGAGGTGCAGAAGATCTGGGCCCAGATCAAGGAGGAGAGGGCCAACTACCACGACCTACCCTGTGTGCTGGTAGGGGCCAAGACAGACCTGGAGAACAGCAGACAGGTAGAGTGGAACACTGGACATTGCATTGTCATTACCAACAGCAGACAGGTAGACTGGAACACTGGACATTGCATTGTCATTACCAACAGCAGACAGGTAGACTGGACCACTGGACATTGCATTGTCATTGCCTAGAGCAGACAGGTAGACTGGAACACTGGACATTGCATTGCCATTACCAACAGCAGACAGGTAGACACACAGACACACAGAGACAATTCCAACTCCAATATGTTAATTGCACGGACAAACGTCCTTACAATATCCGAAGACAAACACACACAATTGAACACAATAGTTGTGATAAGCAACATAAATCATGCTGAGCTATATAACGGACACAAACAAGCAACAACAAAAACGAAAGAGAGAGAGAGAGAGAGAGAGAGAGAGAGAGAGACGAGAGAGGAGAGAGAGAGAGAGAGAGAGAGAGAGAGAGAGAGAGTGGGGGCAGAGACAGAGAGGGAGAGAGACTGACAGAGATAGAGCGAGACAGAGAGAGAGACAGAAAGAGTGAATAGAGAGACAGAGAGATAGAGAGAGACAAAGAGAGAGAGACAGAGAGACACACAGAGATAGACAGAGAGAGAGACAGAGAGACAGAAAAAGAGACAGAGAGATAGAGAGAGAGGAAGAGAGAGAGAGAGAGGGGGGGGGGGGGGGCGAGAGAGAGCACATGTGTGTGTGTGTGTGTGTGTGTGCGTGTGTGCGTGTGTGCGTGGTGTGTGTGTGTGTGTGTGTGTGTGTGTGTGTGTGTGTGTGTTAATGCGTGTGCAGGTGAATGCAACTGCGATATTTATTATGTGTGTGTGTTCCATTCCCTTCCCTCTAAACGTCTTTGACCCGTTTCCTGCAAAACATCCGCACCGTAATCTCTCTTCTTCTTTTTCTTCTTCTGCCAATAATGTACACCTGCCGTAACCGGCAATTACGGACATGTACTGGGGTTCAGAGAATTATGCAGCGCGGGAAAAATCAAAAACAAAAATAAATCTAGACAGATAAGAGGACGTGCATGACTGAGCACCCCTGGCTAGTCCGAGAACACCCAGCCGCACACGGGGGAACAAGACAAATGTGGGGGAGTAGTGGTTTTAGTCAGGGAGCTTCAGCACCTTCGAGATGAAGGAGCTGAGCGTGGAGGACTGTACTGTCTCTGATGGCAGGGAGTTCCAGTCGCGGACGGTACGGGGGAAGAAGGAGTTGTTGCGGTAGACGGTTCTGGCGGGGATTCTTTGGAACTGCTTGTTGTGGTTTTGTCTTCTGCTGCTGGGGGGCATGGGTTTGAGGGCGCTGCATTTCACATAGGCCAGTCCATTTGTGATCTTGTAGATCATGGATAGCCTGGAAGCACGGCGGCGCTCAGCGAGAGATGGCCATTGTAATAATAATAATAATAATAACAATAATAATTGGAATTTATATAGCGCTCTTTCTCACATGAGCTCAGTGCGCTTTACATTGATAACAAGAGCATTGAAGGCAAACAAATAATCAATCATTAGAAAGTAAGATAAACACGATGATTGCACGCAACGTTCTCTTACTTCCTCGCACACGCACACGCGCACACGCGCGCACGCACGCACACGCACACACACACACACACACACACACACACACACACACACACACACACACACACACACACACACACACACACACACACACACACACACGCGCGCGCGCGCGCGCGCGCGCGCGCGCGCACGCACGTACGCACGCACGTACGCACGCCTGCGTAGCTGGTGGAGCATGGTGCTGACACTGGAAGTATTTCTGTGTCTGTTTAGCACATAGGTCTATCTTGCCGCCCTGCGTTGGACCTTCTCTAGGTCAGAGATCTGCCTGTCGGTGTGTGGGTCCCATACTGCGCTTGCATATGGCTTTGTAGGCTAACTCCTTGGTGGCCGTGGAACACACCTTCAGGTTTCTTCTTAAGAAGCCTAGAGCTCTGTTGGCTTTGGCGCAGGTGGCTGTGATGTGGGCTCCCCATGAAAGATCAGATTGCAGTGTGACCCCGAGGTATTTTGTTGAGGGCACTCTTTCGAGGGTGTGGTTGTGGAGACTGTAGCTGGTGGAGGCGTTCAGCGGCTTCTTGCTTCTGGTCTCTGTCTCTCTCTTCTCTGTCTGGCTGTCCGACCGTCTGTCTGTCAGTCTGTCTCTCTTTCTCTCTCTGTCTATGTCTTTCTCTGTTTCTGCTTGTACCCGTCTGTCTGTTTCCCTGTCTGTTCGCTTGTCGGTCTATCTGTCTATGTCTCTCTCACACCCATACTCTCTCTTCCCCCGCCTCTCTCTCTCTCTCTCTCTCTCTCTCTCTCTCTCTCTCTCTCTCTCTCTCTCTATCTCTGTCTCTCTGTCTCTGTCTGTCTGTCGTCTGTATGTCTCTCTCTCTCTCTCTCTCTCTCTCTCTCTCTCTCTCTCTCTGTCTCTCTGTCTCTGTCTCTGTCTGTCTGTCTGTCTCTGGTCTGTCTCTCTCTCTCTCTCTCTCTCTCTCTCTCTCTCTCTCTCTCTCTCTCTCTCTCTCTCTCTCTCTCTCTCTCTCTCTCTTTTCTTTCGATAAGGTAGAATGGTAAGTTTATGGTATGTCTTCCAGTATTATTTTGCTTGATGCTAAGGTTGTCCGCGGATTATTCATATACTGAAGTTACTAACGTCAGGTTGACTGTGTTCTCGTTCTCTCTGTTTGAACAAGCTTAGTCGTTAACATTTATTGTCGCAAACTTGTATCAAATATTCTAATGTAAATGTATTATGATGGTTTATTTTTTTCCTTTGCCTTTTTCATTCATCACCCATGTCTGCCCCCACCCCACCCTCTTTCCCACCCTTCCCCATGTTCCACTTCATTTTCGTGTTTGTATAATGGCCTATGGCTGATGTACATTAAACACTCAGACTCAGACTCAGACTCAGACTCAGACTCTCTCTTTCTTCACCATCACCTCCACTAACGCCTCCCTTCCTTTCAGGTGGAGAAGTTCGACACATTAAACTGGGTGTACAACGAGGGCTTTCCCGGGGCCTTTGTGGAGGTGTCCGCCAAGGACGACGAGAACGTGGAGGACATCTTCCGCCTGCTGCTGGACCAGTCCCGGGGACGGGCACGCTACACCGGACCGCTCAGCATGAGGCGACGCTCAGCCAACTCCCTGGACGAGTCTGAGCCCGTGAGGGAGGAGTGGGACAGCGATGCCAAGAGCTTCAACCGATCCAGGAGTCTGGTGCGCCGAGGATCTAAAGGTCCTAAGATGAGGAAGGCCCGAAGGCATGATAAGAATGATTGTAGGGTGTCCTGAGTGAGATAAAACTGAACATAACGACAAGAATGATTGTAGGGTGTTTTGAGTAAGATAGATTATGATCATCAAGAGCGAAAAACATCTGACTATTATTAGGACAAGAAGGATTGTATTGTAGAGTGTCCTGGGTGGGAGGCATCTGCACACCACGATAACAACGGCTGTAAGGTGTCCTGAGCGTCAAACATCGGCGTATTATTACTATAACATGGTTGTAGGTTGCACTGAAGGATGAGGACCTTTATACCATGAGAATGACCTTAGGGTGTCCAGAGGGAGCATGAGGTATGCCTAACTATTATCACGATATCAACTGATTCTACGTACGAACGAACGAACCTTTGTTTTATTGAAGGAAAATGAGTGAGTAACACAATGGGCTTTTTTGTGCATCTTGTCCCTCAAACAAACATGCAACAAAATTCAAATATTCAACACAAAAGTAATGAAGCATGCAAAAATAAGTACAT
>CM065680.1:1775990-1780990 GCA_017654935.2 Phymorhynchus buccinoides | reverse complement strand
TCATTGTATCAAAAAATTTGAAGAAAGTTTTCCTTGTCATTTGGTTAAGAGCATAATGGGTTTTTATAACTTCAAAAAGAGACCTTTTACCTTTCATTGCACATGCAAATTGTTTTACACTGTAAGACTATATTCATCATATGGACGTAGTGAAAGTAAAACCTAAATAAACATAGCTATTTACAACATCAATCTTTTCATCATTTATTGACCAATGTTCATGCTTACTTAGGAAACCCCCTTTCCTGAAAACCATGATTTTGCTTTTATCAGTATTTATAGTTAACCCAAGTTGGTTACACATCTCAAATAAACAGTTCAGCTGACGCTGCAGACCACTTGGAGAGCACGCCAACAGTGCCAAGTCGTACGCAAAAAGCAGAATAAAAAGTTCAACAAGATCTGGTAAAAGCTGGACACCGTGCTTACCAAACTCTGAGATATGTTCCGCAAGCTCATTTATGATAATAGCAAAAAGGGTAGGGCTTAGAACACAACCCTGGCGTAAGCCTTGTGAACAATCAAAAGCCTCAATGAGATAACTTTTAACTCTAACACGTGCAATAAATTTGTGGTAGATTGCCTTGATTGCATTAAATAATTTGAAAGAAACACCTACTTTGTGCAAGGAATGTAGCAGTATATCACGTTTAATAGTATCAAACACTTTTCTTAAATCAATAAAAGCAACATAGAGCTTACCACCCTGTTTAGACATGTACTTTTGTGTTAAGGCATTCACAGTGAAAACGTGATCACGTTGAATATCCACGTCTGAAACCTGCCTGCGTTTCTCCAATCTTACTATTTGTTTCAAGCCAGTTGTACAATCTTTTGTTCAAAATGGAAGTGCAACATTTCCCAAGTAAGCTGAGAATGGATATTCCTCTATAATTGTCAGTGAAATTTCGGCTACCTTTCTTAAAAATTGGAACTATGACAGCATTTGACCACATCTCTGGGTATAAACCCTTATCAATCAACTCGTTGAATAACTCGGTCAAAAACTGAACAACATGGTTGCTTGCTGCTTTCAACATTTCAGCAAGGACTTCGTCTTGACCACTAGATTTGCCTTTCTTTAAAGCATGTATTGCCCTTTGTACTTCATCTGTTGTAATTTTGCTATATAATGCATCCAGATGTGTATTTGAAAAAGTGGGTGGTAAATCATCATGACTCGCTTGATCTAACTGGTTAGATTGAAATACCTGCATAAAATGGGTTTGCCATTGTGGCAATAACATTTTGTAACACATTGCTTTTTGCGTAGACCTCAGCATGTCCTCAACTATCCCCAGAACATGTTAGGGTTATTTACGCAATTAGACAGGAGTTGTGCCTTATCTGAGTCATACTTCTGACGCTTAAATTTCAGTAGATCATTGTACTCTTTACGTGCTTGAACATATGCCTGTTTATCGCTTGGGTCATGTGTGTGTTTGCATGTTCGAAGCTTTAATCTGGTTTCTTTACGAGTCTTAAAACATTCCGTGTCAAACCAGGTTTTATTTGCAATGGAACCACCTACCTTTAGGTTCTTTTTCATACATGCACTAGAAACAGTTATGCAGTCCACAAAAACCTTAAGTGCAAAATCAAAATCGGCAGTTATTAGGTTAGCAGCTCTAGACAATTTATCTTGGGACTCATCACTGAGGAAACAATCAAGAAACAAGCCAATCTTCTGATTGTCCCAAACATATATTTCAACCCACTGAGGACCACTGTTGTAATTATCCAAACGAAGTGAAGGCTTAACTTTAAGGAAAAGGGACACAGGGATGTGATCTGATTCCACACATCCAGTTTCAACAGTCAGAGACACCAACATATCTTCATTGCTTAAATCATTTGACAATACATAATAGTCAGTAGTGCTAGAACATTTAGAATTGAACATTGAATAGTGTCACACAGGTTTAGTAAATGCAAACCAAAATTATTAACTTCTAGATCTTGCGATGTTCTTTTTAGATACACATTTTCAACGCCACTGGCCATCCAGTTTAGGACCAGTTAATGGCCATTTTCTTCGTTTGTTCTAGAATTAGCGTCACCGCATAGCAAAACATAAAAATCTGATTTTTTTCTGCAATAGTTCAGAAATACAATGTTCAATCAAAGTCAATACCAATACCCTGTTCAGAATGTGCATATTCTGGGGAGTCCCGTGGTGGAATGTAATACAAGATGCACATTAATGGTTTGTCACAAGCGAGAAAATCTCCTGACATTTCTAACACAACAAAATTGTCACGTTTCACATCAATGCGTTTAAAGTAGCGAGAAAAACATCTGCGCACCAGAACCATCACTCCCCCACTTTTTCTGCCTTGTCTACTTAGTTTTTTTGCAGCTGCTGAAAATAATACAAATTCTCTTAACGCATTTATTTCAAAAATATTCACTCACAAACGTTTCTGTCAAACAGATGGCGTCAAACAAATTTAAGAAATTAATGAACCCACAATTATCTACTTTACTTGCTATTCCACCAACATTATAATTTAACATCCTGAAAAGACTACACTGATTTTCATTTGTGTTCACAACACTGGGCCGGCCATCCCGTCAGGCATCACGGGTCATAGATCCTACGGGGAGGTCAAAACGTAACTGTTGTTGTTTCAGTCTGTTACGTGTGACTGTTCCCTGGAGTGAGAGCGAACCTAGATTGTTTACCCTCAGCACTTGCTGAGTGCGCTGCTCCCTGCCAGGCTGTTTTTCAGTGTTCGTTGACGTGAGCAGTGTTGCTTCATTTGAGTGGTGGATGTACGATCAATCGTGTGTAAATTAACATGAACTCGTGGTCTCTGCTCTTGGCGCTTGTGTGCGGAAATTACCGTTGAGAGAGAGAGAGAGAGGAGAGGAGAGAAGAGGAGAGAGAGAGAGGAAGAGATGAGAGAATGAGAGAGAGAGAGAGAGAGAAGAGAGAGAGAGAGAGAGAGACAGAGACAGAGCAGAGAGAGACAGAGAGAGAAGCGGCAGAACAGATAGACAAAAAAGTGAAAGAGAGACTTAGTTTGCAAATTAGAGACTGCCATGCCGAAAGAAATATGAGGTAGAGAAACAGACAGACAAACAGAGGGCACAGAGAGAGAGAACATGAGTCGACAGAGGAGGGAGTGACAAAGAGCTAGAGGAGAGGAGAGGTTGGAAAGAAACATGATGCTCAGATTAAAACATCAAGAAGAAAGAGAAGAAAGAGAAGAAAGAAGAAGAAGAAGAAGCAGAAGAGAAGAAGAAGAAGATACATGGGCAATGCGGACAAGCATGAAGACAAATAGACAGTGACGACAGATCCCAAGCGGATCCACAGACGGACAGACAAAATGACAACCAGACAGACAGATGAACAAACTCTACCAACAGATACAACAGATAAAGAACGACGACCCCCATAACGACAAGAGGTGGTTATGGAATGATTGATATTAGAAAAACAAAATGGCTGGGGACATCACCAGGCAAAAATGGACGTAGCACAAGGACCATACTGCCTGGGGACATCACCATAATGGACGTAGCAAAAGGAACACAATGAGTGAGGACATCACAAGGGCATAATGGACGTTAGTAAAGGACCATACTGACTGGGGACACCACATAATGGACCGTTAGGCAAAGGAACTACTTGACCGGGGACACCACCATAATGGACCGTTAGCAAAGAACATACTGGACTGGGACATCACATAAGGGACAGTTAGTAAAGGAACATACTGAGTGGGGACATCACCATAATGGACCGTTAGCAAAGGAACATACGACTTGGGACACACCATAATGGACGTTAGTAAGGAACATATGAGTGGGGACATCGACAATTAAAGGACCGTTAGTATAAAGAAATACTGAGTGGGGACATCACCATAATGGACCGTTAGTAAAGGAACATACGAGTGGGGAATCACCAATAATGGCGTTAGCAAAGGAACATACTGAATGGGGACATCACCATAATAATGGACCGTTATAAAAGGAACATACTGACTGGGGACATCACCATAATGGACCGTTAGTAAAAGGAACATACGCGGGGACATCACCAAATGGACCATTAGTAAGGAACATACTGAGTCGGGGACATCACCATAATGGGACCGTTAGTAAAGGAACTACTGACTGGGGACATCACCATAATGGACCGTAGCAACCAGGGAACCTACTGACTGGGACATCAACATAATGGACCGTAGTAAAGGAAATACTGACTGGGGACATCACAATAATGACCGTTAGCAAAGGAAATACGGACTGGGGACATCACCATACATGGACCGTAGTAAAGCGCACATACTGAGTGGGACATCCACCATAATGGACCGTTAGTAAAGGAACATACTGACTGGGGAACATCACCATAATGACCGTTAGCAAAGGAAATACTGACTGGGGACATCACATAATGGACCGTTAGTAAAGGGACATACTGAGTGGGGAAACATCCACCAAATGGACGTTAGTAAAGGAACATACTGATGGGGACATCCACCATAATGGGACCATAGTTAAAGGAACATCCTGAGTCGGGAAATCACCATAATGGACCGTTAGTAAAAGGAACATACTGACTGGGACATCCCCATAATGGACCGTTAGCAAAGGAACTAATGAACTGGGACATCACCATAATGGACCGTAGTAAAGAACATACTGACTGGGGACACACAATAATGGACCGTTAGCAAAGGAACATACTGAATGGGGACATCACATTACTGGAACGTTTAGTGTAAAGGAACATAACGACTGGGGACATCACCCATAATGGACCGTTAGCAAAAGGAACATTTACTGACTGGGGTACATCACCATAATGGACCGTTAGAAAGGAATACTGACTGGGGACATCACACATAATGGGACTTAGCAAAGGAACATACTGGACTGGGGACATCACAATAATGGACCGTTAGCAAAGGAACATACGATGGGGACATCACCATAATGGACCGTTAGCAAAGGAAACATACATGACTGGGGGACATCACAAG
>CM065680.1:1743391-1775490 GCA_017654935.2 Phymorhynchus buccinoides | reverse complement strand
AGAGAGAGAGAGCAGAGATAGAGAGAGAGAGAGAGAGGAGGGGGGGGATGGCAGGGGAGAGAGACAGACAGACAGACAGACATATAATATAGCTAGATGACAGACAGAGATAGAGAGAAATACTATCTGAACGCAACATGTTCCGTCTGCACAGAACTTCTCCAGACACTGGTGAATTATCACTGTTTTGGATCAGAACGTTTTCACGAACCTCAATCGTAGCACAGTTAAAGATGAGATGGAACATGTGAAACCTAAAAGGACGCTAGGTAACCCCCCAGCCCTGGTTTACTCCCGCCTGGTGCCTGTCCTTGTCCTCAGACCTCACAGCCCGTGATTTATGGTCATCAGTGCCAGACATTGTCATTACCGCCACACTACAGATGCGTCCATGTGATGCCTCAGTCTTTTGCCTTTGTCCTTTCTTTGTCCTACTTCTCTTCGTTTTTGTTTCCTTCTTCTATACACTCTCTTTTGTCCGTGCTCTTCTTTTTTGCTGCTGTTGCTTCTTCTTCTTCTTCTTCTTCTTCTTCTTCTTCTTCTTCTTTCTACTTCTTCTTCTTCTTCTTCTTCTCTTCTTCTTCTCTTCTTCTCTCTCCCCTCCCCTTCGTCTATCTCGCTCCCCCTCCCCCTCCTTCTCCTCCCCTCCCCCCTCCTTCTCCTCCGCATCCTCCTCCGTCTCCTTTTTTCCTTTCTCGGTTCTCTTCTTCTTCTCCTTCTTTTTCTTATTTTGTTCTTCTCAAGTTTCCTATCCCTCTTTTCTGCTCCTTTCTTCTCTCCTCCTGCCCTCCTGTTTCTCTCTGTGGTTCATATGGCTGATGCTTCGCTCCATCAACAGCGACATCCGGACCTCTCTGTTTCTCTCTGTGGTTCATGTGGCTGTTGCTCAGCTCACAATCCGCGACTCCTGCCCTCCTGTTTCTCTCTGTGGTTCTGTGGCGGATTGCTCAGCTCACAATCACAGCGACATCCTCCCCTCCTTTTTCTCTCTGTGGTTCATGTGGCTGATTGCTCAGCCTCACAATCAACAGCGACATCCTGGCCCTCCTTTTTTCTCTCTGTGGTTCATGTGGCTGATTGCTCAGTCAATCACAGGCGACATCCTGCCTCCGTTTCTCTCTGTGGTTCATTTGCTGAATGCTCAGCTTCACAATTCACAGCGACATCCTGCCCTCCTGTTTCTCTCTGTGGTTCATGTGGTTGATTGCTTTCAGGCTCACAATCCAGCGACTCTGCCCTCCCTGTTTCTCTCTGTGGTTATGTGGCTGATTGCTCAGCTCACAATCACAGCGAACGAATCCGCCTCCTGTTTCTCTCTGTGGTTCATGTGGCTGATTTGCCTCAGCTCGACAATCCAGCGACATCCTGCCCTCACTTTTTCTCCTCTGTGGTTCATGTGGCTGATTTGCTCATCTCACAATCACAGCGACACTCCTGCCCTCCTGTTTCTCTCTGTGGTTCTGTGGCTGATTGCTCAGCTCACATCACACGGGAACAATCCTGTCCATTTTCTATGACCATGGCCCACAGTTCATCCAGCAACGCATCACTGGAACAAGGTAAGTATTCATAGTTACAAACCCCCGTCGATCGTGGAAACTGATTTATTTTAACTGATTACTGTATTCTGTTCACATGACATTAACTTGTGTGTTGTCTTTGCCAGCTGCCAATATGTTACTTAACATATGATAAAAGTCGGCCACATAATAACTTTCAGCTTGTTGATGCCATTATTCAATCTATCGTATAATTGCTGTTTGTGTTGTTGGTGATAACATTTCAAGCCAAACCCCCGTCCAGAAAACATCATTCGTTTTCCATTATCAGCACGAAAAAGCGATGCTGGTAATGTTTCCTGTGCGTGTGTCGTTTGCTCCTTCTTCCCGGTCATGTTAGCACGATAACGGTTGACGGGAGGACCTCAGAAGATTCATATTTTGCTGCACTTAGCAGTAAGGGGGAATTTTTGTTGGGGGGTTCGAGCCAAGGTCGAATGAAGGTCTTGTTTAAATGTCAGGTCAGTGGAGCAGAAAATATCGCTTTTGAGTGAACGAGTGCCGTGCGGCTGGTGATATGGTGTGTTACTCTCTAGTTGTTCTCTCTTCTTTTTGTTTGCTGTAGTTTCTGAGAGTGGAATCTGTGTGGAATCTGTCGGCCCATACAGTGCACTTAAGTGTTTCATCACGTGGAACAAACCGAGCTATTTTAAACCTGTACACGTGTGCGAACACTTACAAACATCCGTCTAATTTGCAATAATTAAGCTTGCCTAGCATGGTAGTGAGATCATTATAAACATTATTGTATTGGAATATTTATCCAAGTGACTTCCTACATTAAAAAAAAAGAGGTTTACTTGTGCTAATGTTATGTTTTTGTTTATACACAATTGTATCAAAACGTTACAGCATATTTATTATGTGAGTAGTAACAAATAAAAAATCATCCTGTTCAAAATAATTCAATATGCTTAGCAATAAACTAGCATGGCGTTTTTTGTCACCGTTTTGGAATATGACCTCTATTTTATCTCTTTATAATGTTCTATGATTACAACGTGGACGCATGTTCTTGATAGGCACGTTAATATGTAAAACC
The DNA here is from genome assembly GCA_017654935.2 of Phymorhynchus buccinoides. Classification (NCBI taxonomy): domain Eukaryota; kingdom Metazoa; phylum Mollusca; class Gastropoda; order Neogastropoda; family Raphitomidae; genus Phymorhynchus; species Phymorhynchus buccinoides. The sequence goes on along the minus strand of CM065680.1, from coordinate 1,772,889 downwards.
ACAATTTTCTTCGTATAGATTATGATGTTTTTACGTGACGTTTTCAATTGTTTTCCCCTCCCCTAGTTGAAGTGAACTCCCACAGTTATCTCATCTTCTGTCGTCACTGTTTGGAATTAATGCCATGTTAAACTAAACGAAGACAGTTATCAGTTGTTAATTATTGTTCCACATGTCGTCACTGTATGTAATTAATGCCATGTTAAACTATACGAAGACAGTTATCAGTTGTTAATTATTGTTCCACATGTCGTCACTGTATGGAATTAATGCCATGTTAAACTAAACGAAGACAGTTATCAGTTGTTAATTATTGTTCCACATGTCGTCACTGTTTGTAATTAATGCCATGTTAAACTAAACGAAGACAGTTATCAGTTGTTAATCATTGTTCCACATGTCGTCACTGTATGTAATTAATGCCATGTTAAACTAAACGAAGACAGTTATCAGTTGTTAATTATCGTTCCACATGTCGTCACTGTATGTAATTAATGCCATGTTAAACTAAACGAAGACAGTTATCAGTTGTTAATTTTATTGTTCCACATGTCGTCACTGTTTGGAATTAATGCCATGTTAAACTATACGAAGACAGTTATCAGTTGTTAATTATTGTTCCACATGTCGTCACTGTATGTAATTAATGCCATGTTAAACTAAACGAAGACAGTTATCAGTTGTTAATTATTGTTCCACATGTCGTCACTGTTTGGAATTAATGCCATGTTAAACTATACGAAGACAGTTATCAGTTGTTAATTATTGTTCCACATGTCGTCACTGTTTGGAATTAATGCCATGTTAAACTATACGAAGACAGTTATCAGTTGTTATTTTATTGTTCCACATGTCGTCACTGTATGTAATTAATGCCATGTTAAACTATACGAAGACAGTTATCAGTTGTTATTTTATTGTTCCACATGTCGTCACTGTATGTAATTAATGCCATGTTAAACTATACGAAGACAGTTATCAGTTGTTATTTTATTGTTCCACATGTCGTCACTGTATGTAATTAATGCCATGTTAAACTATACGAAGACAGTTATCAGTTGTTATTTTATTGTTCACATGTCGTTCACTGTATGGATTATCCATGTTAAACTAACGAAGAACAGTTATCAGTTGTTAATATATTGTTCCCATGTCGTCAATGGTTGGAATTAATGCCAGTTAAACTATAACGAAGACAGTTATCAGTTGTTAATTATTGTTTCCACATGTCGTCACTCTTTGAATTAATGCCATGTTTAAACTATACGAAGACTAGTTATCAGTTTTTTTTTTTGTTGGGGTTTTTTTTTTTTTTTTAATTATTGTTCCAACATGTCGTCATACTGTTTGGAATTAATTCCATGTTAAACTAAACGAGGACAGTATCAGTTGTTAAGTATTGTTCCACATGTCCGTCACTTGTTTGTAATGAATGCCAATGTTAACTAACGAGACAGTTATCATTTGTTAATTATTGTTCCCACATGTCGTCACTGTTTGGAATTAATAGCCATGTTAACTATACGAAGACAGTATCAGTTGTTTAGTATTGTTCCCATGTCGTCATGTATGACGTGAATGCATGTTACTAAACGAGCAGTTATCAGTTGTTATTATATTGTTCCACATGTCGTCACTGTTGGAATAATGCATGTTAAACTAACGGAGACATTTATCAGTGTTATTATTGTTCCACATGTCGTTCCACTGTTTGAATTAATGCCATGTTAACACTAAACGAAGACAGTTATCAGTATGTTAATTATTGGTTCACATGTCGTCACTGTTTGGACTTAATGCCATTTTACACTATACGAAAACTTTATCAGTGTTATTATTGTTCCACATGTCGTCCTGGTATGGAATTAATGCCCATGGTTAAACTATACGAAGCAGTTTATCAGTTGTTAATTATTGTTCCACATGTCGTCACGTTTTTGGAATTAAATGCCATTTGTTAAACTATATACGAAGCACAGTTAATCTTTGTTAATTATTGTTCCACTGTCGGTCACAATGTACAGCAGCAGAAGGGCGCACACTCTCTTATTAATTCTTTGTATTTGTTTATTTTTCAATGACAAGTGTTATGCTTTTTTCATAATTATCCAAATAGCGTATTATTCTCCTGACTCTTCTTTGAATTATTTCTCTCAGACCCGTTGTTATCATTCGTGTGGATGCGACCATGGTGTCCCTATATTTCTAACATTATTTGTTGTACCTTCTCTCTCTAGGGTATGCTTAAAATCACCGTCATTAATTAAATAGCTACTGTTTTCTTCTTCCCATGTTGTTCTTCTGTAAAGAGGAAGCATGCCACCTTTTCCCCGCCTGTTGCAAGAGCGACATTTTGCATAAGGCAAATTTTACATAGCTTTTCATAGCAACAATCTACAGTGTGTGTGTGTGTGGTGTTGTGTGTGTAGTGTGTGGTGTGGTGTGTGTGCGTGCGTGTGCGTGTGCGTGCGTGCGGGTGTGCGTTGCTTGCGTGTCTTGCGCGTGGCGTGCGTGCTGCGTGTGTGTGCGCATGCTGTGCGGTGCTGCTGCGTAGGTGTTGTGCGTACGTGACCTGAGAGTGCAAACGCGTGCGTCCTAAAACCAAGTCAAAATTAACTCCATTAAGAACAAAAAAATAATCTTTGTTTTATACTCCTACATCAGGTCTGGCATGTTCATGTCCTATATGTTCTGTCTTTCTTCAATCTAGTCTGTCTGTCAGTATGTCTGTATTTCAGTATGTCTGTCCTGTCTGTTTTTGTCCTGTCATCCTCTGTTTGTCTGTCTGTCTGTCAGTTCCAGTGTGTCGATTCTCTCATTCTGTCTGGTCGTCCTGGTATGTCTGTCTGTCGTGTCTGTCTGTCTGTCTATCGTCTGTCAGTCAGTCACTCTGTCTTCCTCTCATTCTGTCTGTCTATCAGTCAGTCTGTCTATCAGTCAGCTTTCCTGTCTTTTGTCTGTCAGTCAGTCACTCTGTCTTTCCTCTCAGTCTGTCTGTCTCATTCAGATCTGTCGTTCAGTCAGTCTGTCTGATCCGTTTTGTCTGTTCAGTCATCACTCTGTCTTCCTCTCAGTCCTGTCTGTCTATCGGTCAGTCTTCTGTCCGTTTTGTCTGTCAGTCAGTCGTCTGTCTTTCTCTCAGTCTGTGTGTCTGTTTATCAGTCAGTCTTTAGTCTCATTCTTGTTTTTCTCTCGTCTGTCTGTCTTTCTCTAAGTCTGTGTGTCTGCTGTTTATCAGTCAGATCCGTCGTCTGTCTGTGTTACCACACCATAACAATTGTGAACTGGATGAAGCGGCGATACGTGCAGCATATATCCAGCATACCGAACTTCACGAATCAACAGCACCGCCATGTTTTGTTTTGTTTGATCAGTTTGTAAGTACACTGTTCCATTCGTCCTTTTATCCATGGTTATATAATAAGTAATATAATAATATATTGTACATTTATATAGCGCTTTACTCAGAGGAGCCCAAGAGCGCTTTACAATCAATGATTCATACAGACACAAAAAATTCATTTCGAGAGTGACCCAACGACATCAACACGGCATATACAAACAACTCTCTCTCTCTCTAACACCACACACACACACACACACCACACACACACACACAACACGCACACACCAACACACACACACACACACACATACACACACACACACCACACCACACACACACCCACGCCACACTACACACCATCGCAAACACCCTCACACAAAACGTAGGCACGCAGACAGACACAAAGAACTGCACTACAAACAATCACAACACACATCACACACACACACACGCACACCGAAACACCACACACACACACACAAACACATTGGAGCCACAGCCACACACACACCACACACAACACTACACATGCGTGCCCACACACCCACAAAACACAACACACACAGCACACATGTATGTACTATTCATGCTCACACACACACACACAACACACACACACCCACAACACACACACACACAACACACACATTAACCACACACACACACATCACACACACACCACACCACACACACACACGCACGCACCACAAACAGCATCACAACCTCTCATGCTTTGAAAGAAAGGGTTTGTCAAATACACCTAGATTGCGGACGGATGCCGATAGCTTGATCTCAGTGCATCATGTCGACAGAACGCTGGAGAACCTGAGTTTCAATTGTGTGTTAGGAGGCTACAATATCATCTCTGTCCTTATCAGCATTCAGTTGCAGTTTGTTGTAAAACATCCATGTTTTAACAGCAGAGATGCACAACTTTAGAAAAGAATCATTTGATCTAATTGACTCGTGCATAAATGTACGTTTGATTGTCTCAGAAAAGCTATGATGTAGAATATAATGCTGGTTGATGATGGCGAGTAGAGGTGGGTATAAAGAACAAAAGGATAGGGCCCTAAGACTGAACCTTGGGGCACACCGAAACTGAAGACCGTTTGGAAGAGTGAAACACCCTTGACAACAACTGTCTGTGTGCGATCAGAGAGAGGTAGGAAGAAAAAACCAGGAAATAACAGCCCCATGTGTAACAAGACGATTAATGTTGAGACTGTAACGTACGTGTGACAATAATGAGTGTGAATACTGAAACAATAATTATTATTATGTATAACTGCTTCGCTGTTTCATAAGTTTGCTATTTTGCTGTCTATTTGGCTGTCTATTTCGTTGTCACACAGGCAACCCGATTGTACTGCTTTGTTTAAAGACCCCCCACGTCACGTGTCACGTTCCCTCTTATGTTAGTAAGGGACGATTTCCCTAAGATTTTTTACCAGCTATAAGAGGGGAAACCGTGAAAAACCATGATTTTGACACGTGAGTGGTGGGTCTTTAGAGCATACCATAGTAAAGATCAAAATTTGATCATAATGACTGGTGGTGATGAGCATGGTGATCGATTCGTTGAAGCTAACACATAGCAAAGAGTATTGATCATATATTGGCGATGATGATGCATGTGTGGATTATGCATGGTGATGATACATGGTGGTGATGCTGCGATGATGCATGCGGATAATGCATGGATGATGATGCATGCTAATGATGCATGCTGATGATGAGGCATGCTGATGATGATGCATGACTGATGATTCTGCTGGTGATGCCTGCTATGAATGCTGGTGATTGATGCAGGGTGATGATGCTGCATGCTGATGATTCATGCTGGTGATGCTGGTGATGATTCATGATGAATGACAATGTGATGATTGCATGGTGATGATGTCATGGTGATGATGCATGGGTGATGATGCATGGTGATGATGCATGGGATGGATGTATGGTGATGATGTATGGATGATGCATGGATGATGATGCATGCTGATGTGCATGCTGATGATGCATGCTGATGTTGCATGCTGATGATCAAGCTGATGATGCCTGCATGCTGATGATGTATGTGTTGATGTAATGTTGAGGATGCAATGGTGATGATGCAAGCTGATGAGGCTGCATGCTGAATGATTTATGGTGATGATGTATGTTGATGATGCATGTGATGATGCATGCTGATGATGTTGTGATGATGCCATGCTGATGATTCTGCTGATGATGGCATGCCGATGAGATGCTGCTGATGATGCATGCTGATTGATGCATGCTGATGATGCCATGCTGATGATGCATGCCTGATGAATGCATGCTGTGATCATGCCTGATGATGCATTTCTGATGATGCATGCTGATGATGCATCTGATTAATTGCATGCTGATGATGCATGCTGATGTGCATGCTGTGATGCATGCTGATGATGCATGCTGATGATGCATGCTGATGATGATGCATGCTGATAATGCATGCTGATGATGCATGGCTAATGATTCATGCTGATGATGATGCATGCTGATGATGCTGCATGCTGGTGATAGCATGGTGATGATGCATGGCTAAATGATGCATGCTGATGATGATGCAATGCTGTGATGATGCATGCTGGTGATGAATGGTGATGAGCATGTTTATGATGGGAAATTTGCATGCTGTATGCATGCTGATGATGCATGGTGAGATGCATGCTGATTGCTGCATGCTGCTGATGATGATTATGCTGCTGATGATATGATATGCATGGTGATGATTCATTCTGATGATGCATGCTGATGATTAATGCATGCTGATGATGCCATGCTGATGATGCATGCTGCGGTGATTGATGATGCATGCTGATGATGCATGCTGAGATGCATGGTGATGATGCATGGTGATGATGCTGTGATGATGCATGGTGATGATGCATGGTGATGATGCATGGTGGATGATGCATGGTGATGATGCATGATGATGATGCATGTTAATGATGCATATTGATGATGATGCATGCTGATGATATGCATGCGATGTGCATGCTGGGTGTATGATGCTGATTATAGCATGCTGATGAATGCGATTCTGTGATGAGCCTGCTGTAGGCATGCTGATGCTTCCATGCTGATAATGCATGCTGATGCTGCAATACTGATGATGATGCATGGTGATGATGCATCTGATTATGCATGCTGATGATTGCATTCTGATGATGCTGATGATGATGAATGATAGCATGGTGATGGTGCATGCTTATGAACATGGTGATGATGCATGCTGATGATGATGCTGCTGATGTGATGCAATGCTGATGATGATGATGCTGATGAATTATGCTGCTGATGATGCATGTGATTGATGGCATGGTGATGATGCATGGTGATGATGATGCTGCTGATGATGATGCTGATGAGGTCATGCTGAATGATGATTCCATGCTGATAGGTGATGATGTGGCAGTTATGATGAATACATGGTAGATATGCCATGATGATGAATGATGATGCCTGGGATGACGCATGTGATGGATGCCAGCTGATGATGCATGCTGCTGATCATGTTATGAGTGCATGCGGATGACAGCATGCTGATGACGCATGGTGAGGATGCATGCGTGATTATGCATGCTGATGTGGCATGCTGATGGATGCATGCTGATGAATGCATGATAAATGAATGCATGCTGATGATGCATGCTGATGATGCATGCTGTGATGCTGCTGATGATGCATGCGGAAGGATTGCATGCCTGATGATGCATGCTAGCTGATTGCATGTGTGAATAGCTGCTGATGAGGTTGGTTATAATGCATGGTGATTTGCTGGTGGTTGATGAATGCTGATGACGCAGCTGATGATGCATGGTGAATGATGCTGCTGATGATGCATGCTGATGATGCATCATCACCATGCATCTCAGCATGCATCATCAGCCATGCATCATCCATGCATCATCAGCATGCTCATCAAGCATTCATCACCACCATGCGTCATCCCATGCATTTCCCCATACTCATCAGCATGCATCATCACCATGCATCAGCAAGCATGCATCATCAGCATTCCATCATCAGCATTGCTCATAGCAGGCACATCAGCATGCACTCATCACATGCATCATCAGCATGCATCATCATCATGCATCGCAGCATGCTCATCACATGCATCTCAGCAGCATCATCACATGCATCAGCACATGCGTCATCCGCATGCGTCATCAGCATGCATCATCACATGCATCAGCAGCATGCATAATCAGATGCTCTCACCATTCTCTCACCATGCAGCATCCATCATCATCATGCATCTCACCATGTATCATCATCATGATCATCATCACCATCAGCATGCTCATCATCAGCATGCATCATCAGCAATGCGATCATCAGCATGCATCATCATCACCATGCATCTTCACCAGCATCATCAGCATGCATCATCAGCATGCATCATCATCACATGCATCATCATCAGCATGCATCATCATCGCATGCATCATCATCATCATGCATCATCACCATGTAATCATCGGGGCATGCACCATCACCATGCATCATCATCATCATCATGCAATCATCAGCATGCTCTCAGCATGCATCATCGCGGCATCTCCCATGCTCATCATCAGTATGCAGCATCAGCATGCATTATCAGCATGCGCACAGCATGCATTATCAGCATGCATCATCATCAGCATGCATCATCAGCAGGCTCATCAGCATGCATACCAGCATGCCATCAAGCATGCATCATCATCAGCATGCATCATCATCATCATGCATCATTACAATGCATCATCATCATGCATCATCACCATGCATCATCACCATGCATCATCACCATGCATCATCACCATGGCATCATCACCATGCATCATGCACAATGCATCATCCATGCTCATCAGCAGCATCATCAGCGTGCATCATCAATCAGCAGCAGCATGCATCATCATCATGCATCATCAGCATGCATCTCATCACATGCATCTCAGCATGCTCTCACCATGCATCATCATCATCATCAGCTGGCATCATCATCGCACAGCTGCAGCATCAGCATTCATCATCACCATGCATCATCAGCATGCATCATCAGCATGCTCATCATCACATGCTCATCACCATGCATCACAAGCATGCTCTCATCAGCATGCCATCATCATCAGCATGCATCATTTAGCATGCATCATCACCATGCATCACCAGCATGCATCATCATCACATGCATCATCATCAGCATGCATCATTAGCCATGCCTCATCAGCATGCATTATCAGCATGCTCATCATCAGCATGCTCATCACATGCATCATCAGCATGCAGCATCGCATGCATCATCAGCTGCATCACAGCATGCATTATCAGCTGCATCATCAGCATGCATCATCAGCATGCATCATCTCATGCATCTCATCATGCATCATCAGCTGCTCATCAGCATGACATCTCAGCAATGCATCATCAGCATGCATCAGCACATGCATCATCAATCAGCATGCATCATCGCATGCTCATCAGCATGCCTCACACAATACATCATCAGCATGCATCATCAACCATGCATCATCACATACATCATCACCAACATCATCATCTGCAGCATCATCAGCTTTGCATCATCACCATGCATCTCACCATACTCTCACCATACATCATCAGCATGCGCATCCTGCAGCTTGCATCATCAGCATGCATCATCAGCATGCATCATCAGCATGCATCATCAAGCATGCATCATCATCATGCATCTCCCATCATCATCCATACATCATCACCCCAAGTGGGGCATGCATCATCACCATGCATCATCACCATGCTCATCACCATGCATCATCACCATGCATCATCACCATGAATCATCATCAGGCATCATCACCATGCATCACCAGCATGCATCATCAGCATGCAGAATCATCAACATTCATCATCACATGCATCATCAGCTGCATCACAGCAATGAATCATCAGCATGCATCATCATCATCATGCATCATCATCAGCTGCATCATTAGCCTGCATCATCATCATGCATTATCAGCATGCATCTCCGCCAGCATCACCACCCTGTATCATCACCATGCATCGCACCATGCATCATCATCGCCAATCATTATGAATCAATTACTCTTTGCTATGGTTATGCTTAACAGCATCATCACCATGCTCATCACCACCAGTCATTAGATCAATTGCTCTTTACTATGGTTTGCTTAAAGACCCACCATTTCACGTGTCAAATCATGGTTTTCACACGTGTTTTACCTCTATAGCTGGTACAAGAATCTTAGGAAATCTCCCTAACTAAGAGGAATGTACACGTGACGTGGGGGGTCTTTAACAACGCAGTACAATCGTGTGGCTGTGACAACGAATAGACGCCAATAGACATACATAATGCACCTATGAAAAACAGCGAAGATTTATACATAATAATAATTATTGTTTCAGTATTCACACTCCATTTTGTCACCGTACGCTTACATGTCATCACATTAATTCGTCTTTACACATGGGGCTGTTCTTTCCTGGTTTTCTTCTACTCTTCTGATCGCACACAGACAGTTGTTGTCATGGTGTTTCATCTCTTCCGAAACGGTACTTCAGTTCGTGTTGCCCAAGGTTCGTCTTAGGCCCTATCCTTTTTGTTTTTATACCCAACCTCTCTCCGCATCATCAACCAGCATTCTATTCTACATCCCCCCCAAAAAAAAACGAACACGAACACACACAAAACCCAAAAAAAATAGATTTGTTCTGATGACAATCCTGTACAGTTCTGCCACCTGAGTCATTAGATCAATGATTTCTTCTTCTAAGTGTGCTCTCTGCTGTTGACATGGATGTTTTACAACAAACTGAAACTGATGCTGATAAGACAGAGATGATTATTGTAGCCTCTAACCACACATTGAACTCGGTTCTCCCAGGGTTCTGTCACATTGATGGCACTGAGATCAAGCATCGGCATCCGTCCGCAATCTAGGTGTTAAGTTGGACAAACCCTTTCTTTCAAACGCATGAGAGGTCTTGTGCTGATGTTTTGTGGTCTTGCGTGGTGTGTGTGTGTGTGTGTGTGCTGTGGTGTGGTGTGTTGTTTTGTGTGTGGTGTGTGTGTTGTGTGGGGGGAGGGAGGGGGGGGGGGGGGGTGTGTGTTGTTGTGTGTTGTGTGTGTGTGTGTGAGCATGATAATGTACATCTGTGTGCTTGTGTGGGTTTTGGTTGTGGTTGTGGTGCGCATGTGTGGGTGGTGGTGGTGTGTGTGTGTGTGTGGGGTGGGGGGGTGTGTGTGTGTGTGTGTGTGTGTGTGTGGTGGGGGTTGTGGGTGTGTGGGGTGTTGGTGTGCGGTCTGGGTGTCTGTCGCGTGCCTACGTTGTTGTGTGAGTGTGTTTGCGTATGTGTGTGGTGTGTGGTGTGTGTGTGTGTGTGTGTGTGTGTTTGGGGTGGGTGTGTGTAGGTGTGTGTGTGTGTGTGTGTGTGTGTGTGTGTGTGTGTGGTGTGTGTGTGTGGTGGTGTGTGTGTGGGTGTGTGATGGGTTGAGAGAGAGAGAGTTGCTGTTGTAAATGCGATGTTGCTGGTTGTGTCACTCTTGAATGCTGTTTTTGTTGTCTGTGTGAATCATTGATTGTCAAGCGCTTTGGGCTCAGCGAGGTAAAGGCTATTAAATGTACAATTTTATTATTATTATTAGTATTATTAAACCCAGGGATAAGGAACGAATGGAACAGTGTCCTTAACAACTGCTCAATCAAATCAACATGGCGGTGCTGTTGATTCGTGAAGTCGGTCATGCCGATATTGGCTGCTACGTAATGCGCTTCATCCGTTCACAATGTGGTTTTATGGTGTGTTACACGACAGACTACCAAAAGAACGCGGACTGACTGATAACGACAGACACACAGACTAGAGAAAGTATCAGACGACTGAGAGAAGAAACACCAGACGACTGGACTAAAGACGACTGATAACAGACCACACGGACTGAGAAAGCAGACTGACTGACTGACAGACCAAAACGACAGACAGACTGACTGATTGACAGACAGACTGCGAGGAAGACAGGTGATGACTGACAGACAAAACGACCAGCAGACTGACTGACAGACAGACTGACTGATAGACGACGACTGAAGAAACAGAGTGACCTGACTGACAGACAAAACGACGGACGACTGACTATAGACGACTGCTGATAGACAGACAGACTGAGAGGAAGACAGAGTGACTGACTGACATACAATAGACAGACAGACAGACAGACAGACAGACATACATCGACAGACAGACTGAGAAGAATGACCACTGACTGACACGACAGACAGACAAACAGATGACTGACAGACAACAGACAGGACAGACTACTGACCTCAGACATCTGCGACGACACATTGACGACAGACAGACCTATGGACAGACATGCAAGACCTGATGTAGGTAGTTTAAAACAAATCTTATTTATTTTTTTGGTTTTCCTTAATGTTATTTAATTTTGACTGGTTTTTAGACGCCGCGTTTGCCTCTCGTCACGACGCACACACCACGCTGCATGCACTCACGCATGCGCAAACACACCGCAGCACGCACGCCCGCGCAACGCACCGCACGCGACAACCACACGCACGCCCGCACACGCACACGCACGCACCACACACACCACACCACACACACCACCACCACACTCACCCCTGTAATTGTTGCTATGAAAGCTATGTACAATTTGCTATGCAAATTCGCTCTTGCAAAAAAGGCGGGGAAAAGGTGGCATTCTTCCTGCTTTACGGAAGACCAACATGTGAAGAAGAACAGTAGCTATTTATTAATGACGGTGATTTAAGCATCCCCTCTGAGAAGAGGTACAACAAATAATGTTATAAATAATAGACACCCTGGTCTCTCCATCACCGATGATAACAACGTGTCTGAGAGAAATAATGCAAAGAAGAGTCCAGGAGAATAATACCGATGTGATAATTATGAAAAAGCATAAGCAATTGTCTTGAAATAACAAATACCAGCATAATAAGAGAGTGTGCGTCCTTCTGCTTGCTGTCCTTGTGACGCATGTGGAACATAATTAACAAATGATACTTGTCTTCGTATAGTTTACCCTGGCATTAATTCCAAACAGTGACGACATGTTGACAATAATTAACCTGATAACTGTCTTCGTTATCGTTTACATGCTATTAATTCCATACAGTGACGACATGTGCATAATTAACAACTGTACCTGTCTTCGTATATGTTTAACTGGCATTATTCCAACAGTGACGACATGTTGAACAATATTAGCGACTGATAACTGTCCTTCGTTTGTTTAACATGGATTAGTTCGCAACAGTGACGACATTGTGGCACAATATTAACAACTGATACTGTCCTTCGTTTAGTTTAACATGGCAATTAATTCCATACAAGTGACGGCATGTGGGGAACCAATAATTAACAACTGGATAACTGTCTTCGTTTAGTTTAACATGTCATTAATTCCATACAGTGGACGCATGTGGAACAATAATTACACTGATAAATGTCTTCTATAGTTTACCATGGCTTAATTCCAACAGTGACGAGTGACGACATGTGGAACAATAATTAACAACTGATAACTGTCTTCGTTTAGTTTAACATGGCATTAATTACATACAGTGACGACATGTGGAACAATAATTAACAAATGATAACTGTCTTCGTATAGTTTAACATGGCATTAATTACATACAGTGACGACATGTGGAACAATAATTAACAACTGATAACTGTCTTCGTTTAGTTTAACATGGCATTAATTACATACAGTGACGACATGTGGAACAATAATTAACAACTGATAACTGTCTTCGTTTAGTTTAACATGGCATTAATTACATACAGTGACGACATGTGGAACAATAATTAACAACTGATAACTGTCTTCGTATAGTTTAACATGGCATTAATTCCAAACAGTGACGACATGTGGAACAATAATTAACAACTGATAACTGTCTTCGTTTAGTTTAACATGGCATTAATTCCATACAGTGACGACATGTGGAACAATAATTAACAACTGATAACTGTCTTCGTTTAGTTTAACATGGCATTAATTCCATACAGTGACGACATGTGGAACAATAATTAACAACTGATAACTGTCTTCGTATAGTTTAACATGGCATTAATTCCATACAGTGACGACATGTGGAACAATAAAATAACAACTGATAACTGTCTTCGTATAGTTTAACATGGCATTAATTCCATACAGTGACGACATGTGGAACAATAATTAACAACTGATAACTGTCTTCGTATAGTTTAACATGGCATTAATTCCATACAGTGACGACATGTGGAACAATAATTAACAACTGATAACTGTCTTCGTTTAGTTTAACATGGCATTAATTCCAAACAGTGACGACAGAAAGATGAGATAACTGTGAGTTCCACTTCAACTAGGGAGGGGAAAACAATTGAAAACGTCACGTGAAAAACATCATTATCTATACGAAGGAAATATTGTGGTTTTACATATTAACGTGCCTTATCAAGAACATGCGTCACGTTGTAATCATATAACATTTTATAAAGAGATAAAATAAGAGGTCATATTACCAAAACGGTGAAAAAACGCCATGCTAGTTTATTGCTAAGCATGAATTGAATTATTTTGATACAGGATTGATTTTTTTATTTGTTACTACTTCACATAATAAATTATGCTGTAAAACGTTTTGATACAATTTTGTATAACAAAAACATAACTATTAGCACAAGTAATACCTCTTTTTTTTAATGAGGCAGTCACTTGGATAATATATTCCAATACAATAATGGTTATAATGATTCTCACCTACCATGCTAGGCAAGCGTTTAATTTATTGCAAATTAGACGGATGTTTGGAAGTGTTCGCACACGTGTCCAGGTTTAAATAGCTTCAGGTTTGTTTCCACGTGAGTGAAACACTTAAGGTGCACTGTATGGCCGAACAGATTCCACACAGATTCCACACAGAAACTACAGCTAAACAAAAAGAAGAGAGAAACTAGAGATGTAACACACCATATCACCAGCCGCACGGCACTTGTTCACCTTCAAAATGCGATATTTTCTGCTCCACTGACCTTGACATTTAACCAATGACCTTCATTTTCGACCTTGGCCTCGACATCCTTACTGCCTAAGTGCAGGCAAAATATGAATCTTCTAGGTCCCTCCGTTCAACCGTTATCGTGCTAACATGACCGGGCAGTCAGGAGCAAACAGACACACGTCACAGGAAACATTACCAGCATCGCTTTCGCTGCTGATAATGAAATCGAATGATGTTTTCTGACGGGGGTTTGGCTTGAATATGTTTTTATTCACCAACAACACAAACAGCAATTTATACGAAGATGAATAATGGCATCAACAAGCTTGAAGCTTATTATGTGCCTACTTTTATCATTGTTAACGTACATATATGGCAGCTGGCAAATACAACACACAAGTACTGTCATGCTTAACATGAATACAGTTAATACAGTTAAAATAAATCAGTTTCCACGATCGACGGGGGTTTGTAACATGAATACTTCCTTGTCCAGTGCTGGTTTGCTGATGAATGTGGTCCATGGTCATAGAAAATGGACAGGATGTCGCTGTGATTGTGAGCTGAGCAATCAGCCACATGAACCACAGAGAGAAACAGGAGGGCAGGATGTCGCTGTGATTGTGAGCTGAGCAATCAGCCACATGAACCACAGAGAGAAACAGGAGGGCAGGATGTCGCTGTGATTGTGAGCTGAGCAATCAGCCACATGAACCACAGAGAGAAACAGGAGGGCAGGATGTCGCTGTGATTGTGAGCTGAGCAATCAGCCACATGAACCACAGAGAGAAACAGGAGGGCAGGATGTCGCTGTGATTGTGAGCTGAGCAATCAACCACATGAACCACAGAGAGAAACAGGAGGGCAGGATGGAGAGAAGAAAGGAGACAGAAAAGAGGATAAGGAAAAGTGAGGAAGAACAAAATAAGAAAAGAGGAGGAACGAAGAAGAGCTGAGAGAAGAAAAAGAGAAGGAGGAGGAGGCGGAGGAAGAGAAGGGAGGAGGAGGAGGGAGGAGAAAGGAGGGGAGAGGAGAAGGGAGAAGACGAAGGAGGAGGGGAGAAGAAGAAGAAGAAGAAGAAGAAGAAGAAGAAGAAGAAGAAGAAGAAGAAGAAGAAGAAGAAGAAGAAGAAGAAGAAAAGAAGAAGAAGAAGAAGAAGCAACAGCAGCAAAAAAAGAAGATGCACGGACAAAAGAGAGTGTATCAGAAAGAAGGAAAAAAAACGAAGAGAAGTAGACAAAGAAAGGACAAAGGCAAAAGAGAGATGGCATCATCATGACGGCATCTGTAGTGATGGCGGTAATGACAATGTCTGGCACTGATGACCATAATCACGGGCTGTGAGTCTGAGGACAATGACAGGCACCAGGCGGGGAGTAAACCAGGCTGGGGGGGTTACCTAGCAGTCCTTTTTGGTTTCACATGTTCCATCTCCTCTTTACTGTTGCTACTATTAGGTCGTTGAAACGTTTCTGATCCAAACAGGATATTCACCAGTGTCTTGGAGACTTTCTGTGAGACGGAAACATGTTGCGTTCAGATAGTTATTTTCTCTCTATCTCTGTCTGTCTATCTGTCTATATTATATGTCTGTCTGTCTGTCTGTCTCTCTCCCTGCCATCCCCCCCCTCTCTCTCTCTCTCTCTCTCCTCTCTCTCTCTCTCTCTCTCTCTCTCTCTCTCTCTCTCTCTCTCTCTCTCTCTCTCTCTCTCTCTCTCTCTCTCTCTCTCTCATTTATTGTTCTTTGCCGATCTACGATCGCAAAGGAGTATGTTTTCGTTCGTGTCTGTTTCTTTTTTTGTTTTGTTTTAGTGTTGTTTTCTGTCTGTCCCAAGGATATATCCCGAACCGCTTGACCGAATCGCTTCAAATTTTGTGTGGTGGTGTGTCACCATGAGAGAAAGGCATCCGCGCAAAACGTTTTGCCGTCGTGACCTTGACCTTGGCGTATGACCTTGAAAACCGAAAATATTTAAGGGGCCATAACTTCCACACCGTTAGTCTTAGAGTCTTCAAATTTGGCATGTAGGTACTTTGGCTTATGCCTGTGCTGATGATGGCATACCGATCAAGGTCAAGGTCAAGGTCCGGGAGATCGGTAGGCCTTGAAAAAGGTAGGGTCTACAAATTGGGTTTTAAGCCATATTTTCCACATTTGTACTTCACAGAAGCGCTTCAGATTGTGTGTGGTACTGTATGACCTAGCGTAGAAAACATCCGAGTATAAAGTATCGCCATGCTGACCTTGACCTTGAAGTGTGACCTTGAAAACCGAAATGTCCTTCTTTGCGCTATATATTTCTTGTTCAAACTGTATCTCGTGAACTAGAAGACAGAATCCCTTCCAATTTTGTGTCAGGATGTGACACTAAGAGCATAAGACATTCGTACATAAATTATCTCTCGGAAATAGAATGTCGCCGAGCGGCAGACATGTTTCCGTTTTTCTTCACCCTCCTATATCTCGTGAAATACTGTATAGAATCACTCTAAATGTTGTGTGGGGGTGTAAAAAGAAGAGTAGAAGACATTGCAGTACACATTATGCCACGTGGGACTTTAATGTTGCTGAACGGCAGACATGTCTCCGAGTTAAGGGTGTACACCCCATTAAGGGTGTACACCCCACTAATTAAGGGTGTACATCCCGGTAAAGGAGGGGGTCTAATACTAAACGTAAAAAACATCCTAGCACAAAATGTGCCACGTGGAGCTTAAATGTCGCCGAGTGGCAGACATGTCTCAGTGTTAAGGGTGTGCACCCCACCAATTAAGGGTGTGCATCCCAGAAAACGATTTGCACCCAGTCAAGGGTGTGTAGGTGCATCACCCAAAGGTCACAAGGAGGACGGGGACCGAAGATGTGAAGGGGGAAGGGAGGTACAGGGCGGGGCATGTACAGGGCGTAACCGGCAAAGGACATATCTGCCGCTCGGGGATGCCCTTGTTTTTTTATTTATTAAGAAGATTTACATAGCGCATACCTTTAAGCTCTATGCGCTCTCTCTCTCTCTCTCTCTCTCTCTCTCTCTCTCTCTCTCTCTCTCTCTCTCTCTCTCTCTCTCTCTCTCTCTCTACAATACACATACCCAATGCCTGCTGATGGTGTGGAGGTCGACTCACGTGCTGTGTCAATGGAGTGGTGGGGATGTCATCACGACACAGGGCACAGCACAGACCACTCGGCCCATTACACCACGTAAAACTGCTGATACACACACACACACACACACACACACACACACATACACACACACACACACACACACACACACACACACACACACACACACACACACACACACACACACACACACACACACACACACACACACACACACACACACACACACACTTTAAAAAGCTAATAGATTATAAAACAGGACAAAGTCTTCATCAAGGGCGGATTCTAAAAAGTTTAGTTTTTAAATTCAGGCTTGATGCACTGAAAACAAAATTCTGTAAAAATGTAACCTGCATTTGTGGCCATCATGTTACACCTTTCCATGTGATTTTTCTTTGTGAACAGATGAAAAACTATTTACCTGCTTGGTTGTTGGACACGAAACCATCAATGACAGCCTATGAAGACATTCTTTGTGATGAATCACAGATTCTAGAAGTTGTTCGGGGACTTATTAGGAGCCCAATTGGACCTTTGCTTTGATGTTCTTGTTAAGTATTTTACTTTTCTTTTTTGGAGTTTAATATTGTTCATTTATTGTTTTTCCACCTTTAAATGTTTAGAAGTAATTCTAAGTTTATGTATTTCACTGACGTTTCATTAACATAGGGTCTAAATCATACAGGTACTCAGATACACATACCCTCACTCCATTTATTCATGTAAATTATATGCATGCATAGATTAACAATCCTTCCGTATCTTCCTACACGCACACCCACAAACCCCCTTAAACGGACATTTGCACATAATCATACACATACTTTTTTTTTGTTTTGTTTTGTTTGGTCTAAGATCACTGTAAGGTGGATAGACGTTAAATTAAAGAACGAACACACACACACACACACACACACACACACACACACACACACACACACACACACACACACACACATGCACACACACATACACACATACACACACACACACACACACGCACACGCACGCACACACACACACACATACACACACGCGCGCGCGCCATACGCACGCACGCACACACTCTCACATCTTCCCACACTCAAACATACACGCGCAGAGAAAGAGAGAGAGAGAGAGAGAGAGAGAGAGAGAGAGAGAGAGAGAGAGAGAGAGGAGAGAGATGGAGAGAGAGAGAGAGAGAGAGAGAGAGAGAGAGAGAGAGAGAGAGAGAGAGAGAGAGAGAGAGAGAGAGAGAGAGAGAGAGGGGCATAGCACAGAACAACAGCGACAAAGCACCCCCCTGTGGCTGCAGATGATGACAGTGATTAGGTCTGCTAATTGCCTGTGAAGGCTGGTTTGGACAGTTCGTTATCTTAGCGAGGAGCAATCACCTGTAATTAGTGCGACGTTAATTAGCCGATGGCATAATCGTCTTCTGTTCTCAAACTATAACAAGTAATCCCACAACATACTGACTGTTTCAGTGGTCAAGGAGCTGCTAGTGATGTTAGTAATGACATATCCGCTTTCTTTCTTTCTTTTTTTTTTTTTCTTTCTTTCTGGGTGTATATATGTATGCATGTATGTATGTACATATTTATTTATTTATTTAGCCTAATGTATTTTATTTCCGTTTTAATTTATGTATCTACTTTCTTACTAATTTATCTCAGCTGGTCTGTGTAATTGGTACATATTTTGTAAATCAATACACACTTAGTATATCTATTTACCGACATGCATGACTAATTTCACTTTGTTTACATGCACATGACGTTGTGGGCAACGCGCACACCAATGCTAGGGTACCCTTTGGGAAAGGCCAAGCTTCCGGACATGTTCCAGGCTGCTCCCTGGTCACATCAGACGTGTCACGACTGGGAAACAGCGAGACAGAGGTGGCACACAGTCGGTCGTGTTGTGTTCAGCACAGGCAGTGATGGTCGGCTCTCACTGCTCTCACTGCTCCTTGTGGAGCGACAAGGCAAGAAAGTCAGTCAATGACACTGAGTGCAAGTGAGACACATTCTTCTAGATACTCAGCAGTTCATCACACTTGCCTGAAAGTCAGTCAATGACACTGAGTGCAAGTGAGACACATTCATCTAGATGCTCAGCAGTTCATCACACTTGCCAGAAAGTCAGTCAATGACACTGAGTGCAAGTGAGACACATTCATCTAGATACTCAGCAGTTCATCACACTTGCCAGAAAGTCAGTCAATGACACTGAGTGCAAGTGAGACACATTCATCTAGATACTCAGCAGTTCATCACACTTGCCAGAAAGTCAGTCAATGACACTGAGTGCAAGTGAGACACATTCATCTAGATGCTCAGCAGTTCATCACACTTGCCAGAAAGTCAGTCAATGACACAAGGATGGAACAATCTGGATCAATACAAGCCTATTTACTGCATGTTGTTGTTGCCTGTCTGTCGTTTCCGACAATGACTGCCAGATAGCAGAGGGGGCAGATAGAAACAACAGCGCTAAATAGCGATTTAGCTATGGGTAGGTTACGTGCATTACTGACAGCACAATGCGCAACTTGAGTGACAAAATGGGTACAAAACTGAAGAAGAAAACATTGTTGGACTTATTGTCAATGGAATTACGTTGGCAGCACATCTGCATTCTGTTCTCCGTGGCCTTTCAAAGTCAAACTTTTCCAGAAGAAATAAGAGAGAAAATATCGATTTCCATCTTCGCCAAACGAAATGAACTACTTTGATTTGACATGTTAGGTATTGTTTATATTCAGTAGGCGACAGAGACTCGTCCTACTGTTAGTGAAGACGAACAAAATGCTTATTTAGGTTCAGTTGTTGTATGACATATTACAGTTTGGTAGTGTATTGTTTAAAAGAGAGTTGTTTAACTTTTTGGCTGGAGTTTATTTATTTACCTGTGTTGTTTGTTTGGTTATCTAGTTTGTTCATAAAAATGGATTGAAGTTCTTAGTGAAAAACACGTTCACTACAGCTAAGGATGTCTGAGTGCTACACATTATTAAAGACCCACCACGTCACCCTTCAAAATCACGGTTTTCCCGTTTTCTCCCTCTTACAGCTGGTAAGAAATCTTAATAAATCTTCCTAGCATAAGAGGGAATGTGACACGTGACGTGGGGGGGCCTTTAAGTTTTAAGCATGCGATTCACAAACAGTAAATTGTTGGTCCGAGTCATAGCTAATGAAAGAGCCTTTCGATTCTAGGAAATCTATTGAGGTTTTCATACGCAATGATCATGTTGATGATGATGATGATGATGATTGTTACGGATTTCCTATTACGAGTCGCCCACTACTCGAACATCACCCGAAAATCGAAGTGAGCACACGAAGGAAGAAGAGGGAGACAGTTTGTATGTATGCGTGTGTACGAGTTAATTCAGAATGCGTGTGTGCGTGCGCCTTAGAGAGAGCAGTAGGCCTGTGCGCGCGCAATGCGTGCGCATGTGAGGGGCGCTTAGTTATGGTAAGTTTGTTTATAAGTGTGGCTGTGAGTGAGCGTTTTTTCCTTTTTATTTTTCTTCTCTTTTCTATTACGTTTTCTTTTTGTAGCACGTGCATCACAGTTTTTCTTCTTTCTTCGGTTTCTCCGTGGTAGAAAGATTCTGTTTGTCTGTTGAGTTTATTTCAACAGTTGCAGAGTTCGGAGTTTTGGTTTCTTGTCTTCAGTTCGGTATCGGCTCCTGTAGGGATCGCATCTCTGCAGTATTCAGGATCGCTCCTGGACAACTCCCTAGTTGTCGTCCTTTTCAAGAATCGTCGTTCGCTCGACGGGTACGGATCCTTGGCTGGAGGTGCCTATGCTGTATGGTCCTTCGGAGGTTCTGGGGTTAGGTCCTGGGGACGAGAGGCTTCGCTGACGCTCTGGCTGTCCCAGACCTGGTTTTTCTTCCTGTATATGATTCTACGTGTCACGGGGCGTGTTGGCCCGCATTTTCCGTGCTTTTGAGCACAGGTCTGATGACCTGCAGGAGTCCAGCAGTGGAGACTCGCGGGTGTTGGAGCTGAAGTCAGCAGACGTGCCTTCCTGCTGTCTTTCACTCTGTGGAGGGTGGAGTCGTACCACAAGGGGAGGAACTCCGCAACGTCGCCAACTCGGGCGACCAAATCGGAGTCGGGTCGCAAGGAGAGGAACTCCGCAACGTCGACAGATCCGGTGAACTCTAAAGTTGAGCATTAATCTTTTAGCTCATCGTCAAGGAAAGAAGGGAAAAGGGAGAGGGGTTAAAGTAGTGTTTTGAAGGGCTCGTTTTGTTCTTTGTATGTGGGTTTTCCTTTGTTGTCATTAATTGGAAGGCGTTTCAGAAGAAAAGCGATGGCTGTTCTATCACATGCGTTGTATTTTAGTTTACTTTAATTGAACAATTGTGAAGGGAAAGACTTAGTTTTGTTTGGTTTACACAGAGTCTTCTCTGTCTTGTTTAGCAAGTTATTTCGGCCTGAGGACTTTTCCCTGGCCGATTGTATTTGATTCTTTGGCCTTTCGGTCAAGGAGAACCTTGAACTGGCGGGAAAAAGAACACGTGCCTCATAGTAGGTCAGGACCTAGACCGTTTTCGTTTTCAATAAGTGTTTATATATATTGTTATATTATATTGTGCTTTGTTTTATTTCTTTGCCAAATAGTGAAACATCCCTTTTGGGAAAATTTCTCTTCATTTGTGTTTTTCTGGTATGTGTGTGGGTGTGTTGGCGTTTGCATCTCTACTCTGATTACCTGCACTGTACCCATCCCTGTATTCCGGATTACCTTGCGTAAAACTGCAGGTAAACCGTGACAATGATGATGATGATGATGATGATACTACTGCTGATGATGATGATGACGACGATAATGATATGATGATAATGATGATGATGATAATGATGATGATGAATGTGGTGATGATGATGATAATGATGATGATGACAATGATGATATGATGATGATGGTGATGGCGATGCTGCTGCTGCTGCTGATGGTGGTGATGCTACAGCTGCTGCTGCTGATGACGATGATGGTGATGATGAATGTGATGATGACGACGACTACGACTACGATGCTGAAGCATTCAATGAGGATGATGAATGTGATAATGATGTTGATAATGATGATGATGATGATAATGATGATGATGATGATGATGATGATGAAGACAGACAAGCAGACAGACAGACAGACAGATAAAATATTAGCCAACCCCCCACAATCCATATTTCTGTTGACTGAATGGAGCGTGGAGATTTAGCGGGCAGACAGTCAATACTGGAGCTAGATCTGAATGCCCTTCTCATCCCAAAAAGCAAGGGGTCATAAAGAGGGGAGAGAACCTCTTAGCTTCACTTCAATGAGCCACTTAAGTCCCCTGGATAAAGATGGTGTAGTGTTCTGTCTGTTTGACTGCCCCTCTGTCTATGAACGTGTCTGTTTCCCACACTGCTGTCTGTCTGTCTATGAACGTGTCTGTTTCCCACACTGCTGTCTGTCTGTCTATGAATGTGTCTGTTTCCCACACTGCTGTCTGTCTGTCTATGAACGTGTCTGTTTCCCACACTGCTGTCTGTCTGTCTATGAACGTGTCTGTTTCCCACACTGCTTTCCGTCTGTTTATGAACGTGTCTGTTTCCCACACTGCTGTCTGTCTGTCAGTCTATGAATGTGTCTATTTCCCACACTGCTTTCCGTCTGTTTATGAACGTGTCTGTTTCCCACACTGCTGTCTGTCTGTCAGTCTATGAATGTGTCTATTTCCCACACTGCTTTCGTCTGTTTATGAACGTGTCTGTTTCCCACACTGCTGTCTGTCTGTCAGTCTATGAATGTGTCTATTTCCCACACTGCTTTCCGTCTGTTTATGAACGTGTCTGTTTCCCACACTGCTGTCTGTCTGTCAGTCTATGAACGTGTCTGTTTCCCACACTGCTTTCCGTCTGTTTATGAACGTGTCTGTTTCCCACACTGCTGTCTGTCTGTCAGTCTATGAATGTGTCTATTTCCCACACTGCTTTCCGTCTGTTTATGAACGTGTCTGTTTCCCACACTGCTGTCTGTCTGTCAGTCTATGAATGTGTCTATTTCCCACACTGCTTTCGTCTGTTTATGAACGTGTCTGTTTCCCACACTGCTGTCTGTCTGTCAGTCTATGAATGTGTCTATTTCCCACACTGCTTTCGTCTGTTTATGAACGTGTCTGTTTCCCACACTGCTGTCTGTCTGTCAGTCTATGAATGTGTCTATTTCCCACACTGCTTTCCGTCTGTTTATGAACGTGTCTGTTTCCCACACTGCTGTCTGTCTGTCAGTCTATGAATGTGTCTATTTCCCACACTGCTTTCCGTCTGTTTATGAACGTGTCTGTTTCCCACACTGCTGTCTGTCTGTCAGTCTATGAATGTGTCTATTTCCCACACTGCTTTCCGTCTGTTTATGAACGTGTCTGTTTCCCACACTGCTGTCTGTCTGTCAGTCTATGAATGTGTCTATTTCCCACACTGCTTTCCGTCTGTTTATGAACGTGTCTGTTTCCCACACTGCTGTCTGTCTGTCAGTCTATGAATGTGTCTATTTCCCACACTGCTTTCCGTCTGTTTATGAACGTGTCTGTTTCCCACACTGCTGTCTGTCTGTCAGTCTATGAATGTGTCTATTTCCCACACTGCTTTCCGTCTGTTTATGAACGTGTCTGTTTCCCACACTGCTGTCTGTCTGTCAGTCTATGAATGTGTCTATTTCCCACACTGCTTTCCGTCTGTTTATGAACGTGTCTGTTTCCCACACTGCTGTCTGTCTGTCAGTCTATGAATGTGTCTATTTCCCACACTGCTTTCCGTCTGTTTATGAACGTGTCTGTTTCCCACACTGCTGTCTGTCTGTCAGTCTATGAATGTGTCTATTTCCCACACTGCTTTCCGTCTGTTTATGAACGTGTCTGTTTCCCACACTGCTGTCTGTCTGTCAGTCTATGAATGTGTCTATTTCCCACACTGCTTTCCGTCTGTTTATGAACGTGTCTGTTTCCCACACTGCTGTCTGTCTGTCAGTCTATGAATGTGTCTATTTCCCACACTGCTTTCCGTCTGTTTATGAACGTGTCTGTTTCCCACACTGCTGTCTGTCTGTCAGTCTATGAATGTGTCTATTTCCCACACTGCTTTCCGTCTGTTTATGAACGTGTCTGTTTCCCACACTGCTGTCTGTCTGTCAGTCTATGAATGTGTCTGTTTCCCACACTGCTGTTGTCTGTCTGTCTATGAACGTGTCTGTTTCCCACACTGCTGTCTGTCTGTCAGTCTATGAATGTGTCTGTTTCCCACACTGCTGTCTGTCTGTCAGTCTATGAATGTGTCTGTTTCCCACACTGCTGTCTGTCTGTCAGTCTATGAACGTGTCTCTTTCCCACACTGCTTTCCGTCTGTTTATGAACGTGTCTGTTTCCCACACTGTTTCTGCTTTTCTGTCTCTTTGAGTCTCTTTTCAATGTCTTTCTATTTCTGTCTCAGTTGTGAGCGCGCGAGCGTGTGTGTGTGTGCATACAGCCATGGCCCAATAACGGAGAAGCAGGGGTGCAACTTGTCCTGGTGTACAAGGATTTCCTGTTTTTGAATTTTACCAGAAAAGGAATTTCCTTTTTTTTTTAATTTGTCAAACAAGATCTTTGTGTGTCTACTGTATTTTTCAAACACTTTAAAATAAGTATTTGTATAAATTGTGGAAAAAGCAAACTAAATTACCTTCATAAATCATTTTTTTTCTTCAGCTGCAGGGGGACATTACCCATAGACCCCGGCCTTTCAGGTTTTGTTTCATTTTGTGTAGTTGCACTCATGGAGAAGACGTCTGTTATTCCATAATTACTGGATAAAATTCCCAAAATAACATAAATGCCTACCCAAGCTACATCCCCACTTTATCGACCGATAGATTGTTATGACATTTTATATTGACGATTATCCCTAGAATCCAACTAAGCCCCAAGGCTCTAGCCTGAAAAGCTATTGCAGTCCCTGCCAGTGTGAGAGTCACAGTCTGCGATAAGCCTTCATGCCAGGAGGTGCTAGGTCCCTTAGAAGTCAGAATGGTTTATCATACAGGGCATGAAGAAGGATGACAGTATTATCGTGTGTCTGACTGGAGAAGAACGAAAGTACGTTGTGGTATTTAGCCTGGAGTGGGCATATGCTGTGGACAATACTGACACCTCTCTGACTGGCTTGTCACCATGGTGATATGCTGTGGACAATACTGACACCTCTCTGACTGGCCTGTCACCATGGTGATATGCTGTGGACAATACGGACACCTCTCTGACTGGCCTGTCACCATGGTGATATGCTGTGGACAATACGGACACCTCTCTGACTGGTCTGTCACCATAGTGATATGCTGTGGACAATACGGACACCTCTCTGACTGATCTGTCACCATGGTGATATGCTGTGGACAATACGGACACCTCTCTGACTGGCCTGTCACCATGGTGATATGCTGTGGAAATACGGACACCTCTCTGACTGGCCTGCCTCCATGGTGATATGCTGTGGACAATACTGATACCTCTGTGACTGGCCTGTCTCCATGGTTGTCACGGCGTGCTAAGGTCGGACGTAGAAAATAAAACAAAGCACTACTAGAACAAAACTAAACCCCAGGAAAACTACTGACTGCTCTCACTCATCCACAAAACACAGGTACGCACAAACATATAAAGTTTAAGTTTTATTCACAAAAAACACATCAGCGCCAATACAAACTTACATAGCCTGGAAACATCAAACAATCAATCCCCCGCAATTGACTGGCTTGTCAGTCTTGCTTCAATACTACCCTCTCTGACTTCCTTTTCCCCCTGTCCAATACGGAATCTGAGTCACAGGTGACATGCTTCACTACGGACACCCTCTATTCCCACAGTCATCATCACTTTGGACAATACGGACACCTAATAGTCACCCTTCACCATGGTAATGGACAGTCACTTTCTGGCCTGTCACCATGGTAATAGTTCACATTCACCACCCATATTCCCACAGTCACTCATCACTTTCTGGCCTGTCTCCTGTCACCCTAATAGTCACAGTTCACATTCACCACCCATATTCCCACAGTCACTCATCACTTTCTCCCCTTCCCTAATAGTCACAGATCACATTCACCACCCATATTCCCACAGTCACTCATCACTCAAACCAATCCATAATCACATCATCACTGTTTCTCCCCTTCCCTAATAGTCACAGTTCACATTCACCACCCATATTCCCACAGTCACTCATCACTTTCTCCCCTTCCCTAATAGTCACAGTTCACATTCACCACCCATATTCCCACAGTCACTCATCACTTTCTCCCCTTCCCTAATAGTCACAGTTCACATTCACCACCCATATTCCCACAGTCACTCATCACTTTCTCCCCTTCCCTAATAGTCACAGATCACATTCACCACCCATATTCCCACAGTCACTCATCACTTTCTCCCCTTCCCTAATAGTCACAGTTCACATTCACCACCCATATTCCCACAGTCACTCATCACTTTCTCCCCTTCCCTAATAGTCACAGTTCACATTCACCACCCATATTCCCACAGTCACTCATCACTTTCTCCCCTTCCCTAATAGTCACAGATCACATTCACCACCCATATTCCCACAGTCACTCATCACTTTCTCCCCTTCCCTAATAGTCACAGTTCACATTCACCACCCATATTCCCACAGTCACTCATCACTTTCTCCCCTTCCCTAATAGTCACAGATCACATTCACCACCCATATTCCCACAGTCACTCATCACTTTCTCCCCTTCCCTAATAGTCACAGATCACATTCACCACCCATATTCCCACAGTCACTCATCACTTTCTCCCCTTCCCTAATAGTCACAGATCACATTCACCACCCATATTCCCACAGTCACTCATCACTTTCTCCCCTTCCCTAATAGTCACAGTTCATATTCACCACCCATATTCCCACAGTCACTCATCACTTTCTCCCCTTCCCTAATAGTCACAGATCACATTCACCACCCATATTCCCACAGTCACTCATCACTTTCTCCCCTTCCCTAATAGTCACAGATCACATTCACCACCCATATTCCCACAGTCACTCATCACTTTCTCCCCTTCCCTAATAGTCACAGATCACATTCACCACCCATATTCCCACAGTCACTCATCACTTTCTCCCCTTCCCTAATAGTCACAGATCACATTCACCACCCATATTCCCACAGTCATTCATCACTTTCTCCCCTTCCCTAATAGTCACAGATCACATTCACCACCCATATTCCCACAGTCACTCATCACTTTCTCCCCTTCCCTAATAGTCACAGATCACATTCACCACCCATATTCCCACAGTCACTCATCACTTTCTCCCCTTCCCTAATAGTCACAGATCACATTCACCACCCATATTCCCACAGTCACTCATCACTTTCTCCCCTTCCCTAATAGTCACAGATCACATTCACCACCCATATTCCCACAGTCACTCATCACTTTCTCCCCTTCCCTAATAGTCACAGATCACATTCACCACCCATATTCCCACAGTCACTCATCACTTTCTCCCCTTCCCTAATAGTCACAGATCACATTCACCACCCATATTCCCACAGTCACTCATCACTTTCTCCCCTTCCCTAATAGTCACAGATCACATTCACCACCCATATTCCCACAGTCACTCATCACTTTCTCCCCTTCCCTAATAGTCACAGATCACATTCACCACCCATATTCCCACAGTCACTCATCACTTTCTCCCCTTCCCTAATAGTCACAGTTCACATTCACCACCCATATTCCCACAGTCACTCATCACTTTCTCCCCTTCCCTAATAGTCACAGTTCACATTCACCACCCATATTCCCACAGTCACTCATCACTTTCTCCCCTTCCCTAATAGTCACAGATCACATTCACCACCCATATTCCCACAGTCACTCATCACTTTCTCCCTCGTCCCCGCTTCTTTCCTCCAACCATCCTCGCCGACACCGAGGGCTATAACTAGAGTTTGGAGTCTATTCGCCAACCCTATCGCACGTGATAAACCTACGCCGATGAAGATTCTCCCATCACAACTACTGACTAACACATTTGCAGTCGACGCCCGCGAAATGTCCTCGCCGATCAACAAACGGCGCTGACGTTGACGCACACATACGCGCACGACGAGCCCGAGACGATGCAGGGACACCCCCGGCTTCTCCGCTTCTTCGGACGACGACCCCTCGACACCGCAGTTTCATGGCGAGAGCGCGAGAAGGTGGCTTGTGTCGAAGACAACTTCTCAGCTTCTTTGATGACGACGACCCCTCAACCCTGCAGCATCACGGCGAAAGCGCGAGTAGGTGACTTGCGTCCAACTCGAACACAACTTCTCAAGGTCCAAAGAGGGGTGCCTTAGGTCCAGAACAAGACAGCTACAATACACGTAGGCACACTTGTCAAACACGAGTCTGTAGGCCCACACACAGACACGAAGAACCACGCCTAACGCCCAATAAAATACTCTTCATGCGTTAGCTGACCTTGACCAAACCGGTCAAAAACTAGAGAACGGACTCACAAACAGCCCACTCCTAGCTTTACCACAAAAGCTAGGATCTGGTCTGACTTCTTCGGCAAATCGACAGAAAGTGACGAGAACAATCCTTTCCACACTGGGGACTACATCTTGTGCAGAAACTACACACCCACCCATGCTCGAAGCCAATCACAATAAAACAGACATTTTTCTAAATCTAAGACATCCCCTCATTGGATAACAAACATGCATACCCAGATTCATACACGCACTCACTCGACCTCTCATGAACTTTCTCACTAAAGCTAACTCCCGAAACACGGAATACGCAAACAACCTGTCGTCTGCTATCGTGTCATGATAAAACAACAAGCCTGCAAGCCCAAACCGAAGGCCTAGCCTAGAGCGGGTAACGCCAAACAAGCCGTTTATGACAATGGTAATA
>CM065680.1:1735891-1738391 GCA_017654935.2 Phymorhynchus buccinoides | reverse complement strand
GTTAACAATGTCTATGGGCCATTCTCATGTCTAAGTATCTGATCACACAATAAGTTAACAATGTCTATGGGCCATTCTCATGTCTAAGTATCTGATCACACAATAAGTTAGCAATGCAGAACATACTTTGCTTTGTTCTTTAGGTTTGCCGCAGTGTAGGTTCTCATATAACTATTTACAATTTATGACGTTTCTCCAATAAATCAAAGTTGATTACGATACCAATCATCTAGCCATGCGTGGGTCAGAGCCAAAGTGAGACAAACAAAGCATCATTCTCAACTAAGAATGTGCCAAGTTCGCCTTTCTGACCCTCCACCCACACAGTACACATCAACAATGGTGGTGAGGACGACATACAAACAAATCAACATCTATCTAAGAGTGGCATAGCCTTCTAGCCTTGAATATGTTACACATAAACAACACACAACACAGAACAAACTGGTAAGCCTCGAACGGAATTTTAGTTAATCAAAGAATGAAATAGTGAGGCCAAGATAGGATATAACGAAATTGGACAATGGGGGAATACTCTCTTTCTATTTAACTCCCCTCCACCAAAATTGATTACGATACCAATCATCTAGCAATGAGTGGGTCAGAGCCAAAGGGAGACAAACAAAGCATCATTCTCAATAAATAATGTACCAAGTTCGCCTTTATGACCCTTCACCCACGCAGTACACATCAACAATGGTGGGGAGGACAACATTGGTGGATGGGAGTTAATTAGAAAGAGAGTATTCCCCCTTTGTTCAATTTCAGTATCTCCTTTCTTAGCCTCACTATTTCATTCTTTGATTAACGAAAACAGACAAAAGATGAACTCACAATTTCCACCACTATTACTTTTATTCGCAATAACAAAATTGAAGACGTTGATTCGCACAAAACATTAGGTGTTGTCATTGATTGGACAGACCATATCTGTAAGTCTTTATGGAAAGGTCTGTCTAGAAAAATACTTCAGCTAACCAAAGTAAAACATTTTCTTGATATCCATTATCGTAAACTTTTCTTTAATGCACACATTCTCTCAATGATCGATTATGCTTCAACTTTATGGGGTAATTGCAGTGATACCAATTTAAAGATTATCCATCGTATGTACAAAAAAACAATACAAATAATCTTGCTAAAATCAAGCTCACTTACCATTGAAGACATAAAACAACTGGATATACTAAACCTTCAAGACAGACTTTTCCTTGACAAGGCAATCTGCATGCATAATATTGTCAACGGAAATGCTCCAAAAAAGATAGCATACAAATTTAAGACAAACACAAGCAGACACACCCATTCGCTATCATTCCCTCGACCAAATAATAATCTATTCAAATCTAGTCTCCTCTATTCGGGTGGAGATTTATGGAACAAATTACCCTCCAATTAAAAAAACCCATAACAAACAAGAACTCTTTCAAGAAAACAATGAAAATATATCTCTTCAGCAGAACATAATCTCTCACTTTATTTTCCTCTTATTTGAAATGAGGGTCAAAATAGAGAAACTGTATTGATATGTGAATGTGATGTCAAAATTAAGAATTGATGTATATATTGTATATATTGTACATACTATGTTACTCTCCCACTCCCCACGCTCTTCCCTGGTTTTAGTAGCTTGTTTGTTTCTTGTTGTTTCACTCTTTGCCCCTTTCTGTATTGATTACCACTTTGCCCCTTTCTGTATTGTTTCACTCTTTGCCCCTTTCTGTATTGTTTACCACTTTGCCCCTTTCTGTATTGTTTACCACTTTGCCCCTTTCTGTACCACTTTGCCCCTTTCTGTATTGTTTACCACTTTGCCCCTTTCTGTATTGTTTACCACTTTGCCCCTTTCTGTATTGTTTACCACTTTGCCCCTTTCTGTATTGTTTACCACTTTGCCCCTTTCTGTATTGTTTACCACTTTGCCCCTTTCTGTATTGTTTACCACTTTGCCCCTTTCTGTATTGTTTACCACTTTGCCCCTTTCTGTATTGTTTACCACTTTGCCCCTTTCTGTATTGTTTACCACTTTGCCCCTTTCTGTATTGATTACCACTTTGCCCCTTTCTGTATTGTTTACCACTTTGCCCCTTTCTGTATTGTTTACCACTTTGCCCCTTTCTGTATTGATTACCACTTTGCCCCTTTCTGTATTGTTTACCACTTTGCCCCTTTCTGTATTGTTTCACTCTTTGCCCCTTTCTTTATTGTTTACCACTTTGCCCCTTTCTGTATTGTTTAAGTCTTTGCACTTTCTGTATTGTTTACCACTTTGCCCCTTTCTGTATTGATTACCACTTTGCCCCTTTCTGTATTGTTTATCACTTTGGAATCTTTAGTTCCTTTGTTTTTTTATTTTTTTTACGGATGGCTTGATGAACAAAAGTGTATTATTTTCTTATTCAATGTTCCATCTGGAAATAACATTTTGACTTGACACACACACACAAGTCAAAAGATGTCACAAGTCACGCACGCACGCACGCACGCACGCACGCACGCA
>CM065680.1:1715891-1733391 GCA_017654935.2 Phymorhynchus buccinoides | reverse complement strand
GGAAGCCAGTGCAAAGAACGCAGAAGAGGGCTAACATGATCGAACTTTTTCTTCCTAAGGACAAGACGAGCAGCTGTGTTTTGAATACGCTGGAGACAAGATAGAGAAGAGACTGATAGGCCAGAAAGGAGAGCATTACAGTAGTCAATACGAGATAGGATGAGGGAAGTAACAAGCTTTGCTGTGGCTTCATCTGAGAGGTATTTACGAATATAGCCAATGCAACGAATTTGATAGTAGCAGGACTGACAGGTCTGAGTCAGGAAACTCTGCATGGAAAGAGTATTGTCCAAAGTGACACCTAAGTTTTTGACTGAGTCTGAGAGGGGAATGATATTGTTACCCAGTTGGATTGACTCTATGGAAACAGAGGCTAGTTTGTTTTTTGTCCCTACAAGCATTGCTTCGGTTTTTTCACCATTTAATTGAAGTTTATTTTGAACCATCCAATTTTGAATATCAATATAGCAGTTGTTACTTTCTGTAAGAATGGAATCTAGATCTTCAGGGGTTGTACTGTTTTGGAGTTGTGAGTCATCTGCATAGAAGTGATGTTTCATGTTGTGCTGGTCGATGACATTGGCAAGAGGTGACGTATACAAAGTAAACAAGACAGGACCAAGCACAGACCCATGGGGGACTCCACAAGAAGCCTAACCTGTTCAGACTGACGACCATTGACCAGAACTGATTGAAAACGATCAGAAAGGTAAGAGGAAAACCAAGAAAGAGCAGGGCCCTTAATTCCAAAAGTATGTTCAAGACGAGACAGAAGAATGGAGTGGTCTATGGTATCAAAGGCAGCAGAGAGATCAAGAAGTGTAAAAAGAGAGATTTGACCAGCATCAGAAGAGAGTAAGAGGTCATTGACGATTTGAACAAGGGCTGTTTCAGTACTGTGGTTGGTTCTCTAGGCAGACTGATAAGGATGATGAAGATTGTTTGAGGATAGATGATCGTTAAGTTGTTTCAGAACAGTCTTCGCAAGGAGCTTGGAGAGAAAAGGGAGGTTAGATACAGGTCTGTAGTTTTTCAGATTATTAGGATCCAGATTGTTCTTCTTGAGAAGGGGCCTTACAAGAGCGGTTTTGAAAGCAGAAGGAAACACACCCGAAACTAAAGAAGAATTGATGATGTTGGTGATTGATGGCAGAAGGTGTTGATAGATTTGTGAGAAAAGAGAGGCTGGGATGGGGTCAAGATCACAGGATTTAAAATGCATTTCTTTCAAAGTAGAAAGAACTTCGGTCTCAGACACCGGCTTGAAAGAGAGAAGGGGGACACCAGTGAATGATGGGTCTGGAATAGTTGGTTGAAAAGGCATGGAGTCGATTTTTGATCGTAGATCGATAATCTTGGTGGAGAAGAAGGAGGAAAAGGTTTCTGTCAGCTTGTCAGGACTGATATTTGATGGCAGAGGACTTGATTTCTTGTTGCCTAGGAGATCAGACATGGTGGAGAACAGGACCTTTGTTGTGTTGGCTTCAAGAATTTTAGATGAAAAATAGCTTGTTTTTGCCTTGGCCAGAAGAAGAGTGAAGATGTTACGGAAAAACTTATATATCTGACGATGTATCTGACGACACACACACACACACACACACACACACACACACACACACACACACACACACACACACACACACACACACACACACACTTGAATGTAAAACCCAAGGGTGTTCTGAATAAGATTGTGAATGTTTGCAGCAAGATCGTGGGTAGAAAACAAGACAGCTTGTATTTGTTGCATGAAAAATGTGTAGTTCAAAAAGCCAGGGAGATCGCTAATGATTGCTATGAACTATTGCCATCTGATAGACGGTTCCGCATTATTCGTTGTAGAACAATTATAAATTCAGCTAGTTTTGTCCCTAAGTCAGTCGAACTTCTGAACAAGATCTCTGCTAAGACCAAATAATGAGGAATTATGTATTAGCTTAGGCCTAGAGGTATATCTGGTCAATCTGTACAGTAGTGTGTGTGTATGTTTGTGTCTATGTGTGTGAGCGTGTGTGCGTGCGTACGTGCGTGTGTGCGTACGTGCGTGCGTGCGTGTGTGTGTGTGTGTGTGTGTCTGTCCGTATGTCTCTATGTCTGTGTGTATGTGTGTGTGTGAGAGAGAGAGAGAGAGATAGAGAGAGAGAGAGAGAGAGAGAGAGAGAGAGAGAGAGAGAGAGAGAGAGAGAGAGAGAGAGAGAGAGAGAGAGAGAGAGAGAGAGAGAGAGAGAGACAGAGACAGAGACAGAGACAGAGACAGAGACAGAGACAGAGAGAAGAGGGAGGCGCATGAAATGTTGGGAACGGGAAGGGACCAAATATATGTGAAAGCTTGGGGTGACTTGGATAGGGTGGGGGTTTATGGTAGGGTGGTAGTGAACAAATGAATGCGATAATAGAAATGGTGGGAAAGAGGGCACTTCTTAAATGTTTTGATTGTCGCTTCTATCGACCCTAACTATATTCATTTGTTTTGGTTCTTTCCCCGAAGCATGATTTGTCATTCATTTTCCCTTAGTTTTGTTTCCATTTTTCATGCATGCAAATGTGTTTCTTTGATTGTATTGTGCTTGTACGAGACCACGCTGTAATTTCACCTAACGTGATAATAAAGTATTTTTGACTTTTGACTTTTGTATTTGACTTGACTTGACACACCGACGCACGAAGAGAGAGACAGAAAAACAAAGATAAATCCTCAGAATCTCAATTGAAAACGAAGGAGTGATCATCTGTCTCCAGCTCCGTGCCCAGTGGTGCAGACGAAGGAGTGATCATCTGTCTCCAGCTCCGTGCCCAGTGGTGCAACTGGCTGCCTAACACCCCATCCCCATTCCATTGCTACTGATGCCCGCACAAATTGTCTCCCTTACACAGACAAACGAGTGGCCTCCCCTCCAAATAGCCTCCCTTATGTAGTGAAGCCACAGGAGTGGTTTCCCTTCCTAGTCTAGCTCTTATCGGAAATGACGTAATCGCCTGCAGTTCTGTCTGGTCTGTCTGGCACTAGCGCGCCTCACACAAATACACATGCACGCACTAGCGCGCACACACACACATGCACATGCACATGCTCAAGCACACACACATGCGTGTGCACGCGCGCAGACTACCATGATCCTCCTTCATCTGACATGTATTATTACAAACCCTTCCCCCTCTCCCTCTCGCTCCCTGCATCACCCCCTGCCCCCTTCTGTGTGTCTCTCTGTCTCTGTCTGTCTATCGCCTCTCTCTCTTGTTTGTAAACAATATTGTTATCAGTATTATCGTTATTATTATTCTTAAGATTATTTATTACGAGGGGTGCCTGGCAGAACGGTCTATCTGAAAAGGAATAAAGAACACAGATAGACCGTTCTGGCATTCACCCTAATGACGATAATAATGATAATATCATAGTGTACTATGTACTATGTATTAAATATGTTGGAATACTAATGCTGCTTACACATTCTGGTAGCTCCCCCTTTTTCATTCAGTGTCTGTTTGTCTACTTCCTGGTCACTATGAAGATGTACACTCTCTGTCTCCTAGTCACTATGAAGATGTACACTCACTGTCTCCTGGTCACTATGAAGATGTACACTCACTGTCTCCTGGTCACTATGAAGATGTACACTCACTGTCTCCTAGTCACTATGAAGATGTACACTCACTGTCTCCTGGTCACTATGAAGATGTACACTCACTGTCTACTAGTCACTATGAAGATGTACACTCACTGTCTCCTGGTCACTATGAAGATGTACACTCACTGTCTCCTAGTCACTATGAAGATGTACACTCACTGTCTCCTGGTCACTATGAAGATGTACACTCACTGTCTCCTAGTCACTATGAAGATGTACACTCACTGTCTCCTAGTCACTATGAAGATGTACACTCACTGTCTCCTAGTCACTATGAAGATGTACACTCACTGTCTCCTAGTCACTATGAAGATGTACACTCACTGTCTCCTAGTCACTATGAAGATGTACACTCACTGTCTCCTAGTCACTATGAAGATGTACACTCACTGTCTCCTAGTCACTATGAAGATGTACACTCACTGTCTCCTAGTCACTATGAAGATGTACACTCACTGTCTCCTAGTCACTATGAAGATGTACACTCACTGTCTCCTAGTCACTATGAAGATGTACACTCACTGTCTCCTAGTCACTATGAAGATGTACACTCACTGTCTCCTAGTCACTATGAAGATGTACACTCACTGTCTCCTAGTCACTATGAAGATGTACACTCACTGTCTCCTAGTCACTATGAAGATGTACACTCACTGTCTCCTAGTCACTATGAAGATGTACACTCACTGTCTCCTAGTCACTATGAAGATGTACACTCACTGTCTCCTAGTCACTATGAAGATGTACACTCACTGTCTCCTAGTCACTATGAAGATGTACACTCACTGTCTCCTAGTCACTATGAAGATGTACACTCACTGTCTCCTAGTCACTATGAAGATGTACACTCACTGTCTCCTAGTCACTATGAAGATGTACACTCACTGTCTCCTAGTCACTATGAAGATGTACACTCACTGTCTCCTAGTCACTATGAAGATGTACACTCACTGTCTCCTAGTCACTATGAAGATGTACACTCACTGTCTCCTAGTCACTATGAAGATGTACACTCACTGTCTCCTAGTCACTATGAAGATGTACACTCACTGTCTCCTGGTCACTATGAAGATGTACACTCACTGTCTCCTAGTCACTATGAAGATGTACACTCACTGTCTCCTAGTCACTATGAAGATGTACACTCACTGTCTCCTAGTCACTATGAAGATGTACACTCACTGTCTCCTAGTCACTATGAAGATGTACACTCACTGTCTCCTAGTCACTATGAAGATGTACACTCACTGTCTCCTAGTCACTATGAAGATGTACACTCACTGTCTCCTAGTCACTATGAAGATGTACACTCACTGTCTCCTAGTCACTATGAAGATGTACACTCACTGTCTCCTAGTCACTATGAACTACACTCACTGTCTCCTAGTCACTATGAAGATGTACACTCACTGTCTCCTAGTCACTATGAAGATGTACACTCACTGTCTCCTGGTCACTATGAAGATGTACACTCACTGTCTCCTGGTCACTATGAAGATGTACACTCACTGTCTCCTAGTCACTATGAAGATGTACACTCACTGTCTCCTAGTCACTATGAAGATGTACACTCACTGTCTCCTAGTCACTAGTCACTATGAAGATGTACACTCACTGTCTCCTAGTCACTATGAAGATGTACACTCACTGTCTCCTAGTCACTATGAAGATGTACACTCACTGTCTCCTAGTCACTATGAAGATGTACACTCACTGTCTCCTAGTCACTATGAAGATGTACACTCACTGTCTCCTAGTCACTATGAAGATGTACACTCACTGTCTCCTAGTCACTATGAAGATGTACACTCACTGTCTCCTAGTCACTATGAAGATGTACACTCACTGTCTCCTAGTCACTATGAAGATGTACACTCACTGTCTCCTATGAAGATGTACACTCACTGTCTCCTAGTCACTATGAAGATGTACACTCACTGTCTCCTAGTCACTATGAAGATGTACACTCACTGTCTCCTAGTCACTATGAAGATGTACACTCACTGTCTCCTAGTCACTATGAAGATGTACACTCACTGTCTCCTAGTCACTATGAAGATGTACACTCACTGTCTCCTAGTCACTATGAAGATGTACACTCACTGTCTCCTAGTCACTATGAAGATGTACACTCACTGTCTCCTAGTCACTATGAAGATGTACACTCACTGTCTCCTAGTCACTATGAAGATGTACACTCACTGTCTCCTAGTCACTATGAAGATGTACACTCACTGTCTCCTAGTCACTATGAAGATGTACACTCACTGTCTCACTGTCACTATGAAGATGTACACTCACTGTCTCCTAGTCACTATGAAGATGTACACTCACTGTCTCCTAGTCACTATGAAGATGTACACTCACTGTCTCCTAGTCACTATGAAGATGTACACTCACTGTCTCCTAGTCACTATGAAGATGTACACTCACTGTCTCCTAGTCACTATGAAGATGTACACTCACTGTCTCCTAGTCACTATGAAGATGTACACTCACTGTCTCCTAGTCACTATGAAGATGTACACTCACTGTCTCCTAGTCACTATGAATGTACACTCACTGTCTCCTAGTCACTATGAAGATGTACACTCACTGTCTCCTAGTCACTATGAAGATGTACACTCACTGTCTCCTAGTCACTATGAAGATGTACACTCACTGTCTCCTAGTCACTATGAAGATGTACACTCACTGTCTCCTAGTCACTATGAAGATGTACACTCACTGTCTCCTAGTCACTATGAAGATGTACACTCACTGTCTCCTGTCACTATGAAGATGTCCTGTCTCCTAGTCACTATGAAGATGTACACTCACTGTCTCCTAGTCACTATGAAGATGTACACTCACTGTCTCCTAGTCACTATGAAGATGTACACTCACTGTCTCCTAGTCACTATGAAGATGTACACTCACTGTCTCCTAGTCACTATGAAGATGTACACTCACTGTCTCCTAGTCACTATGAAGATGTACACTCACTGTCTCCTAGTCACTATGAAGATGTACACTCACTGTCTCCTAGTCACTATGAAGATGTACACTCACTGTCTCCTAGTCACTATGAAGATGTACACTCACTGTCTCCTAGTCACTATGAAGATGTACACTCACTGTCTCCTAGTCACTATGAAGATGTACACTCACTGTCTCCTAGTCACTATGAAGATGTACACTCACTGTCTCCTAGTCACTATGAAGATGTACACTCACTGTCTCCTAGTCACTATGAAGATGTACACTCACTGTCTCCTAGTCACTATGAAGATGTACACTCACTGTCTCCTAGTCACTATGAAGATGTACACTCACTGTCTCCTAGTCACTATGAAGATGTACACTCACTGTCTCC
The DNA here is from genome assembly GCA_017654935.2 of Phymorhynchus buccinoides. NCBI lineage: Eukaryota > Metazoa > Mollusca > Gastropoda > Neogastropoda > Raphitomidae > Phymorhynchus > Phymorhynchus buccinoides. Next base: position 1,726,404 of record CM065680.1, on the reverse strand, counting down.
TAGTCACTATGAAGATGTACACTCACTGTCTCCTAGTCACTATGAAGATGTACACTCACTGTCTCCTAGTCACTATGAAGATGTACACTCACTGTCTCCTAGTCACTATGAAGATGTACACTCACTGTCTCCTAGTCACTATGAAGATGTACACTCACTGTCTCCTAGTCACTATGAAGATGTACACTCACTGTCTCCTAGTCACTATGAAGATGTACACTCACTGTCTCCTAGTCACTATGAAGATGTACACTCACTGTCTCCTAGTCACTATGAAGATGTACACTCACTGTCTCCTAGTCACTATGAAGATGTACACTCACTGTCTCCTAGTCACTATGAAGATGTACACTCACTGTCTCCTAGTCACTATGAAGATGTACACTCACTGTCTCCTAGTCACTATGAAGATGTACACTCACTGTCTCCTAGTCACTATGAAAGATGTACACTATGAAGATGTACACTCACTGTCTCCTAGTCACTATGAAGATGTACACTCACTGTCTCCTAGTCACTATGAAGATGTACACTCACTGTCTCCTAGTCACTATGAAGATGTACACTCACTGTCTCCTAGTCACTATGAAGATGTACACTCACTGTCTCCTAGTCACTATGAAGATGTACACTCACTGTCTCCTAGTCACTATGAAGATGTACACTCACTGTCTCCTAGTCACTATGAAGATGTACACTCACTGTCTCCTAGTCACTATGAAGATGTACACTCACTGTCTCCTAGTCACTATGAAGATGTACACTCACTGTCTCCTAGTCACTATGAAGATGTACACTCACTGTCTCCTAGTCACTATGAAGATGTACACTCACTGTCTCCTAGTCACTATGAAGATGTACACTCACTGTCTCCTAGTCACTATGAAGATGTACACTCACTGTCTCCTAGTCACTATGAAGATGTACACTCACTGTCTCCTAGTCACTATGAAGATGTACACTCACTGTCTCCTAGTCACTATGAAGATGTACACTCACTGTCTCCTAGTCACTATGAAGATGTACACTCACTGTCTCCTAGTCACTATGAAGATGTACACTCACTGTCTCCTAGTCACTATGAAGATGTACACTCACTGTCTCCTAGTCACTATGAAGATGTACACTCACTGTCTCCTGGTCACTATGAAGATGTACACTCACTGTCTCCTAGTCACTATGAAGATGTACACTCACTGTCTCCTAGTCACTATGAAGATGTACACTCACTGTCTCCTAGTCACTATGAAGATGTACACTCACTGTCTCCTAGTCACTATGAAGATGTACACTCACTGTCTCCTAGTCACTATGAAGATGTACACTCACTGTCTCCTAGTCACTATGAAGATGTACACTCACTGTCTCCTAGTCACTATGAAGATGTACACTCACTGTCTCCTAGTCACTATGAAGATGTACACTCACTGTCTCCTAGTCACTATGAAGATGTACACTCACTGTCTCCTAGTCACTATGAAGATGTACACTCACTGTCTCCTAGTCACTATGAAGATGTACACTCACTGTCTCCTAGTCACTATGAAGATGTACACTCACTGTCTCCTAGTCACTATGAAGATGTACACTCACTGTCTCCTAGTCACTATGAAGATGTACACTCACTGTCTCCTAGTCACTATGAAGATGTACACTCACTGTCTCCTAGTCACTATGAAGATGTACACTCACTGTCTCCTAGTCACTATGAAGATGTACACTCACTGTCTCCTAGTCACTATGAAGATGTACACTCACTGTCTCCTAGTCACTATGAAGATGTACACTCACTGTCTCCTAGTCACTATGAAGATGTACACTCACTGTCTCCTAGTCACTATGAAGATGTACACTCACTGTCTCCTAGTCACTATGAAGATGTACACTCACTGTCTCCTAGTCACTATGAAGATGTACACTCACTGTCTCCTAGTCACTATGAAGATGTACACTCACTGTCTCCTAGTCACTATGAAGATGTACACTCACTGTCTCCTAGTCACTATGAAGATGTACACTCACTGTCTCCTAGTCACTATGAAGATGTACACTCACTGTCTCCTAGTCACTATGAAGATGTACACTCACTGTCTCCTGGTCACTATGAAGATGTACACTCACTGTCTCCTGTGAAGATGTACACTCACTGTCTCCTAGTCACTATGAAGATGTACACTCACTGTCTCCTAGTCACTATGAAGATGTACACTCACTGTCTCCTAGTCACTATGAAGATGTACACTCACTGTCTCCTAGTCACTATGAAGATGTACACTCACTGTCTCCTAGTCACTATGAAGATGTACACTCACTGTCTCCTAGTCACTATGAAGATGTACACTCACTGTCTCCTAGTCACTATGAAGATGTACACTCACTGTCTCCTGTCACTATGAAGATGTACACTCACTCTCCTAGTCACTATGAAGATGTACACTCACTGTCTCCTAGTCACTATGAAGATGTACACTCACTGTCTCCTAGTCACTATGAAGATGTACACTCACTGTCTCCTAGTCACTATGAAGATGTACACTCACTGTCTCCTAGTCACTATGAAGATGTACACTCACTGTCTCCTAGTCACTATGAAGATGTACACTCACTGTCTCCTAGTCACTATGAAGATGTACACTCACTGTCTCCTAGTCACTATGAAGATGTACACTCACTGTCTCCTGAAGTGTACACACTATGAAGATGTACACTCACTGTCTCCTAGTCACTATGAAGATGTACACTCACTGTCTCCTAGTCACTATGAAGATGTACACTCACTGTCTCCTAGTCACTATGAAGATGTACACTCACTGTCTCCTAGTCACTATGAAGATGTACACTCACTGTACACTCACTGTCTCCTGGTCACTATGAAGATGTACACTCACTGTCTCCTAGTCACTATGAAGATGTACACTCACTGTCTCCTAGTCACTATGAAGATGTACACTCACTGTCTCCTAGTCACTATGAAGATGTACACTCACTGTCTCCTAGTCACTATGAAGATGTACACTCACTGTCTCCTAGTCACTATGAAGATGTACACTCACTGTCTCCTAGTCACTATGAAGATGTACACTCACTGTCTCCTAGTCACTATGAAGATGTACACTCACTGTCTCCTAGTCACTATGAAGATGTACACTCACTGTCTCCTAGTCACTATGAAGATGTACACTCACTGTCTCCTAGTCACTATGAAGATGTACACTCACTGTCTCCTAGTCACTATGAAGATGTACAGTCACTGTCTCCTAGTCACTATGAAGATGTACACTCACTGTCTCACTCACTGTCTCCTAGTCACTATGAAGATGTACACTCACTGTCTCCTAGTCACTATGAAGATGTACACTCACTGTCTCCTAGTCACTATGAAGATGTACACTCACTGTCTCCTAGTCACTATGAAGATGTACACTCACTGTCTCCTAGTCACTATGAAGATGTACACTCACTGTCTCCTAGTCACTATGAAGATGTACACTCACTGTCTCCTAGTCACTATGAAGATGTACACTCACTGTCTCCTAGTCACTATGAAGATGTACACTCACTGTCTCCTGTCACTATGAAGATGTACACTCACTGTACACTCACTGTCTCCTAGTCACTATGAAGATGTACACTCACTGTCTCCTAGTCACTATGAAGATGTACACTCACTGTCTCCTAGTCACTATGAAGATGTACACTCACTGTCTCCTAGTCACTATGAAGATGTACACTCACTGTCTCCTAGTCACTATGAAGATGTACACTCACTGTCTCCTAGTCACTATGAAGATGTACACTCACTGTCTCCTAGTCACTATGAAGATGTACACTCACTGTCTCCTAGTCACTATGAAGATGTACACTCACTGTCTCCTGGTCACTATGAAGATGTACACTCACTGTCTCCTAGTCACTATGAAGATGTACACTCACTGTCTCCTAGTCACTATGAAGATGTACACTCACTGTCTCCTAGTCACTATGAAGATGTACACTCACTGTCTCCTAGTCACTATGAAGATGTACACTCACTGTCCTAGTCACTATGAAGATGTACACTCACTGAGTCACTATGAAGATGTACACTCACTGTCTCCTAGTCACTATGAAGATGTCACTATGAAGATGTACACTCACTGTCTCCTAGTCACTATGAAGATGTACACTCACTGTCTCCTAGTCACTATGAAGATGTACACTCACTGTCTCCTAGTCACTATGAAGATGTACACTCACTGTCTCCTAGTCACTATGAAGATGTACACTCACTGTCTCCTAGTCACTATGAAGATGTACACTCACTGTCTCCTGGTCACTATGAAGATGTACACTCACTGTCTCCTAGTCACTATGAAGATGTACACTCACTGTCTCCTAGTCACTATGAAGATGTACACTCACTGTCTCCTAGTCACTATGAAGATGTACACTCACTGTCTCCTAGTCACTATGAAGATGTACACTCACTGTCTCCTAGTCACTATGAAGATGTACACTCACTGTCTCCTAGTCACTATGAAGATGTACACTCACTGTCTCCTAGTCACTATGAAGATGTACACTCACTGTCTCCTAGTCACTATGAAGATGTACACTCACTGTCTCCTAGTCACTATGAAGATGTACACTCACTGTCTCCTAGTCACTATGAAGATGTACACTCACTGTCTCCTAGTCACTATGAAGATGTACACTCACTGTCTCCTAGTCACTATGAAGATGTACACTCACTGTCTCCTAGTCACTATGAAGATGTACACTCACTGTCTCCTAGTCACTATGAAGATGTACACTCACTGTCTCCTAGTCACTATGAAGATGTACACTCACTGTCTCCTAGTCACTATGAAGATGTACACTCACTGTCTCCTAGTCACTATGAAGATGTACACTCACTGTCTCCTAGTCACTATGAAGATGTACACTCACTGTCTCCTAGTCACTATGAAGATGTACACTCACTGTCTCCTAGTCACTATGAAGATGTACACTCACTGTCTCCTGGTCACTATGAAGATGTACACTCACTGTCTCCTGGTCACTATGAAGATGTACACTCACTGTCTCCTGGTCACTATGAAGATGTACACTCACTGTCTCCTGGTCACTATGAAGATGTACACTCACTGTCTCCTAGTCACTATGAAGATGTACACTCTCACTGTCTCCTAGTCACTATGAAGATGTACACTCACTGTCTCCTAGTCACTATGAAGATGTACACTCACTGTCTCCTAGTCACTATGAAGATGTACACTCACTGTCTCCTAGTCACTATGAAGATGTACACTCACTGTCTCCTAGTCACTATGAAGATGTACACTCACTGTCTCCTGGTCACTATGAAGATGTACACTCACTGTCTCCTAGTCACTATGAAGATGTACACTCACTGTCTCCTAGTCACTATGAAGATGTACACTCACTGTCTCCTAGTCACTATGAAGATGTACACTCACTGTCTCCTAGTCACTATGAAGATGTACACTCACTGTCTCCTAGTCACTATGAAGATGTACACTCACTGTCTCCTAGTCACTATGAAGATGTACACTCACTGTCTCCTAGTCACTATGAAGATGTACACTCACTGTCTCCTAGTCACTATGAAGATGTACACTCACTGTCTCCTAGTCACTATGAAGATGTACACTCACTGTCTCCTAGTCACTATGAAGATGTACACTCACTGTCTCCTAGTCACTATGAAGATGTACACTCAAAGGGAAGTATTGTTTTCTGCTCCTGTTGTTATCTTTGCTGTTTGCTGTTTTCCTCTGTTGTCCATGTTGATAAAGGTGCATTCGCCGAACTATCCAGTTTTGTTGTTGTGTCTCTTGCAAATAAATAACGTCACTTTACACTTGTCGTGTGGTGGTTTCTTTGTTGTATGTTCCAGTGACGTTGCAGTCTGTCTAAGTTTCTTAGTTACTTTGCTTATTTCGTGTCGCTTATTTTTTATTTTACTTCGATGCCTTGCATCATCATGCATGAGCATATCTGTTTACCTCATTGTGTTGTATTAGTCGTGTTCTCGCCCGAAAGGCAGATTGGAAGAAGGCTTGGTCTAATCTTTCAATCCTTGTGCAATAAAGTGTTTCAATCTTCAGTCTACACTCTCTCTCTCTCTCTCTCTCATCTCCCTCTCTCTCTCTCTCTCTCTCTCTCTCTCCCTCGCTCTCTGTCTCTCTCTCTCTCTCTACCCCCCCCCGTCTCTCTCTCTCTCTCTCGCTCATCTCTCTCATCTCTCTCTCTCTCTCTCTCTCTCTCTCTCTCTCCTCTCTCTCTCTTTTCTCTCTCATCTCTCTCTCTCTCTCTCTCTCTCTCTCTCTCTCTCTCTCTCTCTCTCTCTCTCTCTCTCTCTCTCTCTCATCTCTCTCTCCCCCCTAAAACGTACTCAGTCAAGGGAGTTCTCAGTCCTCAGAAGAAACAGCCGCCTGGCATCCCCCCCCCCCCCCCCTACCCACTACTTGGTTTCCAGGTCTTTCATCTCCTGAAGTCACTCAGCCAGAAGGAGAGGAAGGGGAGGAGGGTGTGTGACGCTGATGGTTGACAGGATTGTTACGTCAACGTTGTTATTTTCCGTTTCTTTGTTCAGTTTGCTTTCTTCCGCATTGCTTTTTATGTTATTGTTTTGTTGTTACTCTTGCGGTTATTGATTTTGGTAATAGTGCATGGTGTTGTCCGTGTTAGCATTGGACGTACTATTTGTTGTTTTTTGTTGTTGTGTTGTTGTTGCTGATGGTTGTTTTACTAATTGTTGTATTGTTGTTAGTAGTGGTAGTACGATAGTTGTTCTTATTGTTTGTTATTTCTTAGTAGTAGAGCAGTATAGACATCAACTGTTGTTTTATTAAAAAAAGACTTCTTAGTTCCAGAGCGTAATAGATTCCGCTGATTGTGTTATCTCAAATCTTATCTTCCTCATACGTTCTAGAGCAAGTATAGACATCAACTGTTGTTTTCTTCGTTTCATCCCCATAGTTTACGAGAGCAGAGACAGGCATAGATCACACAACTGTTTGTGTTTAATCGTTCTCAATAGTTTCCAAAAGCAGGTATAGACATCAACCGTTGTGTTATCTTCCTCAATAGTTCCAGTAGCAGTAATAGGGACCATCAACTGTTGTTTATGAATCTTCTCATAAAGTGTTCCAGAGCAGTATAACAAATCAATGTTTGTTTTACAGATTAAAAAGTTGTGTTAAAGAAAAAATCTTCCTCCCTCAATAGTTCCAGAGCAGTATAGATATCAAACTTGTTGGTGTTATCTATCTCATAGTTCCTCAGCAGTTATCGACATCAGACTGTTGTTTTATCTTCTCAATAGTTCTAGAGCAGTATAGACATCAACTGTTGTCTTATCTTCTCATAGTTCCAGAGCAGTATAGACATCAACTGTTGTGTTATCTTCTCATAGTTCCAGAGCAGTATAGACATCAACTGTTGTTTTATCTTCTCCTAGTTCCAGAGCAGTATAGACATCAACTGTTGTTTTATCTTCTCTTAGTTTCAGAGCAGTATAGACATCAACTGTTGTGTTATCTTCTCCTAGTTCCAGAGCAGTATAGACATCAACTGTTGTGTTATCTTCTCCTAGTTCCAGAGCAGTATAGACCCCCCCTCTCTTTTTCCCTTCTCCTAGTTTCCCCCCCCCATAGACCTCCACTGTTGTGTTATCGTCTCCTAGTCTCCCCCCCCCTCCCCCCCCCCACCCCTGGGACAAAAACCCCCCCCCTCACCCCAGTACCCTCATCCCCCCTTGTGTTATCCCCCTCTCCCACTTTCCCCTCAGTTTCCACATCAACTGTGCTCTCCCCTACCCCTAGTTTCCCACTCCCTTTTGTTTTCCCCCCCGTTGTGTTCCCTTCCCCTAGTTCCGATTCCTTTCTAGATACCTCCCGCTGTCCTAATAGTGTTCCAGAGGCGCAGTATAGGGACAAAAAATCAACTCTTGTGTTTATCTTCCCCCCCCCTCGATGAGTTCCAGAGCAGTATAGACAATCAACTGTTTGTTTTAAAATCTATAATCTTGCTCATGAGTGTCCCCAGAAGCAAGTATAGACATCAACTGTTGTGTTATCTTCTCCTAGTTCCAGAGCAGTATAGATATCAACTGTTGTGTTATCTTCTCATAGTTCCAGAGCAGTATAGACATCAACTGTTGTGTTATCTTCTCCTAGTTCCAGAGCAGTATAGACATCAACTGTTGTGTTATCTTCTCATAGTTCCAGAGCAGTATAGACATCAACTGTTGTGTTATCTTCTCATAGTTCCAGAGCAGTATAGACATCAACTGTTGTGTTATCTTCTCATAGTTCCAGAGCAGTATAGACATCAACTGTTGTGTTATCTTCTCCTAGTTCCAGAGCAGTATAGACATCAACTGTTGTGTTATCTTCTCCTAGTTCCAGAGCAGTATAGATATCAACTGTTGTGTTATCTTCTCATAGTTCCAGAGCAGTATAGACATCAACTGTTGTGTTATCTTCTCCTAGTTCCAGAGCAGTATAGACATCAACTGTTGTGTTATCTTCTCATAGTTCTAGAGCAGTATAGACATCAACTGTTGTTTTATCTTCTCATAGTTCCAGAGCAGTATAGACATCAACTGTTGCTTTATCTTCTCATAGTTCCAGAGCAGTATAGACATCAACTGTTGTGTTATCTTCTCCTAGTTCCAGAGCAGTATAGACATCAACCGTTGTGTTATCTTCTCATAGTTCCAGAGCAGTATAGACATCAACCGTTGTGTTATCTTCTCATAGTTCCAGAGCAGTATAGACATCAACTGTTGTGTTATCTTCTCCTAGTTCCAGAGCAGTATAGACATCAACTGTTGTGTTATCTTCTCCTAGTTCCAGAGCAGTATAGACATCAACTGTTGTGTTATCTTCTCCTAGTTCCAGAGCAGTATAGACATCAACCGTTGTGTTATCTTCTCATAGTTCCAGAGCAGTATAGACATCAACCGTTGTGTTATCTTCTCCTAGTTCCAGAGCAGTATAGATATCAACTGTTGTGTTATCTTCTCATAGTTCCAGAGCAGTATAGACATCAACTGTTGTGTTATCTTCTCCTAGTTCCAGAGCAGTATAGACATCAACTGTTGTGTTATCTTCTCATAGTTCCAGAGCAGTATAGACATCAACTGTTGTGTTATCTTCTCCTAGTTCTAGAGCAGTATAGACATCAACTGTTGTTTTATCTTCTCATAGTTCCAGAGCAGTATAGACATCAACTGTTGTGTTATCTTCTCATAGTTCCAGAGCAGTATAGACATCAACCGTTGTGTTATCTTCTCATAGTTCCAGAGCAGTATAGACATCAACTGTTGTCAGACTGACCCAGAACACAACAACACAACCCGGCTCTGGCCCATGTCTTTTTTTTGTTTGTCCTTGCTTTGCTGTCTCTCCTGTGATTTCGAAAGGCCACTTCTCTTTTGCTACCAATGTAGACCTATTGTTTACATAAAAGAAATGTCACTACCAATGTAGACCTATTGTTTACATAAAAGAAATGTCACTACCAATGTAGACCTATTGTTTACATAAAAGAAATGTCACTACCAATGTAGACCTATTGCTTACATAAAAGAAATGTCACTACCAATGTAGACCTATTGCTTACATAAAAGAAATGTCACTACCAATGTAGACCTATTGCTTACATAAAAGAAATGTCACTACCAATGTAGACCTATTGTTTATATAAAAGAAAGCGAAAGGGAACAAGAACCAGAAGGACAACAAAAAGATAAAAGTCATTAATGATTTCAGGTAGACGGAGCTTTAAAAATACAACAACACAAAAACCAAACCATCGAACAAAAAATAAATTGGGTCGATGTTCAATACTATCCGTTCAAAGCCGGAAGCTGACACTGGCTTCAACTTCATGTGGGCATGCGCACGGCTGTCTGTCATGCTGTCAATTTGTGGCGCTCTTCTGTGCCCGCTTTTCGCCATTTTGTTTGTGCTTCGTTTCAACGCAAACATCAGATCGTTAATGTGTGTGTATGTTGTGTGTGTGCGGGTGTGTGTATGTATTGTGGTGTGCGTGCGTGCGTGTGTGTGTGTTGTGTGTGTGTGTGTGTGTGTGTGTGTGTGTGTGTGTGTGTGTGTGTGTGGTGTGTGTGTGTGTGTGTGTGTGTGTGTATTGTGTGTATGTGTGTGCGTGCGTCATGTGTGTGCGCAGCGTGTGTGTATTATGTGTATATGTGCATGTTGTGTGCGTGCGTGCTGTGTGTGGCGCGTGTGTGCGCGTGTGTGTGCGCGTGTGTGTGCGCGTGTGTGTGCGCGTTTGGTGTGTGCCGTGTGTGTGGCGCGTGTTGTGCGCGGGTGTGTGCGCGTGTGGTGCGCGTGTGTGTGCGCGTGTGTGTGCGCGTGTTTGTGCGCGTGTGTGTGCGCGTGTGTGTGTGCGCGTGTGTGTGCGCGTGGTGTGCGCGTGTGTGTCCTTGCTTGCTTTGCTTGCTTGCTTGCGCGCGCTGCGCGCGCGCCGGCGCTCGTGT
>CM065680.1:1709390-1715391 GCA_017654935.2 Phymorhynchus buccinoides | reverse complement strand
TCTCTCAAATAGAGTTATTTCAATGCGTTATATTATATTGGCTAATGTTTAGTAGTTTGGAATGTTTTGTTTTGCATGTTGAGTTATTTTTCGAGTTGCTTTCGTATTACTTTTCATTCTGAGGACAGGATGAAAACAAGCTATCAAGCTTACTCCTTTATCCACAATAAAGATCATTTTGACTTGACTTGACTTGACTTGACACACACTAAATCCGGCATTTTTGCTTTTTGATTCATCGTTGTTCGCACATAGGCAAAGGAAAACCTTTCGGGAAAAGACAATGACTAGCAAATGGAGACCGTAATTAGCAGTCTATTGTTATACACAGCAGAACAAAGAGAGGTCCACAGTATGTGGCTAGATGGAACTGACTGTGGTGTCTACAAACCCCATTAGTCTGTGGCCTCAAACCCCATTAGTCTGTGGCCTCAAACCCCATTAGTCTGTGGCCTCAAACCCCATTAGTCTGTGGCCTCAAACCCCATTAGTCTGTGGCCTCAAACCCCATTAGTCTGTGGCCTCAAACCCCATTAGTCTGTGGCCTCAAACCCCATTAGTCTGTGGCCTCAAACCCCATTAGTCTGTGGCCTCAAACCCCATTAGTCTGTGGCCTGACCATTGGCAATGGAGTCCTCATCACTGCACGCCATAGTCTGTGGGCCGCAGCATTGGCAATGGAGTCCTCATCACTGCACGCCATAGTCTGTGGCCTCACCATTGGCAATGGAGTCCTCATCACTGCACGCCATAGTCTGTGGCCTCACCATTGGCAATGGAGTCCTCATCACTGCACGCCATAGTCTGTGGGCCTCAGCATTGGCAATGGAGTCCTCATCACTGCACGCCATAGTCTGTGGGCCTCACCATTGGCAATGGAGTCCTCATCACTGCACGCCATCGTCTGTGGGCCTCAGCATTGGCAATGGAGTCCTCATCACTGCACGCCATCGTCTGTGGGCCTCAGCATTGGCAATGGAGTCCTCATCACTGCACGCCATAGTCTGTGGGCCTCAGCATTGGCAATGGAGTCCTCATCACTGCACGCCATAGTCTGTGGGCCTCAGCATTGGCAATGTAGTCCTCATCACTGCACGCCATAGTCTGTGGCCTCACCATTGGCAATGGAGTCCTCATCACTGCACGCCATAGTCTGTGGCCTCACCATTGGCAATGGAGTCCTCATCACTGCACGCCATAGTCTGTGGGCCTGACCATTGGCAATGGAGTCCTCATCACTGCACGCCATAGTCTGTGGGCCTCAGCATTGGCAATGGAGTCCTCATCACTGCACGCCATAGTCTGTGGCCTGACCATTGGCAATGGAGTCCTCATCACTGCACGCCATAGTCACTGGGCCTGACCATTGGCAGTGGAGTCCTCACCACTGCACGCCATAGTCTGTGGGCCTGACCATTGGCAATGGAGTCCTCATCACTGCACGCCATAGTCTGTGGGCCTCAGCATTGGCAATGGAGTCCTCATCACTGCACGCCATAGTCTGTGGGCCTCAGCATTGGCAATGGAGTCCTCATCACTGCACGCCATAGTCTGTGGGCCTCAGCATTGGCAATGGAGTCCTCATCACTGCACGCCATAGTCTGTGGGCCTCAGCATTGGCAATGGAGTCCTCATCACTGCACGCCATAGTCTGTGGGCCTCAGCATTGGCAATGGAGTCCTCATCACTGCACGCCATAGTCTGTGTCCTCACCATTGGCAATGGAGTCCTCATCACTGCACGCCATAGTCTGTGGGCCTCAGCATTGGCAATGGAGTCCTCATCACTGCACGCCATAGTCTGTGGCCTGACCATTGGCAATGGAGTCCTCATCACTGCACGCCATAGTCTGTGGGCCTCAGCATTGGCAATGGAGTCCTCATCACTGCACGCCATAGTCTGTGGCCTGACCATTGGCAATGGAGTCCTCATCACTGCACGCCATAGTCTGTGGGCCTCAGCATTGGCAATGGAGTCCTCATCACTGCACGCCATAGTCTGTGGGCCTCAGCATTGGCAATGGAGTCCTCATCACTGCACGCCATAGTCTGTGGGCCTCACCATTGGCAATGGAGTCCTCATCACTGCACGCCATAGTCTGTGGTCCTCAGCATTGGCAATGGAGTCCTCATCACTGCACGCCATAGTCTGTGGGCCTCAGCATTGGCAATGGAGTCATCACTGCACGCCATAGTCTGTGGGCCTCAGCATTGGCAATGGAGTCCTCATCACTGCACGCCATAGTCTGTGGGCCTCAGCATTGGCAATGGAGTCCTCATCACTGCACGCCATAGTCTGTGGGCCTCAGCATTGGCAATGGAGTCCTCATCACTGCACGCCATAGTCTGTGGGCCTCAGCATTGGCAATGGAGTCCTCATCACTGCACGCCATAGTCTGTGGGCCTCAGCATTGGCAATGGAGTCCTCATCACTGCACGCCATAGTCTGTGGGCCTCAGCATTGGCAATGGAGTCATCACTGCACGCCATAGTCTGTGGCCTCACCATTGGCAATGGAGTCCTCATCACTGCACGCCATAGTCTGTGGGCCTCACCATTGGCAATGGAGTCATCACTGCACGCCATAGTCTGTGGGCTTCACCATTGGCAATGGAGTCCTCATCACTGCACGCCATAGTCACTGGGCCTCACCATTGGCAATGGAGTCCTCATCACTGCACGCCATAGTCTGTGGTCCTCACCATTGGCAATGGAGTCCTCATCACTGCACGCCATAGTCTGTGGGCCTCAGCATTGGCAATGGAGTCCTCACCACTGCACGCCATAGTCTGTGGGCCTCACCATTGGCAATGGAGTCCTCATCACTGCACGCCATAGTCTGTGGGCCTCAGCATTGGCAATGGAGTCCTCATCACTGCACGCCATAGTCTGTGGCCTCACCATTGGCAATGGAGTCCTCATCACTGCACGCCATAGTCTGTGGGCCTCAGCATTGGCAATGGAGTCCTCATCACTGCACGCCATAGTCTGTGGCCTGACCATTGGCAATGGAGTCCTCATCACTGCACGCCATAGTCTGTGGGCCTGACCATTGGCAATGGAGTCCTCATCACTGCACGCCATAGTCTGTGGGCCTCAGCATTGGCAATGGAGTCCTCATCATTGCACGCCATAGTCTGTGGGCCTCAGCATTGGCAATGGAGTCCTCATCACTGCACGCCATAGTCTGTGGGCCTCAGCATTGGCAATGGAGTCCTCATCACTGCACGCCATAGTCTGTGGGCCTCAGCATTGGCAATGGAGTCCTCATCACTGCACGCCATAGTCTGTGGGCCTCAGCATTGGCAATGTAGTCCTCATCACTGCACGCCATAGTCTGTGGGCCTCACCATTGGCAATGGAGTCATCACTGCACGCCATAGTCTGTGGGCCTCAGCATTGGCAATGGAGTCATCACTGCACGCCATAGTCTGTGGGCCTCACCATTGGCAATGGAGTCCTCATCACTGCACGCCATAGTCACTGGGCCTCACCATTGGCAATGGAGTCCTCATCACTGCACGCCATAGTCTGTGGCCTCACCATTGGCAATGGAGTCCTCATCACTGCACGCCATAGTCTGTGGCCTCACCATTGGCAATGGAGTCATCACTGCACGCCATAGTCTGTGGGCCTCAGCATTGGCAATGGAGTCCTCATCACTGCACGCCATAGTCTGTGGGCCTCAGCATTGGCAATGGAGTCCTCATCACTGCACGCCATAGTCTGTGGGCTTCACCATTGGCAATGGAGTCCTCATCACTGCACGCCATAGTCTGTGGGCCTCAGCATTGGCAATGGAGTCCTCATCACTGCACGCCATAGTCTGTGGGCCTCAGCATTGGCAATGGAGTCCTCATCACTGCACGCCATAGTCTGTGGCCTCACCATTGGCAATGGAGTCCTCATCACTGCACGCCATAGTCTGTGGGCCTCAGCATTGGCAATGGAGTCCTCACTCACGCCATAGTCTGTGGGCCTCAGCATTGGCAATGGAGTCCTCATCACTGCACGCCACGCCATAGTCTGTGGGCCTGACCATTGGCAATGGAGTCCTCACCACTGCACGCCATAGTCACTGGGCCTCACCATTGGCAATGGAGTCCTCATCACTGCACGCCATAGTCTGTGGGCCTCAGCATTGGCAATGGAGTCCTCATCACCTGCACGCCATAGTCTGTGGGCCTCAGCATTGGCAATGGAGTCATCACTGCACGCCATAGTCTGTGGGCCTCACCATTGGCAATGGAGTCATCACTGCACGCCATAGTCAATGGGCCTGACCATTGGCAATGGAGTCATCATCACTGCAGTCTGGCCTGACCATTGGCAATGGAGTCATAATCACTGCAGTCTGTGGCCTGACCATTGGCAGTGGAGTCATCATCACTGCAGTCTGTGGCCTGACCATTGGCAGTGGAGTCATCATCACTGCTCTATTTCAGGGGACTACTAGTACAGCCAGAATTGTCAGTGTCCTGTGCCCGCGCTATCATCGACAAGGCAGTATTTGTTCGCGTTTTGTTGTTGCCATTTTCATTTTTTTGTTAGTTCTATCAAAATAGAAACGTGACAGATAACCTAAATAGTTGCGAATCTATGCGTGTGTGGGTCTTGTGTGTGCGCGCGCGCATGTGTGTGTGTGTGTCACGAAATCCCCCGCTCGATCTTGATCAGAGATCGGGAGAGGGAAAATCGCGAACCCCGAGGAGAGTTTCGCACGCCCAAACAGACAAGCTCACAGGAGAAGGCACACGCGCACACCAGAAATACAATACAAAACAAGACTATTTATTATAATCAAGCAGACACACACTTACACAATTCAATACATTCAATGTTTAACAAATTATCTACATAATATACATGGCATTCAAAAGTTTGTCCAAAGAATAAACTAAAGCCGGCAACTTAACTAATTAACTAAAAGAAAGTTTGTATGCAGAAACACAAATTGAAGAGAAAACGACGAAAAGGCAGACGAAGAAGAGGTGTCCAACAAAACAAACAGCAGAGCGTCCGAAGAAGAGAAGAAGACAAGAAAACTAAAGTCAAAGAAGAAAAACTGCTGCCCCTTCTGGGGCAGGCTCAGCAGCAGAAACAAAAAATGAGAGACGGCAGAGGACGCCCCCAGACTCCTCAACAGGAACGGTCGAGGCCTGGCCCAAACCCACAGACAGGCCCACGGATCGGGCCTAACACGGGGCCAGACGGAAAGGCGAGCGGCCTCTCACAGCCGGAAACGGAGAAAAGAGCGGTTGACCGGGCGGTCAACCAGGCAGCAACAGGTCAGGTCAGGTCAGGTTCAGGCTCAGGACTGTAGGAAAAACCAAAACAAAAACCTGGTTTTGAACACCCAGAGTAACAACAGTTTTGTGTTTCCCCAAAAACAAATTCCCCAACAGTCCTCTTCAGGGATGTAAAAACCCTCCCTCTTTAAACTTGGTTCTCTCCAAGAACCCCAAAACGCTGAACAACACTTTCTTTACAATCCTTTTCACACGACTCAGTCTAGGGGTAATATTTCATCAAAAGGATTAACTAAAAGGTTTCACTTTTTCTGGAACAACAAGGCTTTCATACACTTAGAAAATTGTAGCCTTTCAAATACAAAACTTAACAATTACATTCTTCTGAAAATGCCACAGCTTTTCAGGTACAAGAATGGACACTTAAATTCTTCTGAAAATATCACATAAAATTTCACCACCAAAAATATGTCCTTTCCATTCTCATTTCTTCCAGAAGGCGGATGAACTACAGGCAAAAGAATGCATTTCCCCAAAATAATCCACAATGTACTTCAAAAAGTCAAAAAGCCTTGAAAACATTAATGACACTTCCTCTCAAAAATAAAAACAGAAACGGGGATGAACGCTTTACAAAGCCCCTATCAGCATAGCTAGAAGCGCAACTGGAATAACCCTCTGTTATCCAGCTCTCCGCAGAGTCTCTTAATACCTAATTAAGCTAGGACGATGGCCGCGAGGCTAAACATAGGC
>CM065680.1:1676890-1704390 GCA_017654935.2 Phymorhynchus buccinoides | reverse complement strand
TCCCTTCCTCTGTCGACTTCATGTTCTCTCTCTGTGCCCTCTGTTTGTCTGTCTGTTTCTCTACCCATATTTCTTTCTGCCTGTCAGTCTCTAATTTTCAAACTAACTCTCTCTTTCACTTTTTTTGTCTATCTGCCGCTTCTCTCTCTGTCTCTCTCTGTCTCTGTCTCTCTCTCTGTCTCTCTCTCCTCTCTCTCTCTCTCTCATCTCTCTCTCTCTCTCTCTCTCTCTCTCTCTCTCTTCTCTCTCTCTCTCTCTCTCTCTCTCTCTCTCTCTCTCTCTCAACGGTATTTCGCACACACCAAGAGCAGAGGACACGAGTCATGTTAATTTACACAACATTGATCGTACATCCACCACTCAAAATGAAGCAAACACTGCTCACTCAACGAACACTGAAAAACAGCCTGCCAGGAGCAGAGCGCACTCATCAAGTGCTGAGGGTAACAATCTAGGTTCACCTCACTCCCAGGGAACAGTCACACGTAACAGACTGAAACAACAACAGTTACGTTTTGACCTCCCCGTAGGATCTATGACCCGTGATGCCTGACGGGATGGCCGGCCCAGTGTTGTGAACACAAATGAAAATCAGTGTAGTCTTTTCAGGATGTTAAATTATAATGTTGGTGGAATAGCAAGTAAAGTAGATAATTGTGGGTTCATTAATTTCTTAAATTTGTTTGACGCCATCTGTTTGACAGAAACGTTTGTGAGTGAATATTTTTGAAATAAATGCGTTAAAAGAATTTGTATTATTTTCAGCAGCTGCAAAAAAACTAAGTAGACAAGGCAGAAAAAGTGGGGGAGTGATGGTTCTTGTGCGCAGATGTTTTTCTCGCTACTTTAAACGCATTGATGTGAAACTTGACAATTTTGTTGTGTTAGAAATGTCAGGAGATTTTCTCGCTTGTGACAAACCATTAATGTGCATCTTGTATTACATTCCACCACGGGACTCTCCAGCATATGCACATTCTGAACAGGGTATTGGTATTGACTTGATTGAACATTGTATTTCTGAACTATTGCAGAAAAAATCAGAGTTTTATGTTTTGTTATGCGGTGACGCTAATTCTAGAACAAACGAAGAAAATGGCCATGAACTGGTCCTAAACTGGATGGCCAGTGGTGTTGAAAATGTGTATCTGAAAAGAACATCGCAAGATCTAGAAGTTAATAATTTTGGTTTGCATTTACTAAACCTGTGTGACACTATTCAATGTTGCAACACGTTTTGGTTTTGAATTCTAAATGTTCTAGCACTATTGACTATTATGTATTGTCAAATGATTTATGCAATGAAGATATTTTGGTGTCTCTGACTGTTGAAACTGGATGTGTGGAATCAGATCACCTCCCTGTGTCCCTTTTCCTTAAAGTTAAGCCTACACTTCGTGTGGATAATCACAACAGTGGTCCTCAGTGGGTTGAAAGATATGTTTGGGACAATCAGAAGATTGACTTGTTTCTTGATTGTTTCCTCAGTGATGAGTCCCAAGATAAATTGACTAGAGCTGCTAACCTAATAACTGTCGATTTTGATTTGGCACTTAAGGTTTTTGTGGACTGCATAACCGTTTCTAGTGCATGTATGAAAAAGAACCTAAAGGTAGGTGGTTCCATTGCAAATAAAACCTGGTTTGACACGGAATGTTTTAAGACTCGTAAAGAAACCAGATTAAAGCTTCGAACATGCAAACACACACATGACCCAAGCGATAAACAGGCATATGTTCAAGCACGTAAAGAGTACAATGATCTACTGAAATTTAAGCGTCAGAAGTATGACTCAGATAAGGCACAACTCCTGTCTAATTGCGTAAATAACCCTAACATGTTCTGGGGATAGTTGAGGACATGCTGAGGTCTACGCAAAAAGCAATGTGTTACAAAATGTTATTGCCACAATGGCAAACCCATTTTATGCAGGTATTTCAATCTAACCAGTTAGATCAAGCAAGTCATTATGATTTACCACCCACTTTTTCAAATACACATCTGGATGCATTAGATAGCAAAATTACAACAGATGAAGTACAAAGGGCAATACATGCTTTAAAGAAAGGCAAATCTAGTGGTCAAGACGAAGTCCTTGCTGAAATGTTGAAAGCAGCAGGCAACCATGTTGTTCAGTTTTTGACCGAGTTATTCAACGAGGTGATTGATAAGGGTTTATACCCAGAGATGTGGTCAAATGCTGTCATAGTTCCTATTTTTAAGAAAGGTAACCGAAATATCACTGACAATTATAGAGGAATATCCATTCTCAGCTTACTTGGGAAATGTTGCACTTCCATTTTGAACAAAAGATTGTACAACTGGCTTGAAACAAATAGTAAGATTGGAGAAACGCAGGCAGGTTTCAGACGTGGATATTCAACGTCTGATCACGTTTTCACTTTGTATGCCTTAACACAAAAGTACATGTCTAAACAGGGTGGTAAGCTCTATGTTGCTTTTATTGATCTAAGAAAAGCGTTTGATACTATTAAACGTGATATACTGCTACAGTCCTTGCACAAAGTAGGTGTTTCTTTCAAATTATTTAATGCAATCAAGGCAATCTACCACAAATTTATTGCACGTGTTAGAGTTAAAAGTGATCTCACTGAGGCTTTTGATTGTTCACAAGGCTTACGCCAGGGTTGTGTTCTAAGCCCTACCCTTTTTGCTATTATCATAAATGAGCTTGCGGAACATATCTCAGAGTTTGGTAAGCACGGTGTCCAGCTTTTACAAGATCTTGTTGAACTTTTTATTCTGCTTTTTGCGTACGACTTGGCACTGTTGGCGTGCTCTCCAAGTGGTCTGCAGCGTCAGCTGAACTGTTTATATGAGATGTGTAACCAACTTGGGTTAACTATAAATATTGATAAAAGCAAAATCATGGTTTTCAGGAAAGGGGGTTTCCTAAGTAAGCATGAACATTAGTCAATAAATGATGAAAAGATTGATGTTGTAAATAGCTATGTTTATTTAGGTTTTACTTTCACTACATCCATGAATATTTCTTACAGTGTAAAACAATTTGCAATGAAAGGTAAAAGGTCTCTTTTTGAAGTTATAAAAACCCATTATGCTCTTAACCAAATGACAAGGAAAACTTTCTTCAAAATTTTTGATACAATGATCCAACCCATTTTGTCATACACTGCTGAGATATGGAGTCTGTTGGTAAAAGAAGACCCAACTGAAAAAATCCATTTGTTTGCGTGTAAAAAGTTTCTTAATGTAGCCCTTAGAACGCCTAATCAAATGATATATGGTGAACTTGGCAGACATCCACTTATTATAAATGGTTTTGTAAAAACTATAAAATTTTGGTTCAGGATATTAGGCATGAACGAGAAACAGCTACCCAAACAGGCGTATAATATGTTATTAAATTTAGATGCAGTTGGTAAAAATAATTGGGTGAGTGAACTTAGATTTCTTTTGAACAGGACTGGTTTTGGTTTTGTGTGGCTCACTCAGGGAGTGGGTAATGTGAACGAGTTTTGTAAAGTGTTCAAACAGAGACTAATTGACATGAACATGCAAGACTGGGAGTCAAAGATAAACTCCAGTGAATGTTATTCACTGTACAGAGACTTTAAATCCGAGTTAAGTCCAGAAATGTATCTTGATTGTTTTAAGCAGAAATGTTTTAGAGATGCACTAATCAGATTTCGCATGGGTATAAGCAACCTGAAAATCCATAAAAATAGGTATGTAAGATTTGATGTGCATGTTAATAATTACTGCCCTTTTTGTCCTGGTGACTTTGAAACGGAACTACACTTTTTGTTTCGTTGTAAACAGTATGATCATATAAGGCACGAGCATCTAAAGAACATAGAGCATTTTAATGAACAGAGGGAGTTTTGCCGTTTGATGGCAACTGGAAATGAAAATGTGATTCGGCAGTTGGGTTGGTTTATCTTTAAAGCCCTTCAGATTAGAGACAAATGAAAAAGAGAAAAACTATTAAGATTGTGTAACTGATGATATTTGTTCCTTTGTTCCTTGTATAATTAATTTGTATGTTTGATCTGTTTTCTTGTCGTTCTATATTGTGCCACCCCCCCCCCCCCTTATCCGATTATTGAAATGTATCTTGATGTAAAATGTCAACTCATGATATGGGCCAAGGCCTGAATCATTAAACCATTCGCATTCGCATTCGCATTCGCATTCTCTCTCTCTCTCTCTCTCTGTTTTTACTCAGGAAAACGTTGTGAAACGTTTACCTTGTTCTTCGTTCTACATTGTGTTCTGATTGTGATATTTCTTTATTTGGATGTACCTCTATATTATGTCATGTGTTTATTGTGCATTACCCCCTTCAATCTAAGGGGCCTTGGCCTTTCATGAATAAATCTATCTCCCAATTTGATCCGACTCTCTCTCTCTCTCTCTCTCTCTCTCTCTCTCTCTCTTCTCTCTTCCTCTCTCTCTCTCTCTCACTCTCTCACTCTCTCACACTCCTCTCTCCCTCTCTATACCTCTCCCTCTCCCTCTCTCTCTCTCTCTCTTCTCTCTCGCTCTCCCTCTCTCTCGTATTTCATATTCTCTCTCTCTCTCTCCCTCTCTCTCTCTCTCTCTCTCTCTCTCTCTCTCTCTCTCTCTCTATCTCTCTCTCTCTCTTCTCTCTCTCTCTCTCTCTCCTTCCTCTCACTCTCTCTCTCTCCCTCTCTCTCTCTCTCTCTCCCCTCTCTCCCTCTCTCTCTCTATCACACTCTCTCTCTCTCTCTCTCTCTCTCTCTCGCTCTCTCTCTCTCTCTCTCTCTCTCTCTCTCTCTCTCTCTCTCTCTCTCTCTCTCTCTCTCTCTCTTCTCTCCTCTCTCTCTCTCCATTATACTGCCTGCTTCTAGTTCAGGTCTGAAGCAACTCAATCATTCCACATTCACCGTTCTCTTTCGAAATAGCATTCTCTCGTCCAAATAGAGTGTCTCTTCTCACACATGACGATGTCCGCTCGCTGATGATGGTCTTCTCTCACCGATGATCGTGAAGTTAGCTCTCGTTATTTCTCTCTACAGATAACTGTGATGAAGACAGGTGATAGAAGAGAGAGAGAGAGAGAGAGAGAGAGAGAGAGAGAGAGAGAGAGAGAGAGAGAGAGAGAGGAGAGAGAGGAGGGGGGGGGGGAGAGAGAGAGAGAGACGGAGAGAGGGAGGGAGAGGGAGATGAAATATTGAGAGATTGAAGAGACTAACACCAACAACATAAAAGATAAACAGAAACGCCCTATGCCACGGAAGCGCGTGCTCGCGCACGCACACACATACACGTGTACGCATACGCAGGCTTGCAAAACACCATACATGCACACATCCACCATGGAGGGGGGGGGGGGAGAGAAAAGAAAGAAGACAGATAAATAAACACATAGAGAAATAGAGACAGAAACAGACAGACTGACAGAAAGAGAGATAGTGCGACAGCGACAAGAGAGAGAGAGAGAGAGCGAGAGAGCTAGAGAGAGAGAGAGAGAGAGAGAGAGAGAGAGAGAGAGAGAGAGAGAGAGGGGGGGGAGAGAGAGAGAGAGAGAGAGAAAGGGAGAGAGTGAGAGAGAGAGAGAGAGAGAGAGAGAGAGACCGAGAGAGAGAGAGAGAGAGAGACAGCCAGACAGACAGACAGACAGGGACTAACCTACCATCCAAACTCAAACACCCACACAAAAACACTTTACAAAAACATATCTCTGACGGGTGACTGATATCTGGACATGGACATCCGGGAAGTCCGCCCCTCTTATCTCACGGGAACCTTCCCCAAATGGGAGAGAGACGTAGCCATAGAAAGAGAGACAGAGACAGAGATACAGAAGAAGCAGAAGCAAAACAAAGAGACAGAAGCATCAGACACAAAGTCAGATAGAACAGAGCACAAAGGGAGAGAGAGAGAGGAGAGACAACAAAAGCGCAAGAGCAATCACTCACACAAACACACACACATAGAGAGTGAAATAGAGAGACAGAGAGACAGAAACAACAGAGAGAGAGAGATAGAGAGAGAGAGAGAGAGAGAGAGAGAGAGAGAGAGAAATAGAGAGAGAGAGAGAGAGAGAGGAGAGAGAGAGAGAGAGAGAGAGAAGAGAGAGAAGAGAGAAGAGAGAGAGAGAGACAGACAGACACGCAAAGAGGTGATAGAGAGTAACAGATAGAGAGAGTACAGAGAGAGAGAGAGAGAGAGAGAGAGAGAGAGAGAGAGAGAGAGACAGACAGACAGACAGACAGACAGACAGACAGACAGACAGACAGACAGACAGACAGACAGACAGAGACAGAAACAGAGAGAGTAAGAGGGGCCGAGACAGAAGGAGACGCAGAATAAAGACAGAAGCACAGCGTGTTGGTTGGACAAACAGACATAAAGAATAAAAAAGAGAGACAGAGACAGACAGCAAAATACAGACAGAGACTGTCCAGGAGCTGTGAATTTCTGACAGGGGCAGATAAGCAGTATGTGGTCCATTTTCCGCCTTGTCGCCCCCTGGCCTGATGACCTACGGCCATGCTGACAGAACCACTTGAAGATTTCGCACTTCTGGTGCAGCGTCTAGTGTGATGATGATGATTATTATTATGATTGCGAAGCGAGGAGCTACCTGAGAATAAACCATTGTAACAAGAAGGTTGAAGGAGTAGTAGGTTTGAGAGGATGGAAATATCGGAAGGGGGGGGGGGGTCCTCAAGTTTCCTTCTCCTCCAGGAAGGGGGAAAAAAGAGGGGGGGGGGATGCCCCTGGGGTGCCTTCGAACTCCTCCTCCTACAGTCCTCCCTCCTTCCTACCTCCTCCTAAATCTCTGCTATAGGAATCAAATCCGAAATCGAAGCTCCTCTTCTTCTTCTGACCTCCTCTACTTCCGCATTCCAATATAACAAATGTTCTATGCTCAGACTCCTCCTCCTAGCCCTTCTTCTTGTTCTTGCTCGCTCACTCGCTCCTCCTCCTCACTCCTCGCTCCTCCTCCTCCTCTTCTTCTCTCTTTCTTCTTCACACTGGCACTTCTACTTAGCCCTTTCATCTCCCCTCACATCTTGTTGTTGTCGTCGTCCTTCTGTTAACTGCGCACATTTGTCCTTGGCTATTGTTTCATATGCATGTTTGTTCAGGGGTACAACAGTCTTTAAGGCGCTTCGCATTTCAGATAGCAGAACAAAGAAGTCCAACATAAAATTCCTAGTAGCATGCACAAACACGCCTACACAAGCACCCACAGCAAGTTGAGCAACCATGTTTGGCGCAGAACCTCTCATCTAAGAACACTCAAGACACATACACACACACACACACACACAAACTCACACGCACACACACACACACCCCACCCACACACAACACACACACACACACAAAAAACACACACAACACACACACACAACACTACAGAACACACGACACACACACACACACACACACGACACAACGGCACACACACACACACACACACACAGAGACCACACACACACAGGCACCACACACACACACACACACACCCCGACACACACACACACACAACACCACATACACCACACACACACCACCCACACTAACACACACACACACACACCACACACACCCACCAAACACACACACACACACACACACACACACACACACACATCTTTGATCACATTCTTGTCAATTTTATTATACATGTTTCATATGATTGTGGTTTATATATTATATATTTATTTGTATATATGTATATATTTTTTTGGAGCGTATAGATGTTTGTTATGAGAGAGAGAGAGAGAGAGAGAGAGAGAAGAGATAGAGAGAGAGATATAGAGAGAGAGAGAGAGAGAGAGAGAGTTTAGAGATCCAGATAGAGAGAGAGAGAGGAGAGAGAGAGGGAGAGAGAGAGAGAGAGAGAGAGGAAGAGAAGAGAGAGAGAGAGGAGAGAGAGAAAGAGGAGAAGAGAGAGAGGTGGTATACGAGTACTCGGGTGTGTGGGCGTGCATGAACTTATACTGTCTTTGTTGTTGTTTGTTTTGGTTTGTTGTGTCCCTGTGTGTGTGTTTGGGTGGCGGTGGTGGGGTGTCTCATGTTGATTTCTTTTCCTTCTTTAACTGTTGTGTTATAGATTGGCTTGATGTAACAAGCAAACCATTATTGCTTTATTAATGGTCCATCTGAAATAAAAATGTGAACTTTTGACTTTGACTTTGACAGACTCACACACTCACACCACGCATACAACACACAGACACACACTACAGACAGACAGACACACAGACAGAGAGACACACATACACCACACAACACACACCCCACCATCATCACACACTAGCGAGACAACACACATACACACACACACACACTTGTGCAACTACATAACGTGTGAAGCAGAGCGCACAGTCCACCATGTACATGAGTACACTTGTACCCCACATGATACATTGTTATATCCCTGGACAACTCCACTGGCTCAAACAGCACGCACTGGCGCATGTCCAGCATGGCGCCTCACCACGGTGCATCACCAACAGGAACAGAGGAGATGACTATGATAGGCGCCATGTATCGAGAGAGAGAGAGGGGGGGGGGGGGGGGGGGGGGGGGGTGGGGGGGTGGGGGGGGGGGGGGGTGGGGTGGGTTGGGGAGCGCGAGATACTATATATGTACCAAGATATGATTAAAATGATACAAGAACACAACAACACACAGTTTTCATTTTTTTAAAATATATTCTCATCTGGATAAAATTTTTTCGTTGGTAGAAAAGCCAACTTTTTCAATCTCATCAACACTGCTTATCTATCAATATGATATAAACGTACACATCATTGAAGACGTAAAAAACACCACAGACCATTAAAACTTTCCCTCTTATATATAATGTTTTTTTTGGCTTTTAAAGTAAACTTTGTTTGTGTCCAATGTATCCATTTTGTAGAACTTCAGAAAAGAAACACTCAATACCAACTTTAATTTTAACGATTTGTTTCTGGTTCTGAATTTGTTTTTTTTTAAATAATGTGCTGATTTACTTTTTCTTCTCACAATGGGGGAGATGAGAACAATGCCCTGTTGCAAAAGACGCGGTTTCGGTTTTCGTCTTTTAGAAAGATCTTCAAGATTCTGCATATAATATCGGCCTGCAAAAGAAGGTCCACAGTGAACTTCAAAACTGAGCTAGAAGATTTTTCCCTCCAAGAAAGGTTGTCCTCTTTTGCACAGATTGGTTGGTTTGGTTGCTACGTTAACCCCGGCCCAAAAAGAACTCCAAAAGGGATCATCCCAACGCGAGCAGCACTTGAACACTTTAGGTACAGAATGCATCGCTAGGGATGAAACATAACATTACGTTGTGACCGTTTTGTAATTACCCCGCCATGGTGGGCAGCCACACCCGTCTTCGGGGATTTTTAGACTAAGATGTTATGCTGGAGCTTGTCTGGTGTAGAAGAGACAAAATCCCCGCACAAACAATTCAGAGCATGACAGACAACATTTTGATGTAACCTTGCGTTTTCTAGCTTATGTCAACTGGTCGACACAGCCTCATGCCAAGGCCATTGCACCAGATTGAAAGAGTCCACTATAAAAGCAAACCCGCACTTAAAATCAAAAGAATGGTAAAATCTTGTGTAAAATAAATAGATGATGTTTCTATCTAAAATTAGCAATCCCCTCGAGAGAGAGTAGGAAGAGATGGGATGTCCTGGTTGGTGGATCCAGGGAAGGATTCAATAGGGGAGGTCATAAGAAATCGTAAGTATATATATATGGGGATGCCATGTTGGTGGATCCAGTGAAGGATCGCAGTGAAAAAATATATAATTGTGGGCTGATTTTACCTTTTATATTATATATAATAGTATATCAATCTTTGCGGCATAAAGGCACTGTCGCCTTCCGCCCATTGGGAGAAAAGTAAATCAGGCACCATATATATACATGTTTTGTTTTTTTTTTATTTTTAATACACGGAATCATTAACTCAAAGTTAACGTTAAGCACCTCAACTGGTTTTGTTTCTGATGTTCACAAATAAAGACATTGGACACAAAAAAGCTTTATCAAAGGGCAAACTATCACTGTCCCAACTCACCCACTGAAATGTACACACAGACAAAGCGGACAACATGTGTTCTACCTATGCTACCTTCCTTCTCTCTCCCTCTCGCCTCCAACTTGCGATCATTAAAGTATAATCACAGTGGCTCATCTTTTTTCCACTTGAGTTCTTGAGATGTTATTTGTATTCCTTTAACAATGGGGATACCATCTCAGTAGTCAGCCCTCCCGTAGTCATGTCTAAGAGAGAGGGAAGAGAGAAGAAGAAAGGGAGATAATATATTATATTAATATATATATATATATATATAATATATATATATATATTATATATATATCTAAATAGTTTGCTTTGGATAAAGCTTTTCTGTTTCGCAATGTCTTTATTTTGGGAACCTCAGAAACAAAACGGTCAGTTAACGGTTAACTTTGAGATAATGTTCCGTGTTCCAAAAATAAAAAATAAAAAAAATAAAAAATTATATAAATTGTGCTGATTTCATTTTTACTTTTTCTGCCTTCCCATCCCAATGGGGTGAGTGCCTTATGCATATATATTATATTGGAACCCCCACCTTTGGATACGCATCGTCAGGTGAGTTAGGCCCTCCGCTATGTCATTTCCTATTAGGTTTTGAAAATTTAAAATTTGCAGAACATTATTAGTTTTGTTCATTTTCATAAGATTTTCAATAAGTTTTTACTATTTTCTGGTTTAAGGTACTTGTGCTGGTTGTGGCTTTTTATTATGGATCTTTTCGATTTGTATGCTAAGAGAGGACACGACCAAGACACTATTCTCTTGTAGAATGTCTTTTTTGCTCGGGTTTGCATCCACTGGACAGTCAAATTGCAGTCCGATCATGCAAACTTATGAGACCTTCTCTTAGGTCGAAACATTTGTCTTTGCATAAGGTACTGTCCCTCCCCTATTGGGAGAAAAAAGTAAATCAGCACAATTTATATAATTTTTTAAAAATTTTAATGTTTTGAGCACGAACATTACTCAAAGTTAACGTTAACTTGTTTTGTTTATGAGGTT
Organism: Phymorhynchus buccinoides; assembly: GCA_017654935.2. Classification (NCBI taxonomy): domain Eukaryota; kingdom Metazoa; phylum Mollusca; class Gastropoda; order Neogastropoda; family Raphitomidae; genus Phymorhynchus; species Phymorhynchus buccinoides. The sequence goes on along the minus strand of CM065680.1, from coordinate 1,693,334 downwards.
CACAAATAAATACAGCCATTGGAACACTGATGAAAAGGCTTTATCAAAGCTAAACTATCTGCATTTTCAAATGCACTAAACCTAGCATTTTTCAGAGATCCTTCAGAGTAGGGGTACGGAACGGGGCTGGCTGTTCGCTGAGATTTTTCTTTCATGCTATTTTTTATCCTTAATTTGGATACCATCTCAGTAGTTAGCCCTCCCTAGTCATGTCTATTAGGTTTTTGAAATTAAAATTTCAAAACATTATTATTTTGTTCATTTTACATATGATTTTCATAAGATTTTTACTATTTCTGGTTTAACTTTTTGCTGGTTTGCTTTTATTATGGATTTTCGATTTGATGAAAAGAAGACACCATTCTCTTGTAGAATGTCATTTTTGCTCGGGTTGGCATCCACTGGACAGTGTTCATTTCCAATTGCAGGCCGATCATGCAAACTTATGAGACCTTCTCTTAGGTCGAAACATCTGTCTTTGCATAAGGCACTGTCCCACCACCATTTGGGAGATCAAAGTAATCAGCATCAATTTATATAATTTTTATTTTTTTTAAATATTTTTTTGGGAAGCACAAAGGAATCATTACTCAAACGTTAACGCTAACTTGGTTTTAGTTTCTGAGGTTTCAACAAATACAGACTGGACACGAGAAAAGCTTTATCAAAGCAAACTATTCTGGTGACATTTCAAATGCGCTAACTTTTTTTTTTTCAGGTACGCTTCAGAGTAGGGGTTAACGAGGGCTGGACTATTTCACTGAGATTTTTCTTTCAATGCTATTTTTGAGATCCTTAATTTGGATACGCATCTCAGTAGTATAAGGCCCTCAGCCTAGTCAGTTCTATTTTAGGGTTTTTTGAAATTAAAATTTCAGGCAACGTTATTATTTTGTTCATTTACACAGGATTTTCGATAAGATTTTTTACTATTTCTTAATCTGGTATTAACCTTTGTGCTGGTTTGCTTTTAAATTTATGGATTTTCGATTTGATTCATAGAGGAGGACGAACCATTCTCGCTTGGTAGAATGTCTTTTTTGCTGCCGGGTACTGGCATGCGACATCGAATGGAGCAGAAGGGGGGCAAATTGCAGGCCGATCATGCAAACTGATGAGCACCTTGTCTCCTTAGGTCCAAACAGCTGTCTTTGGGCATAGGCTACTGTCCTGCCCCCCATTGTGAAGAAAAAGTAAATCAAGCAACGAATTTATTATATATTTTTTTTTTTTTAATTTACTTTTTTTGAACACGAAGCATTACTCAAAGTTTAAGCGTTAACTGGTTTTTTTTCTGAGGTTCCAATAAAGGACATTGGACACAGAAAAGCTTTATGCAAAGGCAAGCTATATGCAATGTCAGCAACGGAATCGCTTCTCTCCTCGTCTCTTTTCTCGTTCAGACGGGTCGTCCATCACCTCGCTCGGTTCTTCAATTTGTGTCTCTCATCTCCTCTTTCTCCTACACGCTCTCTCTCGCGTCCTCTCTCAATCCCTTTCCAGTCGGGTCGTCTGCCTCCCCGGCCTCCTCCAAAATCACCCCTGCCTCATACCTTCACGCTCCTCGGCACTTTCTCGCTATCCCCCAATTCTCGTCCTTGGTTCGGCTCCCCCTCCTCAATGCATCTCCCTCGCCCCCAAGTCTGCCCGTATAACCTTCCATAGGTACAATCACGTATATCTGCCCTCCCTCGCCGATCCTCACCGTTCTCTTCTCCCCCTCCTTCATCCTCTCTCCTCCCCCCCCCCTCCCTTCTTCCCAAGCCACCGCCTCGTCGTTGCTCCAGCCCTCCTTCAAATTCTCTATCCCCCACACCATCCCCTTCCTCTCTTCTCCTCCCCCCACACAGCTTACGCCAGCGGGCCCTTCTCTTCGCCATACAGGGCTGCGTTAACACCGCATTTCGCATCTTCTCCTCTCCTCCTTCCCCTCCCTCCTCTCCCTCTCTCCGCTCCCTCCCCCATGCCAACTGATTCGTCTCAGACACATCAATCGTGCACCTCATGTCTCCTTCTCTCGCTTTCCGGAGAAGGAAAAATTCACTTACCGGTTCGCCCCTCTCTCTCTCCGCTTGCTCCTCCTCTCCAGTCGCCTCGTGCAGCTCAGTCCCCATCCTCCTACGCCACTCTCCTCTGACTCTCTCCCCAATCCACCCATCCCTTCATCCCCGCTCTTCATCTCATACTCTCTTCTTCCCGTCTCCCCCTCCAAGCGCACCATCTCTACAGCGGCCATATCCCGTTCCTTCCGCGTCGTGCTCGCCGACTCTCCTCCCGCGTAACTGGCTGAGCTGGAATATATCCGTGCCCCTGTAAGCTCCGCGCGGCCCTCAAAACTTCTCTCTGTCAAACACTCTCCTCTCACAACATTCTTCATATCAATAGTTGTAGAAACTTCCCGGATAGATACAGGTGCCAATCAAATTTGAGTTATCTTCTCTTCATCTTCTCTAAGAGAGAGAGGCTATGTCGTTGGCTGACAAATGTGGCTAGTCAATGGCCCATCTCCTTCGTCACTGTCGTCAACTTACTACTGAACTCGCATATCTATTACAGTTTTTAATGTTATTTCCACGTTAACATTTTGATCACTCGTTTCGCCCATTTCAACTACTAAATCACAGTATTAATGCAAATCACTCTTAAGTCGAGTGGGCATTGCACAGAGCTATTTGCCAATTGTGATGGTGGTGGCGAACATGGCCAGGGATGCCGGTACTTTCATTCACCTTTCTAACCGCTTGGTATGGTGCCTGAGCGGCTGTGTGTGAGGACGGTGCATTTCACACCCTGATCAAGCCCGCTTTGGTAGTGGTCCTGACCTGTGTGTGATGGCGGTTGGTGGCATTTCACGGGGGTCATGATAACGGCTGCATTGTAGCTGGTCGGGCTCACCTGTGTGTGAGGTGGCGCTTTGGCATTTCACCACCTTTCGTTCACCCTGATGGAAACCCCTCATGGGAACACACGGAACGAAAAACGGGAAGTCGAAGAAAAAAAAAACAGAATAATAAAAGTAAGAAGCCTACACAAAGAGAACAAAGCCACTAATTCCCATGCAACTCACACCTACAAGAACCCAAAAAAAAAAACAAATAGCCAAACCCTCTTAACGCCAGCGAACAAAAAATAACCAGAACCAAATAAATCAGGAACTCCACGAACTCTACCAGACGGGACCAAAAGACGCTCAACTTCTAAAACAACATAACGCCAATAGAAAACATCAAACCAAACTAACGACGCCGGCGGGGAACCCGAACACACTCGTGCGGCGGACCCAAAACCAAAAAACATACATCACTAAACAGTCGAAAACGCAACATAAAAAGCGCATGTGGGCCGGCCTCTGCGATTTCACCCTGATAACGAAAAACGATATCCACCCTGATACAAATATAAATAACGAGCAGCGATTACTAAGATTCCACGCCTGCATCTGAAAAAACCTCGTGCTAACGCGCTAAAAACTAAAACCGCGGTGTGCCGCGATATCTGCTAGACACCGCTTTCTAACCTCGCTTCGTGCTTATAAGCCGCTTATTTGGTGGGTGTTTGGTGGGGGGAGGGGAGGTGGTGGTGCGGTAGCTAAAAGTGGTAGTAGGCAGTATAAGAAGAGGTAGATGGAAGTAATAGTAAGAGATGTCATGTAGGAAAAATGGTAGAAGGTGATGGGAGTGAGGGGTTGGTAGAAATAGAAGATTGCATGTAGAAGTAGTTTTAAGTACAGTATTATAGAGTGAGGTAGAGAGAGTAGGAATGGTTGGTAGTTGCTGTACCTGTGTGTGAGGTGGCCCATTTCACCCTGATAACCGCTTGGTAGTGGTCCTGGGGACCTGTGTGTGAGGTGGCCCATTTCACCCTGATAACCGCCTGGTAGTGGTCCTGACCTGTGTGTGAGGTGGCCCATTTCACCCTGATAACCGCTTGGTAGTGGTCCTGACCTGTGTGTGAGGCGGCCCATTTCACCCTGATAACCGCTTGGTAGTGGTCCTCACCTGTGTGTGAGGTGGCCCATTTCACCCTGAACCGCTTGGTAGTGGTCCTGACCTGTGTGTGAGGCGGTGCATTTCACCCTGATAACCGCTTGGTAGTGGTCCTGACCTGTGTGTGAGGTGGCCCATTTCACCCTGATAACCGCTTGGTAGTGGTCCTCACCTGTGTGTGAGGTGGCCCATTTCACCCTGATAACCGCTTGGTAGTGGTCCTCACCTGTGTGTGAGGTGGCCCATTTCACCCTGAACCGCTTGGTAGTGGTCCGACCTGTGTGTGAGGTGGTCCATTTCACCTGCTTGGTAGTGGTGACCTGTGTGTGAGGCGGCCCATTTCACCCTGATAACCGCTTGGTAGTGGTCCTGACCTGTGTGTGAGGTGGCCCATTTCACCCTGATAACCGCTTGGTAGTGGTCCTGACCTGTGTGTGAGGCGGTGCATGTCACCCTGATAACCGCTTGGTAGTGGTCCTCACCTGTGTGTGAGGTGGCCCATTTCACCCTGATAACCGCTTGGTAGTGGTCCTCACCTGTGTGTGAGGCGGTGCATTTCACCCTGATAACCGCTTGGTAGTGGTCCTCACCTGTGTTGAGGTCACCCTGATAACCGCTTGGTAGTGGTCCTCACCTGTGTGTGAGGTGGCCCATTTCACCCTGATAACCGCTTGGTAGTGGTCCTGACCTGTGTGTGAGGCGGCCCATTTCACTTGTGCCTATTGTAATTACCCCTATACTCCATTGCGCTTGTTGTCACGAGAAAATTAGACATCATAGAACGTTGGCATTTTATTTCAGAAGATAAAGCTAACATTCCTCGCAAAGACGCAGAAATCCGAATCAAAAAGCTTTTCCAGTTTTGTATTTATAGTCGATTTATAACCAATTTATAATTTAGTCGATTTATTATCTGAACTTTAACTTCTAAGATACATTAGTTGCGGAGACAGGCTCAATTGAGTGGTGTCAGTGGTGTGTGTATCAATTGAGTGGTATCCGTGGTGTGTTTCAGGTGGACTTGTTGGACACAGCGGGTAACCTGGCTGAGTGGTATCCGTGGTGTGTTTCAGGTGGACTTGTTGGACACAGCAGGCAACCTGGCTGAGTGGTATCCGTGGTGTGTTTCAGGTGGACTTGTTGGACACAGCAGGCAACCTGGCTGAGTGGTGTCTGTGGTGTGTTTCAGGTGGACTTGTTGGACACAGCAGGCAACCTGGCTGAGTGGTGTCTGTGGTGTGTTTCAAGTGGACTTGTTGGACACAGCAGGCAACCTGGCTGAGTGGTATCCGTGGTGTGTTTCAGGTGGACTTGTTGGACACAGCAGGCAACCTGGCTGAGTGGTGTCTGTGGTGTGTTTCAGGTGGACTTGTTGGACACAGCAGGCAACCTGGCGTTCCCCGCCATGAGGCGTCTGTCCATCACCACAGCCCACGGCTTTGTGCTGGTGTACTCCATCACCTCCCAAGCCTCCTTCACCGAGGTGCAGAAGATCTGGGCCCAGATCAAGGAGGAGAGGGCCAACTACCACGACCTACCCTGTGTGCTGGTAGGGGCCAAGACAGACCTGGAGAACAGCAGACAGGTAGAGTGGAACACTGGACATTGCATTGTCATTACCAACAGCAGACAGGTAGACTGGAACACTGGACATTGCATTGTCATTACCAACAGCAGACAGGTAGACTGGACCACTGGACATTGCATTGTCATTGCCTAGAGCAGACAGGTAGACTGGAACACTGGACATTGCATTGCCATTACCAACAGCAGACAGGTAGACACACAGACACACAGAGACAATTCCAACTCCAATATGTTAATTGCACGGACAAACGTCCTTACAATATCCGGAGACAAACACACACAATTGAACACAATAGTTGTGATAAGCAACATAAATCATGCTGAGCTATATAACGGACACAAACAAGCAACAAACACAAAAACGAAAGAGAGAGAGAGAGAGAGAGAGAGAGAGAGAGAGAGAGAGAGAGAGAGAGAGAGATTGTTCTCTTGATGATGGAGAGAGAGAGAGAGAGAGAGAGAGTGGGGGGCAGAGACAGAGAGGGAGAGAGACTGACAGAGATAGAGCGAGACAGAGAGAGAGACAGAGAGTGATAGAGAGACAGAGAGATAGAGAGACAAAGAGAGAGAGACAGAGACACACAGAGATAGACAGAGAGGGAAACAGAGAGACAGAAAAAGAGACAGAGAGATAGAGAGAGGGAGGAGAGAGAGAGTGTGGGGGGGGGGGGGAGAGAGAGAGAGCACATGTGTGTGTGTGTGTGTGTGTGTGTGCGTGTGCGTGTGCGTGTGTGTGTGTGTGTGTGTGTGTGTGTGTGTGTGTGTGTGTGTGTTAATGCGTGTGCAGGTGAATGCAACTGCGATATTTATTATGTGTGTGTGTTCCATTCCCTTCCCTCTAAACGTCTTTGACCCGTTTCCTGCAAAACATCCGCACCGTAATCTCTCTTCTTCTTTTTCTTCTTCTGCCAATAATGTACACCTGCCGTAACCGGCAATTACGGACATGTACTGGGGTTCAGAGAATTATGCAGCGCGGGAAAAATCAAAAACAAAAATAAATCTAGACAGATAAGAGGACGTGCATGACTGAGCACCCCTGGCTAGTCCGAGAACACCCAGCCGCACACGGGGGAACAAGACAAATGTGGGGGGTAGTGTGTTTTTAGTCAGGGAGCTTCAGCACCTTCGAGATGAAGGAGCTGAGCGTGGAGGACTGTACTGTCTCTGATGGCAGGGAGTTCCAGTCGCGGACGGTACGGGGGAAGAAGGAGTTGTTGCGGTAGACGGTTCTGGCGGGGATTCTTTGGAACTGCTTGTTGTGGTTTTGTCTTCTGCTGCTGGGGGGCATGGGTTTGAGGGCGCTGCATTTCACATAGGCCAGTCCATTTGTGATCTTGTAGATCATGGATAGCCTGGAAGCACGGCGGCGCTCAGCGAGAGATGGCCATTGTAATAATAATAATAATAATAACAATAATAATTGGAATTTATATAGCGCTCTTTCTCACATGAGCTCAGTGCGCTTTACATTGATAACAAGAGCATTGAAGGCAAACAAATAATCAATCATTAGAAAGTAAGATAAACACGATGATTGCACGCAACGTTCTCTTACTTCCTCGCACACGCACACGCACACGCGCACACGCACACACACACGCACGCACACAACACACACACACACACACACACACACACACACACACACACACACACACACACACACACACACACACACACACGCGCGCGCGCGCGCGCGCGCGCGCGCACGTACGCACGCACGTACGCACGCCTGCGTAGCTGGTGGAGCATGGTGCTGACACTGGAAGTATTTCTGTGTCTGTTTAGCACATAGGTCTATCTTGCCGCCCTGCGTTGGACCTTCTCTAGGTCAGAGATCTGCCTGTCGGTGTGTGGGTCCCATACTGCGCTTGCATATGGCTTTGTAGGCTAACTCCTTGGTGGCCGTGGAACACACCTTCAGGTTTCTTCTTAAGAAGCCTAGAGCTCTGTTGGCTTTGGCGCAGGTGGCTGTGATGTGGGCTCCCCATGAAAGATCAGATTGCAGTGTGACCCCGAGGTATTTTGTTGAGGGCACTCTTTCGAGGGTGTGGTTGTGGAGACTGTAGCTGGTGGAGGCGTTCAGCGGCTTCTTGCTTCTGGTCTCTGTCTCTCTCTTCTCTGTCTGGCTGTCCGACCGTCTGTCTGTCAGTCTGTCTCTCTTTCTCTCTCTGTCTATGTCTTTCTCTGTTTCTGCTTGTACCCGTCTGTCTGTTTCCCTGTCTGTTCGCTTGTCGGTCTATCTGTCTATGTCTCTCTCACACCCATACTCTCTCTTCCCCCGCCTCTCTCTCTCTCTCTCTCTCTCTCTCTCTCTCTCTCTCTCTCTCTCTCTCTCTCTCTCTCTGTCTCTGTCTCTCTGTCTGTCTGTCTGTCTGTCTGTCTGTATGTCTCTCTCTCTCTCTCTCTCTCTCTCTCTCTCTCTCTCTCTCTCTCTCTGTCTCTCTGTCTCTGTCTCTGTCTGTCTGTCTGTCTGTCTGTCTCTCCTCCTCTCTCTCTCTCTCTCTCTCTCTCTCTCTCTCTCTCTCTCTCTCTCTCTCTCTCTCTCTCTCTCTCTCTCTCTCTCTCTCTCTCTCTCTCTCTCTCTCTCTCTCTTTCTTTCGATAAGGTAGAATGGTAAGTTTATGGTATGTCTTCCAGTATTATTTTGCTTGATGCTAAGGTTGTCCGCGGATTATTCATATACTGAAGTTACTAACGTCAGGTTGACTGTGTTCTCGTTCTCTCTGTTTGAACAAGCTTAGTCGTTAACATTTATTGTCGCAAACTTGTATCAAATATTCTAATGTAAATGTATTATGATGGTTTATTTTTTTCCTTTGCCTTTTTCATTCATCACCCATGTCTGCCCCCACCCCACCCTCTTTCCCACCCTTCCCCATGTTCCACTTCATTTTCGTGTTTGTATAATGGCCTATGGCTGATGTACATTAAACACTCAGACTCAGACTCAGACTCAGACTCAGACTCTCTCTTTCTTCACCATCACCTCCACTAACGCCTCCCTTCCTTTCAGGTGGAGAAGTTCGACACATTAAACTGGGTGTACAACGAGGGCTTTCCCGGGGCCTTTGTGGAGGTGTCCGCCAAGGACGACGAGAACGTGGAGGACATCTTCCGCCTGCTGCTGGACCAGTCCCGGGGACGGGCACGCTACACCGGACCGCTCAGCATGAGGCGACGCTCAGCCAACTCCCTGGACGAGTCTGAGCCCGTGAGGGAGGAGTGGGACAGCGATGCCAAGAGCTTCAACCGATCCAGGAGTCTGGTGCGCCGAGGATCTAAAGGTCCTAAGATGAGGAAGGCCCGAAGGCATGATAAGAATGATTGTAGGGTGTCCTGAGTGAGATAAAACTGAACATAACGACAAGAATGATTGTAGGGTGTTTTGAGTAAGATAGATTATGATCATCAAGAGCGAAAAACATCTGACTATTATTAGGACAAGAAGGATTGTATTGTAGAGTGTCCTGGGTGGGAGGCATCTGCACACCACGATAACAACGGCTGTAAGGTGTCCTGAGCGTCAAACATCGGCGTATTATTACTATAACATGGTTGTAGGTTGCACTGAAGGATGAGGACCTTTATACCATGAGAATGACCTTAGGGTGTCCAGAGGGAGCATGAGGTATGCCTAACTATTATCACGATATCAACTGATTCTACGTACGAACGAACGAACCTTTGTTTTATTGAAGGAAAATGAGTGAGCACACAATGGGCTTTTTTGTGCATCTTGTCCTCAAACAAACATGCACACAAATTCAAATATTCAACACAAAAGTAATGAAGCATGCAAAAATAAGTACATTCTCATGAGAAGCCTGGACTAGAGCATCGTCAAGAGACAATGACTGTATATGTTATTCTGAGTGGATTACAACTACAAAACATGAATGGGAAATTTCTCTGGGTAAGATTGGATTTCAATATGATCTGAAGGGTGTCCTCGCTGAAAGGAGAATTCCATCCTAGCATAGCAAAGAAAACGGTTAGGTGTCATGAGAGCGTTGGAGTTGAACTCACCAGGCTAGAATGACTACACATTGACAGGAGTGGGGTCAAACTCAAGCTGATCTCAAACTCAAAACACCTGTAATTGTTCAAACAGAAACCAAGATGTGACACCACACATAAGGACTAGCAACTCGCTGTAATAATGATATCAAGCCACGCGAACAAAGAAGACAAACTCAAACTGAAAGTCAAACTGTTTTAATGTCAGACCTCCGGCCTATAACATTGAGGGTGCGCATATACACACATATTACAAATAAAAACATAACATAAACCTTTATACTGTATCAGCTGACATAAGTTCGTATCTTTTTTTAAACGCATAATATATACACATGGCAATATCTCTAGTTATGATTGTAATTTCATTGGCAAGAAGGCTTTTTAATTCAATGGGATAGTTGTTTCTAAATTGATTATGTTTGAAAATATACTTGTCTCTTAGCTCTTTATAGGTAGTGCAATGAATCAAGAAGTTCAACGCGTTTTCTATTTGATCGCAGAAGGGACAGGGTTTGGATATATTATTGTCATAACGTTTGTTATTTCACAAATTATTTACGCCCAGTCGAAACTGGGCGGAACTAGCCTTAGACTTCTTAATTGTTAGTTGAGTAAGAAAGTGATCAAGTTGTAGAAAAGATTTGAATGCTCGATAAGTGATTCGTTAGAATTCAATTTACCATTCCAGTCTTGTTTATGACAGTATCATCCATTGCCTGAATACGCCAGAACAAAGAAGACAATACAATAGAAATACGTCATTTAGGATGCAGCATTTCGACAATAATTACCGTACAATTTACTGGCTTAACAAAATGTATGATTGGAAATTGTTTATATCGGTTGAACATTGCTTGTGCCGTATGCATTGGTACAAACGCAGTGGCCAAGTATTGCTCTGCAATCCTGCATGGTGTTTCCATCCTCCTCGGGTCCAGTGTGTGCTCATTGGTACAAACGCAGTGGCCAAGCATTGCTCTGCAATCCTGCATGGTGTTTCCATCCTCCTCGGGTCCAGTGTGTGCTCACTGGTACAAACGCAGTGGCCAAGCATTGCTCTGCAATCCTGCATGGTGTTTCCATCCTCCTCGGGTCCAGTGTGTGCTCATTGGTACAAACGCAGTGGCCAAGCATTGCTCTGCAATCCTGCATGGTGTTTCCATCCTCCTCGGGTCCAGTGTGTGCTCATTGGTTTGACAATTAATAAAACGTTCCTTAAATGTGGCCAAACAGAACACAACAGCCTCTTTCGATAGGAATGATCACTGATGAACAGTACATGTCAGTAATTGCCGGTTACGGCAGGTGGACATTATTGGCAGAAGAAGAAGAAGAAGAACAGTGTACGACTTTCTGTTTGAAAGCATGACAGCGCGGACCAATAAGCTTTCTGTCAACGTCTGTTTTTAGCGACTTAGAAACAACTCTAGACTATAAGTGATTCTCGTGTGTCATTTGCTGTGGCGCTCAACGGATTAACGAATGCGAACTGGAAATTGTATGTGTTGTTGTGGTAGTGCAAGATACAGCTCATGCTGTTGACTAAGCTTACGCGTCTGCGACTAGATTCCATCTGTAGACCTCTACTTGTGAACTAAAACTATAAATTGTCAGACAGTGAACGCGCTTCACTCTTCAGCATTAAATTCCATTTTATTACGTGAAATGATTCATGCTCATACGCGTTTAAATCAATTACAAATTTTGTGTATCCATGTGTCCTGATTCTGTGAAATACTAGTGTCACCTTAGCACACTTAGCTTAACTATATTCGGCATAAACGTTATAAGTATGAAAATCGGTTGACAAATGCACATCACTGTGTTTGCTGCACTAGTGAGGTAGACTGGATGTATCTGACACTTACTACTGCTGTTAACTGCTGCATAGCACATGAACATTGACGTCTGCTGACAACTGCTGTATAGCACATGGACAATGACGTCTGTTGACAACTGCTGCATAGCACACGGACATTGACGTCGGCTGACAACTGCTGTATAGCACATGGATATTGACGTCGGCTGACAACTGCTGCATAGCACATGGACATTGACGTTGGCTGACAACTGCTGTATAGCACATGGACAATGACGTCGGCTGACAACTGATGTATAGCACATGTACAATGACGTCTGCTCATAATATCTGTATAGCACATGGACAATGACGTCTGCTGTTAACTGCTGCATAGCACATGGACATTGACGTCTGCTGATAATACCTGTCCTGTTCGTCTCTGTATGCTAATTAACACTATCTACATTGCGCAATATACTAATATAGAATACAGCTAAAAACAATCATAGCATGCAGATGTGCATTCCGCTAAAACATAACACCGTGGGTCTTGCTCAATGTGTGGAGGCAATGGTTCGTGCTCAGCATAATTACAGGCTGGTCGGCTCTGTGGGATGTCTGCCTTGTTAGCAACTTTGGAAACACACACACACACACACACACACACACACACACACACACACACACACACACACACACACACACACACACACACTCACACCATCTACCCCCCCCCCCCCCTCCCCACACACAGTATCCCATAACACACACGCTCTGGCAATAATGGTTTATTTACTCTCCAAAACCTATTTGTCGTTCAGCTCCATAGACTTCCCTTTTCTCTGAAGACATTCTGTCTCTCTGAAGACATTCTGCTGCCCAGCACTCCTTACAGTTTCTTTCTTATCTGAAGACCGTTTGATGTCCAGATCTCCCTGGAGTGTCCTTCTTGTCTGAAGACCTTAAATTCTGCTGTCCAGCTCTCCCTACATTTTCTTTCGTCTATGAAAACCTTCTACTGACAAGCTCTCCCTAGACTCTCTTTCTTCTCTGAAGATCGTTTGCTGTCCAGCTCTCCCTAGGTACAGTTTCTTTCGTCTATGAAGACATTAAAGTCTGCTGTCCAGCTCTCCCTACAGTTTATGTCTTCTCTGAAGACATTAAAGTCTGCTGTCCAGCTCTCCCTACAGTTTCTGTCTTCTCTGAAGACATTAAAGTCTGCTGTCCAGCTCTCCCTACAGTTTATTTCTTCTCTGAAGTCCTTCTACTGACCATATCTCCTTAGAGTTTCGTGCTTTTCTGAAGAAGTCTGATGTCCAGCTCTCCCTATTGTTTATTTCTTTTATGAAGTCCTTCTACTGACCATATCTCCTTAGAGTTTCGTGCTTTTCTGAAGAAGTCTGATGTCCAGCTCTCCCTATAGTTTATTTCTTTTATGAAGTCCTTCTACTGACCATATCTCCTTAGAGTTTCGTGCTTTTCTGAAGACGTCTGATGTCCAGCTCTCCCTATAGTTTATTTCTTTTATGAAGTCCTTCTACTGACCATATCTCCTTAGAGTTTCGTGCTTTTCTGAAGACGTCTGATGTCCAGCTCTCCCTATAGTTTCTTTCTTATCTGACGACCTTCTGCTGTCCAGCTCTCCCTAGAGTTTCTAGTCTCAACATCCTTTTGTTAGAGTTGTGCCTAATGTTTCATTCTTTAAGCAAATATGCTGTTTTATTTTTCATCGTTCTTCTCTTCCAAACCCTTCAGCTTTTCTAGAGATTATGCCCATCATCTGTCATGTTCTTTCGTTCAAACGAGACGGTTATTGATCACATGACCTTTTTGTCCATTGTGGCCCGTCATCAATTATTGATGCTGATGCTGATGTGTGATCTTTTTTATTCCCCGCGGATTGCGGAGATCGGCCATTAATGGCCCTCAGCCGTCAGCCGGTGGATATCAAACAGCGCCACACATTAATTAAACGTTTGACCTGACAGCTCTTCGGTGGTGAAAACAGGATCAATGGTGATTGTCGGAGGCTCTTTAGTTGTTATGTGCGAAATGCATGTTCCACACAGGAATAGGATTTCATAGTCTCTTCAAAACGAAGGTGTCATTTTCATGAAAATCAATCTAAGCAACTAGCCAGAACCCTTGTACAGTTTAAAAACCTTTAAAGGGGCACCCTGACGGATACGTTTTTGTTAGAAACACGTCGAGATCACCAGGATAACACCCTTTACAGAGATTGCAACACTCACTTTGCTTTGGTTTCCTATAGAAATCAAAGCGTCAAATCGGCGATTCCTCCTTGGCGGAGGTGCTGGAAGTCAAATTATTTTGCCTAAAGAGAAGGCGTGTGCCGTCTCTTTTCTAATGGCCGCCAAATCGTTTCCATGAAATTTTCGCAATACAAGCCTTTTTTTAATTCTAATTTTATACAGTTTATCTAAAGGAGTTTCGCTCACAACAAAGGAAATAACTCTTTATTTTTTGACTGCACTACAAAAAAAGAAAAAACGCTTCAACCACAATGAGTGTCCTCCACCCACCCCATCCAAAATGGCTACTCTCTCCAGCATCTCCGCCAAGGAGGAATCGCCGTTTTGACGGCTTAATTTCTAGGAAACCAGAGCAAAGTGAGTATTTCTATCCTTGAAAAGGCTGTTTTTCTGGTGATATCGACGTGTTTCTTGCAAAAACTCATCCGTCAGGGTCCACCTTTAAAATAAATGTTAATTCGGTCAGCTATTTTTTTTAGATACAAATACTGAAAACTGACCGATATTCATAGGCCTGGAAAATTAGTCGGCCTAGTCAAACGTTTAAAGGGAAAACAACCGATCCCAGGGATCGGGACTTGCTCGTCAGAAAAGCTCTGCCTCGCGGTGGCTCGCACAACAGGGAGCAAAGAAGGGCGAACCGTATCTCTCGCCAGCTGTGATTCAAATGTGGCACGCGCCTAGCGCTATAGAAGATTTATTATTATTATTATTATTATTATTATTATTATTATTATTATTATTATTATTATTATTATTACTAGCGCAACGCCGAGTTCCAGTAACGCCTAGTAACGGTAACGCCTAGTAACGGTAATGCCAAGTATTGGTAACGCTGAGTAAAGCAAATTTGAAGCGATTTGGTAAAGAAACGGTGGAGTTATAAGGCCCCGTTTCACGTTGGCGCTGCTCTGAGAGTGACGCTCTCTCCCTAGTAACGGTAACGCCTAGTAACGGTAAGGCCAAGTACTGGTAGCGCTGAGTACAGCAATTTGAAGCGATTTCGTTAAGAAACGGCAGAGTTATAAAGCCCCGTTTCCCGTTGGTGCTGCTCTGAGAGGGACGCGCTCTCCCGATTTTCTTCAAATTTGCTGGCAGACTTTGCCCCAGTGACAGCAAATTTGACGCGATTCGGTTGAAAACCGGCGGATTTATAAGGCCCGTTTTGCATCATGCTGCTGTTATGCGCCTAAGTAATGGATTCGCTTCCGGTTTGGCACATTGATAGTCACCGTCCCCGGTCATATATGTGCCACATTTGAAGGCAATCGGTCCAGAAATACCGGAGATACGGGCGCCGAAAGGCCGTCGGATGCGCGTTTCGCGCATTTGCGAAACCGCGCAAATGATACGGCCGCCTCGGTTGCCGTTGCCATCGCCTCGTGAGGGCTCACAGCAAATTTGAAGCGATTCGGTCGAAAAACGGCGGAGTTATAAGGCCCGTTTCGTGTTTCAGACACACAGACACACACACGGACACACGGACGGACACTTGGCTTTTTACTATGTGATGATTATTATTATTAACAGTTGGTGAGGCGACAAAACGACGAGGTTGTGTGTTAGGGCCCAAACAATCTGGATTGGACTAACAGCACTGTTATTTTGTCCACAAACAAAACAAAAAACATGATAAAAGCTTTGTGATTTCTGGTTGTGCTTCTTCTGCTCATTTATTTGTTTAAAAAAAGAAATTAAATATTTGCACCAAAGCAAAGTAGTGAGACGTGTGTGTCCTTAGCAGAAGCAGTGACATGAACATGAAGTGTCGGTGGATGTAAAACACAGTGGAAAGTATAACATGAATGTAGATGAAATTGTACTGATGTACAGTGTGTAACTATGTGTACTGATGTACTGTGTGTAACTATGTGTACTGATGTACAGTGTGTAACTATGTGTACTGATGTACAGTGTGTAACTATGTGTACTGATGTACAGTGTGTAACTATTTGTACAAACATAGTGTGACACATTGTTTTAACGCTGCACAATTAGTGATCTTTTTAATTCTGTTTCTTTTGATTGCGTTTGATATACCATTGTAAACTTTTATTGACTTGTTATAATAGTTTTGTTAATTGTTTTATGTTTTCTAATGGGTTAATGACTTTATTCATGATCTGGCAGGTCTTTAAACGTACAGGCAAGAATCTGCACAACGTGTGTTCATGCATGTATGCAAGTGTCCGGTTTCCGACTATGACTGTCAGATAACAGGGTCAGCTGCAACACTGGCGGGCAAGCAACATTGTGTTCATTGTGCAGATGCTTTGCCTAGGGCCTACATCCGAAATAGTTGGTTTAACGTCTAATATCTCCACTCTCTCGCCCAAAGTGGTGCGGACACAGCTGGTATGAGGGAAGTCCCCAAATGTCCTTGGTTGCAGCACGGGGTGCATAAGACAATGCATGACACATCTTGGACACCGTGTGCTCCTTTGTGGACCTAACAACTGTCAACACGAAACAGGAAAACAAAGATGATTATGGCCCAATCTTCTTCTGATCGTATCAGGTCGTACAAAGGTTTTGGTCACTGAATCAATTTTATGCTCACGGGTCATGCAGACTACCTTATTGGGGCGGGAGGGGTGGCGTTGGAGGGTTAAGGAGGAGAGGGAGAAGTGTTGGCCACTGACCAACGCTGCGTTGCCACTGGGTTCTTTAACGTGGTTGCAGCATTCACACCTTCCGTATTATCTTCTCCTCCGAAGAACCTGGAGGTTCGTGTCAGACGCTCCGATGTCAGAGCGCACCCAAGCATTCAA
>CM065680.1:1669390-1674390 GCA_017654935.2 Phymorhynchus buccinoides | reverse complement strand
ACCTACAACATGTTTGGCGTAACTCTAGCTGTCTCCATCCTATTTTAAGCCTACACATGTTTGGCGTAACTCTAGCTGTCTCCATCCTATTTTAAACCTACAGCATGCTTGCCGTAACTCTAGCTGTCTCCATCCTGTTTTAAACCTACACATGCTTGGCGTAACTCTAGCTGTCTCCATCCTATTTTAAACCTACAAATGTTTGGCGTAACTCTAGCTGTCTCCATCCTATTTTAAGCCTACAACATGCTTGGCGTAACTCTAGCTGTTTTCATCCTGTTTTAAACCTACATATGCTTGGCGTAACTCTAGCTGTCTCCATCCTATTTTAAACCTACAACATGCTTGGCGCAACTCTATCTTTATCCATCCTATTTTAAACCTACAGCATGCTTGGCGTAACCCTAGCTGACTCCATCCTATTTTAAACCTACAACATGCTTGGCGTAACCCTAGCTGACTCCATCCTATTTTAAACCTACAACATGCTTGGCGTAACTCTAGCTGTTTTCATCCTGTTTTAAACCTACATATGCTTGGCGTAACTCTAGCTGTCTCCATCCTATTTTAAACCTACAACATGCTTGGCGCAACTCTATCTTTATCCATCCTATTTTAAACCTACAGCATGCTTGGCGTAACCCTAGCTGACTCCATCCTATTTTAAACCTACAACATGCTTGGCGTAACCCTAGCTGTCTCCATCCTATTTTAAGCCTACAACATGCTTGGCGTAACCCTAGCTGTCTCCATCCTATTTTAAACCTGCAACATGCTTGGCGTAACTCTAACTTTTTCTATCATATTTTAAACCTGCAACATGCTTGGCGTAACTCAAGCTTTCTCCATAGTATTTTAGGCCTACAACATGCGGGGCCGAGCGATGTGGCGTATCTGTACCTTCTCCATCCGGTTTTAAACCTACAACATTTTGGCGTAACTCTAGCTTTCTCCATCATAAACCTGCAGCATTACGATCCAATCGATGTGGCGTAACTCTAACTTTCTCCATCATAAAGCTGCAGCATGACGATCCAATCGATGTGGCGTAACTCTAGCTGTCTCCATCATAAACCTGCTTGACGATCCAATCGATGTGGCGTAACTCTAGCTTTCTCCTCCATAAACCTGCAGCATGACGATCCAATCGATGTGGCGTAACTCTAACTTTTGTCACCATATTTTCCCTTCCATTTCCCGACTTTCGATCTTTATTTTTCTTCCTTCTTCCGTCCTGCTATATGTTGTAGTAATATCAAGCAACCCCTCCGACATATGGATAATAAATTAGGGTCCGGGTTCTATAATGTTCGCCAAATTGGCAAAATCCATTAAGAAAGAGAGAGAAATTACCATCGGTGCTGAGGAGAGGCAGAAGCAAAAGAAGAAAACATTGATGTTTGCATTCCATTAGTGGAGGGGTAAAATATCGGGGACGGTTGAAAAAAGGTGGAATCACCATCATTTCAAAATGTCAAAAAGAGGCATAGAAAGAAACAAACAAGAAATATCTGCAAACTCCGTTCTGTTAATCCTATTCCATATCAGTACTGGTGGAAAATCATGAAATGTAATAAAACACATGCACGCGCGCGCAAACGTGTGTGTGTGTGTGTGTGTGTGTGTGTGTGTGTGTGTGTGTGTGTGTGTGTGTGTGTGTGTTGTTGTTGTTCTTTAATTTAACGTCTTTTCATTTAAAAGTGATATTAGACATGACAGGTGTGAATCATATGTGCGCGAGCGCGCGCGCGCGTGTGTTTGTGAGTGTGTGTGTGTGTGTGTGTGTGTGTGTGTGTGTGTGTGTGTGTGTGTGTGTGTGTGTGTGTGTGTGTGTGTGTGTGTGTGTGTGTGTGAAGTCAAGTCAAGTCCAAATTTTATTTCCAGATGGGAACATTGTATAAGCAAAAACATGCTTTTTTCAACAATCCATAAAAAATGATGTAAAGAAAAAATAAAGAACTAAACATTCCAAAGTAGCGAACAAGAAAAGGAAAATATACAAGTAAACAATTAATTAAAGAAACAAGCAAATATTCCACACACAAAAACAGGAAAAAGGATGGGGACTGTGCGAATAGCATATTATGTACAATATATACATCAACATCAACAACGAAACATTTAAAACATCACATTTACTTCCAAAATATGTTATGTAGGCTACGTTTCCATTATTTCAAATAATTGGAATAAAGTTATCAATTATGTTCTGTTAAAGAGATACATTTTCATTTTTTTCTTGAAGTAGTTCTTGTTTTTCATGTTTTTTAAAATGGAGGGTAGTTTGTTCCATAAATCTCCACCCGAATAGAGGAGACTAGATTTGAATAGATTATTATTTGGTCGAGGGAATGAGAGTCTGCTTGTGTTTGTCGTAAATGTATCTGTTATCTTTTTTGGAGCATTTCCGTTGACAATATTATGCATGCAGATTGCCTTTTTGAGGAAAAGTCTGTCTTGAAAAGTTAGTATATCTAGTTGTTTGTAGTCTTCATAGGTAAGTGAACTTGATTTTAATAAAATTATTTTAATTGCTTTTTTGTACATACGATTGATAATCTTTAAATTGGTATCACTACAGCTATCCCATAATGTTGAAGCATAATCGATCATGGAGAGTATGTGAGCATTAAAGAATAGTTTACGAGAATGGTTATCAAGGAAATGTTTAATCTTAGATAGCTGGAGTATTTTTCTAGACAGACCTTTCCCTAAAGACTTTATATGGTCTGTCCAAGACAGATCTTTGTCAATGACAACACCTAATGTTTTATGTGAATCAACTTCTTCAATTTTGTTGCTGCAAATAAATAGTGGTGGAAATTGGGAGTTCATCTTTTGTCTGGTTGATACGTACATGCATTTCGTTTTATTAGCATTAATTGACATGTGATTTAATTGTGTCCAGTTAAAAACATTTTGAGCATCATTTTGAAGTTTGCTTACTAGCCTGTTAGCATTCGTATCACTAGTGTGTGTGTGTGTGTGTGTGTGTGTGTGTGTGTGTGTGTGTGTGTGTGTGTGTGTGTGTGTGTGTGTGTGTGTGTGTGTGTGTGTGTGTGTGTGTGTGTGTGTGTGTGTGTGTGTGTGTGTGTGTGTGTGTGTGTGTGTGTGTGTGTGTGTGTGTGTGTGTGTGTGTGTGTGTGTGTGTGTGTGTGTGTGTGTGTGTGTGTGTGTGTGTGTGTGTTTGTGTTTGTGTGTCTGTATGCTAATACGAGAGAAAGAGACAGACAGATAGATGAGCAGGAAAAGAGAGAGAAAGGGAGACAGATATAGAGAATTCTAACTTTTAATAAAATATGGTACAACGTTCTGAACTGGCCATCAACAAAATAATGAAAGGAAGCAAAATGGCCGCTTCCATTTTGCCCGCCATAAATTGAGCTGAGGTGTATCGACGTGGGTCTGTGCTCTGTCCAACACCTCACCTGTGCAAATCAGTGTGCACTAAATCTGACAAACAACTCCAGAAGTGGCACAAGTCCTCTTTTTCATCTTCGTACTATCTAACACCTGTCTGGCAAAGAAGCGATAAGTCTCAGGAAGCCGATCCCTATTAGGTTGGTTTTTGTGTTAATGGTACCCTTATTAACTTGAATGATCAATGTAATCTAAATGTAGCAAATGATTTATTGATCAGCGTTAATCGAAATATAGCAATGCTTATCAGCACAATGATTAACATATTATTCTTAATACAATGATTGAATTTTGCTGTTGAAGATAGTTTAATATAATAAATGATGTTGTAGATCAATATGATTAAGCAATGTTGCCAATTCCACATTGTTAGCCCATAGTACAAAATATGTTCACACACACGCCCCCCACTCATATCAGTTACACACACCGTTCCCTCTCCTTCAAGTTACACCCCTCCCCAATGTATTTCGTGTAAAACACGAATTGTACGTCCTGGTAAATAATATCTGTGAAAGCTGAATTGGATTTGATAGCAGTCGCTACAATAACTGGCCTATGAACTCATACACTTACACATACACGCGCGTGCACTCACCCACACACTCAAGCACCCCACCCCACACCTGCATAACCGACAATCTACGCTCCCCATGACACTGCTTGTGACATTGTCCAGCTATTAATGTTATAGCCTATAACGGTGTTATTGTCACATTTTAGATTTTCAACCTGCAAATTTGTGTGATGGAGAGTAAACCATTTCCCCTGGCAGACTAAGCGAGAATGCCGGCTGTCCATTCTGTGCGAAACGCGTGACCCGAGGCAGCCACGACGAGGGAGACGATTAACCTAACTGAGCAGAGAAAGCAGTCTTATCGCAACTTGCCGCGGGCCAACTCTTGTGTCTGGGTGGCTTCCTATCCTGTAGACCTCTCAGTGCCCTCATTATGATAGACAGCTAATAGACTAACACATCTTCGTCATTATCATCATCATCATCATGATCATCAACATTGCCATCACCATTATCATCATCATCATCATTGTCATCACCATCATCATCATCATCATCATCATCATCATCATCATCATCATCATCATCATCATCGTCATCATCATCATCATCATCATCATCATCATCATCATCATCATCATCATCATCATCATCATCATCATCATCATCATCATCATCACCATCATCATCGTCATCATCATCACCATCATCATCATTGCCCTCATTATGATAGACAGCTAAATAGACTAACAGCTCATCCCCAGAAAAGGCAGCTACTGTTCTGGAGGACTGGGTAGAATGTTGTCAACAGAGGGGAACCTCCCTCATCATAGACTGGAGGACTGGGTAGAATGTTGTCAACAGAGGGGAACCTCCCTCATCATAGACTGGAGGACTGGGTAGAATGTTGTCAACAGAGGGGAACCTCCCTCATCATAGACTGGAGGACTGGACTGAATGTTGTCAACAGAGGGGAACCTCCCTCATCATAGACTGGAGGACTGGACTGAATGTTGTCAACAGAGGGGAACCTCCCTCATCATAGACTGGAGGACTGGGTAGA
>CM065680.1:1664390-1666890 GCA_017654935.2 Phymorhynchus buccinoides | reverse complement strand
GCATCATCAGCATGCATCATCAGCATGCATCATCAGCATGCATCATCACCATGCGTCATCAGCATGCGTCATCAGCATGCATCATCAGCATGCATCATCAGCATGCATCATCACCATGCGTCATCAGCATGCATCATCACCATGCATCATCAGCATGCATCATCAGCATGCATCATCACCATGCATCATCAGCATGCATCATCAGCATTCATCACCACCATGCATCATCACCATGCATTATCACCATACATCATCAGCATGCATCATCACCATGCATCAGCAGCATGCATCATCAGCATGCATCATCAGCATGCATCATCACCATGCATCATCAGCATGCATCATCAGCATGCATCATCAGCATGCATCATCAGCATGCATCATCAGCATGCATCATCACCATGCATCATCAGCATGCATCATCAGCATGCATCATCACCATGCATCATCACCATGCATCATCAGCATGCATCATCACCATGCATCATCAGCATGCATCATCAGCATGCATCATCAGCATGCATCATCACCATGCATCATCATCATCATCATGCATCATCACCATGCATCATCATCATGCATCATCATCACCATCAGCATGCATCATCATCAGCATGCATCATCAGCATGCATCATCAGCATGCATCATCATCACCATGCATCATCACCATGCATCATCATCATCATCATGCATCATCATCAGCATGAATCATCACCGTGCATCATCATCATCATCATGCATCATCATCATCATGCATCATCATCACCATGCATCATCACCATGCATCATCAGCATGCATCATCAGCATGCATCATCAGCATGCATCATCATCATGCATCATCAGCATCATCATCAGCATGCATCATCAGCATGCATCATCATCAGCATGCATCATCACCATGCATCATCAGCATGCATCATCACCATGCATCATCATCATGCATCATCAGCATGCATCATCAGCATGCATCATCAGCATGCATCATCAGCATGCATCATCAGCATGCATCATCAGCATGCATCATCAGCATGCATCATCAGCATGCATCATCAGCATGCATCATCAGCATGCATCATCATCAGCATGCATCATCAGCATGCATCATCAGCATGCATCATCAGCATGCATCATCAGCATGCATCATCAGCATGCATCATCAGCATGCATCATCACCATGCATCATCACCATGCATCATCACCATGCATCATCACCATGCATCATCACCATGCATCATCACCATGCATCATCACCATGCATCATCACCATGCATCATCAGCATGCATCATCACCATGCATCATCAGCATGCATCATCATCAGCATGCATCATCATCAGCATGCATCATCAGCATGCATCATCAGCATGCATCATCAGCATGCATCATCATCAGCATGCATCATCAGCATGCATCATCACCATGCATCATCATGCATCATCAGCATGCATCATCAGCATGCATCATCATCATGCATCATCACCATGCATCATCAGCATGCATCATCACCATGCATCATCAGCATGCATCATCAGCATGCATCATCATCATCATGCATCATCACCATGCATCATCAGCATGCATCATCATCAGCATGCATCATCATCAGCATGCATCATCAGCATGCATCATCACCATGCATCATCAGCATGCATCATCATCCATGCATCATCATCATGCATCATCAGCATGCATCATCAGCATGCATCATCAGCATGCATCATCAGCATGCATCATCAGCATGCATCATCAGCATGCATCATCATCAGCATGCATCATCAGCATGCATCATCAGCATGCATCATCAGCATGCATCATCAGCATGCATCATCACCATGCATCATCAGCATGCATCATCAGCATGCATCATCAGCATGCATCATCAGCATGCATCATCAGCATGCATCATCAGCATGCATCATCAGCATGCATCATCAGCATGCATCATCAGCATGCATGCATCATCAGCATGCATCATCACCATGCATCATCAGCATGCATCATCACCATGCATCATCACCATGCATCATCAGCATGCATCATCACCATACATCATCAGCATGCATGCATCATCAGCATGCATCATCAGCATGCATCATCACCATGCATCATCAGCATGCATCATCACCATGCATCATCAGCATGCATCATCATCATGCATCATCAGCATCATCATCAGCATGCATCATCAGCATGCATCATCAGCATGCATCATCATGCATGCATCATCAGCATGCATCATCAGCATGCATCATCAGCATGCATCATCACCATGCATCATCAGCATGCATCATCACCATGCATCATCACCATGCATCATCACCATGCATCATCAGCATGCATCATCAGCATGCATCATCAGCATGCATCATCAGCATGCATCATCAGCATGCATCATCAGCATGCATCATCACCATGCATCATCAGCATGCATCATCAGCATGCATCATCAGCATGCATCATCACCATGCATCATCAGCATGCATCATCAGCATGCATCATC
>CM065680.1:1654390-1659390 GCA_017654935.2 Phymorhynchus buccinoides | reverse complement strand
TAACAACTGATAACTGTCTTCGTATAGTTTAACATGGCATTAATTCCATACAGTGACGACATGTGGAACAATAATTAACAACTGATAACTGTCTTCGTATAGTTTAACATGGCATTAATTCCATACAGTGACGACATGTGGAACAATAATTAACAACTGATAACTGTCTTCGTATAGTTTAACATGGCATTAATTCCAAACAGTGACGACATGTGGAACAATAATTAACAACTGATAACTGTCTTCGTTTAGTTTAACATGGCATTAATTCCATACAGTGACGACATGTGGAACAATAATTAACAACTGATAACTGTCTTCGTATAGTTTAACATGGCATTAATTACATACAGTGACGACATGTGGAACAATAATTAACAACTGATAACTGTCTTCGTATAGTTTAACATGGCATTAATTCCAAACAGTGACGACATGTGGAACAATAATTAACAACTGATAACTGTCTTCGTTTAGTTTAACATGGCATTAATTCCATACAGTGACGACATGTGGAACAATAATTAACAACTGATAACTGTCTTCGTATAGTTTAACATGGCATTAATTCCATACAGTGACGACATGTGGAACAATAATTAACAACTGATAACTGTCTTCGTATAGTTTAACATGGCATTAATTCCATACAGTGACGACATGTGGAACAATAATTAACAACTGATAACTGTCTTCGTATAGTTTAACATGGCATTAATTCCATACAGTGACGACATGTGGAACAATAATTAACAACTGATAACTGTCTTCGTATAGTTTAACATGGCATTAATTCCATACAGTGACGACATGTGGAACAATAATTAACAACTGATAACTGTCTTCGTATAGTTTAACATGGCATTAATTCCAAACAGTGACGACATGTGGAACAATAATTAACAACTGATAACTGTCTTCGTTTAGTTTAACATGGCATTAATTCCATACAGTGACGACATGTGGAACAATAATTAACAACTGATAACTGTCTTCGTATAGTTTAACATGGCATTAATTACATACAGTGACGACATGTGGAACAATAATTAACAACTGATAACTGTCTTCGTATAGTTTAACATGGCATTAATTCCAAACAGTGACGACATGTGGAACAATAATTAACAACTGATAACTGTCTTCGTTTAGTTTAACATGGCATTAATTCCATACAGTGACGACATGTGGAACAATAATTAACAACTGATAACTGTCTTCGTTTAGTTTAACATGGCATTAATTCCATACAGTGACGACATGTGGAACAATAATTAACAACTGATAACTGTCTTCGTATAGTTTAACATGGCATTAATTCCATACAGTGACGACATGTGGAACAATAAAATAACAACTGATAACTGTCTTCGTATAGTTTAACATGGCATTAATTCCATACAGTGACGACATGTGGAACAATAATTAACAACTGATAACTGTCTTCGTATAGTTTAACATGGCATTAATTCCATACAGTGACGACATGTGGAACAATAATTAACAACTGATAACTGTCTTCGTTTAGTTTAACATGGCATTAATTCCAAACAGTGACGACAGAAAGATGAGATAACTGTGAGTTCCACTTCAACTAGGGAGGGGAAAACAATTGAAAACGTCACGTGAAAAACATCATTATCTATACGAAGGAAATATTGTGGTTTTACATATTAACGTGCCTTATCAAGAACATGCGTCACGTTGTAATCATATAACATTTTATAAAGAGATAAAATAAGAGGTCATATTACCAAAACGGTGAAAAAACGCCATGCTAGTTTATTGCTAAGCATGAATTGAATTATTTTGATACAGGATTGATTTTTTTATTTGTTACTACTTCACATAATAAATTATGCTGTAAAACGTTTTGATACAATTTTGTATAACAAAAACATAACTATTAGCACAAGTAATACCTCTTTTTTTTTAATGAGGCAGTCACTTGGATAATATATTCCAATACAATAATGGTTATAATGATTCTCACCTACCATGCTAGGCAAGCGTTTAATTTATTGCAAATTAGACGGATGTTTGGAAGTGTTCGCACACGTGTCCAGGTTTAAATAGCTTCAGGTTTGTTTCCACGTGAGTGAAACACTTAAGGTGCACTGTATGGCCGAACAGATTCCACACAGATTCCACACAGAAACTACAGCTAAACAAAAAGAAGAGAGAAACTAGCCAGCCGCACGGCACTTGTTCACCTTCAAAATGCGATATTTTCTGCTCCACTGACCTTGACATTTAACCAATGACCTTCATTTTCGACCTTGGCCTCGACATCCTTACTGCCTAAGTGCAGGCAAAATATGAATCTTCTAGGTCCCTCCGTTCAACCGTTATCGTGCTAACATGACCGGGCAGTCAGGAGCAAACAGACACACGTCACAGGAAACATTACCAGCATCGCTTTCGCTGCTGATAATGAAATCGAATGATGTTTTCTGACGGGGGTTTGGCTTGAATATGTTTTTATTCACCAACAACACAAACAGCAATTTATACGAAGATGAATAATGGCATCAACAAGCTTGAAGCTTATGATGTGCCTACTTTTAGCAATAATGTACCATATGGCAGCTGGCAAATACAACACACAAGTACTGTCATGCTTAACATGAATACAGTTAATACAGTTAAAATAAATCAGTTTCCACGATCGACGGGGGTTTGTAACATGAATACTTCCTTGTCCAGTGCTGGTTTGCTGATGAATGTGGTCCATGGTCATAGAAAATGGACAGGATGTCGCTGTGATTGTGAGCTGAGCAATCAGCCACATGAACCACAGAGAGAAACAGGAGGGCAGGATGTCGCTGTGATTGTGAGCTGAGCAATCAGCCACATGAACCACAGAGAGAAACAGGAGGGCAGGATGTCGCTGTGATTGTGAGCTGAGCAATCAGCCACATGAACCACAGAGAGAAACAGGAGGGCAGGATGTCGCTGTGATTGTGAGCTGAGCAATCAGCCACATGAACCACAGAGAGAAACAGGAGGGCAGGATGTCGCTGTGATTGTGAGCTGAGCAATCAGCCACATGAACCACAGAGAGAAACAGGAGGGCAGGATGGAGAGAAGAAAGGAGACAGAAAAGAGGATAAGGAAAAGTGAGGAAGAACAAAATAAGAAAAAGAGGAGGAACGAAGAAGAGAAGAGAAGAAAAAGGAGAAGGAGGAGGAGGCGGGAGGAGAAGGGAGGGGAGGAGGAGGAGAAGGAGGGGGAGGGGAGGAGGAGAAGAAGAAGAGGAGGGGAGAGAAGAAGAAGAAGAAGAAGAAGAAGAAGAAGAAGAAGAAGAAGAAGAAGAAGAAGAAGAAGAAGAAGAAGAAGAAGAAGAAAGAAGAAGAAGAAGCAACAGCAGCAAAAAAAGAAGATGCACGGACAAAAGAGAGTGTATCAGAAAGAAGGAAAAAAAACGAAGAGAAGTAGACAAAGAAAGGACAAAGGCAAAAGAGAGATGGCATCATCATGACGGCATCTGTAGTGATGGCGGTAATGACAATGTCTGGCACTGATGACCATAATCACGGGCTGTGAGTCTGAGGACAATGACAGGCACCAGGCGGGGAGTAAACCAGGCTGGGGGGGTTACCTAGCAGTCCTTTTTGGTTTCACATGTTCCATCTCCTCTTTACTGTTGCTACTATTAGGTCGTTGAAACGTTTCTGATCCAAACAGGATATTCACCAGTGTCTTGGAGACTTTCTGTGAGACGGAAACATGTTGCGTTCAGATAGTTATTTTCTCTCTATCTCTGTCTGTCTATCTGTCTATATTATATGTCTGTCTGTCTGTCTGTCTCTCTCCCTGCCATCTCTCCTCCTCCCCCTCTCTCCTCTCTCTCTCTCTCTCTCTCTCTCTCTCTCTCTCTCTCTCTCTCTCTCTCTCTCTCTCTCTCTCTCTCTCTCTCTCTCTCTCTCTCTATTGTTCTTTGCCGATCTACGATCGCAAAGGAGTATGTTTTCGTTCGTGTCTGTTTCTTTTTTTGTTTTGTTTTAGTGTTGTTTTCTGTCTGTCCCAAGGATATATCCCGAACCGCTTGACCGAATCGCTTCCAATTTTGTGTGGTGGTGTGTCACCATGAGAGAAAGGCATCCGCGCAAAACGTTTTGCCGTCGTGACTTGACCTTGGCGTATGACCTTGAAAACCGAAAATATTTAAGGTGCCATAACTTCCACACCGTTAGTCTTAGAGTCTTCAAATTTGGCATGTAGGTACTTTGGCTTATGCCTGTGCTGATGATGGCATACCGATCAAGGTCAAGGTCAAGGTCCGGGAGATCGGTAGGCCTTGAAAATGGTAGGGGTCTACAAATTGGGTTTTAAGCCATATTTTCCACATTTGTACTTCACAGAAGCGCTTCAGATTGTGTGTGGTACTGTATGACCTAGAGTAGAAAACATCCGAGTATAAAGTATCGCCATGCTGACCTTGACCTTGAAGTGTGACCTTGAAAACCGAAATGTCCTTCTTTGCGCTATATATTTCTTGTTCAAACTGTATCTCGTGAACTAGAAGACAGAATCCCTTCCAAGTTTGTGTGAAGATGTGACACTAAGAGCATAAGACATTCGTACATAAATTATCTCTCGGAAATAGAATGTCGCCGAGCGGCAGACATGTTTCCGTTTTTCTTCACCCTCCTATATCTCGTGAAATACTGTATAGAATCACTCTAAATGTTGTGTGGGGGTGTAAAAAGAAGAGTAGAAGACATTGCAGTACAAATTATGCCACGTGGGATTTTAATGTCGCTGAGCGGCAGACATGTCTCCGAGTTAAGGGTGTACACCCCATTAAGGGTGTACACCCCACTAATTAAGGGTGTACATCCCGGTAAAGGAGGGGGTCTAATACTAAACGTAAAAAACATCCTAGCACAAAATGTGCCACGTGGAGCTTAAATGTCGCCGAGTGGCAGACATGTCTCAGTGTTAAGGGTGTGCACCCCACCAATTAAGGGTGTGCATCCCAGAAAACGATTTGCACC
>CM065680.1:1641890-1651890 GCA_017654935.2 Phymorhynchus buccinoides | reverse complement strand
CATTCATCTAGATACTCAGCAGTTCATCACACTTGCCAGAAAGTCAGTCAATGACACTGAGTGCAAGTGAGACACATTCATCTAGATACTCAGCAGTTCATCACACTTGCCAGAAAGTCAGTCAATGACACTGAGTGCAAGTGAGACACATTCATCTAGATGCTCAGCAGTTCATCACACTTGCCAGAAAGTCAGTCAATGACACAAGGATGGAACAATCTGGATCAATACAAGCCTATTTACTGCATGTTGTTGTTGCCTGTCTGTCGTTTCCGACAATGACTGCCAGATAGCAGAGGGGGCAGATAGAAACAACAGCGCTAAATAGCGATTTAGCTATGGGTAGGTTACGTGCATTACTGACAGCACAATGCGCAACTTGAGTGACAAAATGGGTACAAAACTGAAGAAGAAAACATTGTTGGACTTATTGTCAATGGAATTACGTTGGCAGCACATCTGCATTCTGTTCTCCGTGGCCTTTCAAAGTCAAACTTTTCCAGAAGAAATAAGAGAGAAAATATCGATTTCCATCTTCGCCAAACGAAATGAACTACTTTGATTTGACATGTTAGGTATTGTTTATATTCAGTAGGCGACAGAGACTCGTCCTACTGTTAGTGAAGACGAACAAAATGCTTATTTAGGTTCAGTTGTTGTATGACATATTACAGTTTGGTAGTGTATTGTTTAAAAGAGAGTTGTTTAACTTTTTGGCTGGAGTTTATTTATTTACCTGTGTTGTTTGTTTGGTTATCTAGTTTGTTCATAAAAATGGATTGAAGTTCTTAGTGAAAAACACGTTCACTACAGCTAAGGATGTCTGAGTGCTACACATTATTAAAGACCCACCACGTCACCCTTCAAAATCACGGTTTTCCCGTTTTCTCCCTCTTACAGCTGGTAAGAAATCTTAATAAATCTTCCTAGCATAAGAGGGAATGTGACACGTGACGTGGGGGGGCCTTTAAGTTTTAAGCATGCGATTCACAAACAGTAAATTGTTGGTCCGAGTCATAGCTAATGAAAGAGCCTTTCGATTCTAGGAAATCTATTGAGGTTTTCATACGCAATGATCATGTTGATGATGATGATGATGATGATTGTTACGGATTTCCTATTACGAGTCGCCCACTACTCGAACATCACCCGAAAATCGAAGTGAGCACACGAAGGAAGAAGAGGGAGACAGTTTGTATGTATGCGTGTGTACGAGTTAATTCAGAATGCGTGTGTGCGTGCGCCTTAGAGAGAGCAGTAGGCCTGTGCGCGCGCAATGCGTGCGCATGTGAGGGGCGCTTAGTTATGGTAAGTTTGTTTATAAGTGTGGCTGTGAGTGAGCGTTTTTTCCTTTTTATTTTTCTTCTCTTTTCTATTACGTTTTCTTTTTGTAGCACGTGCATCACAGTTTTTCTTCTTTCTTCGGTTTCTCCGTGGTAGAAAGATTCTGTTTGTCTGTTGAGTTTATTTCAACAGTTGCAGAGTTCGGAGTTTTGGTTTCTTGTCTTCAGTTCGGTATCGGCTCCTGTAGGGATCGCATCTCTGCAGTATTCAGGATCGCTCCTGGACAACTCCCTAGTTGTCGTCCTTTTCAAGAATCGTCGTTCGCTCGATGGGTACGGATCCTTGGCTGGAGGTGCCTATGCTGTATGGTCCTTCGGAGGTTCTGGGGTTAGGTCCTGGGGACGAGAGGCTTCGCTGACGCTCTGGCTGTCCCAGACCTGGTTTTTCTTCCTGTATATGATTCTACGTGTCACGGGGCGTGTTGGCCCGCATTTTCCGTGCTTTTGAGCACAGGTCTGATGACCTGCAGGAGTCCAGCAGTGGAGACTCGCGGGTGTTGGAGCTGAAGTCAGCAGACGTGCCTTCCTGCTGTCTTTCACTCTGTGGAGGGTGGAGTCGTACCACAAGGGGAGGAACTCCGCAACGTCGCCAACTCGGGCGACCAAATCGGAGTCGGGTCGCAAGGAGAGGAACTCCGCAACGTCGACAGATCCGGTGAACTCTAAAGTTGAGCATTAATCTTTTAGCTCATCGTCAAGGAAAGAAGGGAAAAGGGAGAGGGGTTAAAGTAGTGTTTTGAAGGGCTCGTTTTGTTCTTTGTATGTGGGTTTTCCTTTGTTGTCATTAATTTGAAGGCGTTTCAGAAGAAAAGCGATGGCTGTTCTATCACATGCGTTGTATTTTAGTTTACTTTAATTGAACAATTGTGAAGGGAAAGACTTAGTTTTGTTTGGTTTACACAGTCTTCTCTGTCTTGTTTAGCAAGTTATTTCGGCCTGAGGACTTTTTCCTGGCCGATTGTATTTGATTCTTTGGCCTTTCGGTCAAGGAGAACCTTGAACTGGCGGGAAAAAGAACACGTGCCTCATAGTAGGTCAGGACCTAGACCGTTTTCGTTTTCAATAAGTGTTTATATATATTGTTATATTATATTGTGCTTTGTTTTATTTCTTTGCCAAATAGTGAAACATCCCTTTTGGGAAAATTTCTCTTCATTTGTGTTTTTCTGGTATGTGTGTGGGTGTGTTGGCGTTTGCATCTCTACTCTGATTACCTGCACTGTACCCATCCCTGTATTCCGGATTACCTTGCGTAAAACTGCAGGTAAACCGTGACAATGATGATGATGATGATGATGATACTACTGCTGATGATGATGATGACGACGATAATGATATGATGATAATGATGATGATGATAATGATGATGATGAATGTGGTGATGATGATGATGATAATGATGATGATGACAATGATGATATGATGATGATGGTGATGGCGATGCTGCTGCTGCTGCTGATGGTGGTGATGCTACAGCTGCTGCTGCTGATGACGATGATGGTGATGATGAATGTGATGATGACGACGACTACGACTACGATGCTGAAGCATTCAATGAGGATGATGAATGTGATAATGATGTTGATAATGATGATGATGATGATGATAATGATGATGATGATGATGATGATGATGAAGACAGACAAGCAGACAGACAGACAGACAGATAAAATATTAGCCAACCCCCCACAATCCATATTTCTGTTGACTGAATGGAGCGTGGAGATTTAGCGGGCAGACAGTCAATACTGGAGCTAGATCTGAATGCCCTTCTCATCCCAAAAAGCAAGGGGTCATAAAGAGGGGAGAGAACCTCTTAGCTTCACTTCAATGAGCCACTTAAGTCCCCTGGATAAAGATGGTGTAGTGTTCTGTCTGTTTGACTGCCCCTCTGTCTATGAACGTGTCTGTTTCCCACACTGCTGTCTGTCTGTCTATGAACGTGTCTGTTTCCCACACTGCTGTCTGTCTGTCTATGAATGTGTCTGTTTCCCACACTGCTGTCTGTCTGTCTATGAACGTGTCTGTTTCCCACACTGCTGTCTGTCTGTCTATGAACGTGTCTGTTTCCCACACTGCTTTCCGTCTGTTTATGAACGTGTCTGTTTCCCACACTGCTGTCTGTCTGTCAGTCTATGAATGTGTCTATTTCCCACACTGCTTTCCGTCTGTTTATGAACGTGTCTGTTTCCCACACTGCTGTCTGTCTGTCAGTCTATGAATGTGTCTATTTCCCACACTGCTTTCGTCTGTTTATGAACGTGTCTGTTTCCCACACTGCTGTCTGTCTGTCAGTCTATGAATGTGTCTATTTCCCACACTGATTTCCGTCTGTTTATGAACGTGTCTGTTTCCCACACTGCTGTCTGTCTGTCAGTCTATGAACGTGTCTGTTTCCCACACTGCTTTCCGTCTGTTTATGAACGTGTCTGTTTCCCACACTGCTGTCTGTCTGTCAGTCTATGAATGTGTCTATTTCCCACACTGCTTTCCGTCTGTTTATGAACGTGTCTGTTTCCCACACTGCTGTCTGTCTGTCAGTCTATGAATGTGTCTATTTCCCACACTGCTTTCGTCTGTTTATGAACGTGTCTGTTTCCCACACTGCTGTCTGTCTGTCAGTCTATGAATGTGTCTATTTCCCACACTGCTTTCCGTCTGTTTATGAACGTGTCTGTTTCCCACACTGCTGTCTGTCTGTCAGTCTATGAATGTGTCTATTTCCCACACTGCTTTCCGTCTGTTTATGAACGTGTCTGTTTCCCACACTGCTGTCTGTCTGTCAGTCTATGAATGTGTCTATTTCCCACACTGCTTTCCGTCTGTTTATGAACGTGTCTGTTTCCCACACTGCTGTCTGTCTGTCAGTCTATGAATGTGTCTATTTCCCACACTGCTTTCCGTCTGTTTATGAACGTGTCTGTTTCCCACACTGCTGTCTGTCTGTCAGTCTATGAATGTGTCTATTTCCCACACTGATTTCCGTCTGTTTATGAACGTGTCTGTTTCCCACACTGCTGTCTGTCTGTCAGTCTATGAATGTGTCTATTTCCCACACTGCTTTCCGTCTGTTTATGAACGTGTCTGTTTCCCACACTGCTGTCTGTCTGTCAGTCTATGAATGTGTCTATTTCCCACACTGCTTTCCGTCTGTTTATGAACGTGTCTGTTTCCCACACTGCTGTCTGTCTGTCAGTCTATGAATGTGTCTATTTCCCACACTGCTTTCCGTCTGTTTATGAACGTGTCTGTTTCCCACACTGCTGTCTGTCTGTCAGTCTATGAATGTGTCTATTTCCCACACTGCTTTCCGTCTGTTTATGAACGTGTCTGTTTCCCACACTGCTGTCTGTCTGTCAGTCTATGAATGTGTCTATTTCCCACACTGCTTTCCGTCTGTTTATGAACGTGTCTGTTTCCCACACTGCTGTCTGTCTGTCAGTCTATGAATGTGTCTATTTCCCACACTGCTTTCCGTCTGTTTATGAACGTGTCTGTTTCCCACACTGCTGTCTGTCTGTCAGTCTATGAATGTGTCTATTTCCCACACTGCTTTCCGTCTGTTTATGAACGTGTCTGTTTCCCACACTGCTGTCTGTCTGTCAGTCTATGAATGTGTCTATTTCCCACACTGCTTTCCGTCTGTTTATGAACGTGTCTGTTTCCCACACTGCTGTCTGTCTGTCAGTCTATGAATGTGTCTATTTCCCACACTGCTTTCCGTCTGTTTATGAACGTGTCTGTTTCCCACACTGCTGTCTGTCTGTCAGTCTATGAATGTGTCTATTTCCCACACTGCTTTCCGTCTGTTTATGAACGTGTCTGTTTCCCACACTGCTGTCTGTCTGTCAGTCTATGAATGTGTCTATTTCCCACACTGCTTTCCGTCTGTTTATGAACGTGTCTGTTTCCCACACTGCTGTCTGTCTGTCAGTCTATGAATGTGTCTATTTCCCACACTGCTTTCCGTCTGTTTATGAACGTGTCTGTTTCCCACACTGCTGTCTGTCTGTCAGTCTATGAATGTGTCTATTTCCCACACTGCTTTCCGTCTGTTTCCCACACTGCTGTCTGTCTGTCAGTCTATGAATGTGTCTATTTCCCACACTGCTTTCCGTCTGTTTATGAACGTGTCTGTTTCCCACACTGCTGTCTGTCTGTCAGTCTATGAATGTGTCTATTTCCCACACTGCTTTCCGTCTGTTTATGAACGTGTCTGTTTCCCACACTGCTGTCTGTCTGTCAGTCTATGAATGTGTCTATTTCCCACACTGCTTTCCGTCTGTTTATGAACGTGTCTGTTTCCCACACTGCTGTCTGTCTGTCAGTCTATGAATGTGTCTATTTCCCACACTGCTTTCCGTCTGTTTATGAACGTGTCTGTTTCCCACACTGCTGTCTGTCTGTCAGTCTACGAATGTGTCTATTTCCCACACTGCTTTCCGTCTGTTTATGAACGTGTCTGTTTCCCACACTGCTGTCTGTCTGTCAGTCTATGAATGTGTCTATTTCCCACACTGCTTTCCGTCTGTTTATGAACGTGTCTGTTTCCCACACTGCTGTCTGTCTGTCAGTCTATGAACGTGTCTGTTTCCCACACTGCTGTCTGTCTGTCAGTCTATGAACGTGTCTGTTTCCCACACTGCTGTCTGTCTGTCAGTCTATGAACGTGTCTGTTTCCCACACTGCTGTCTGTCTGTCAGTCTATGAATGTGTCTGTTTCCCACACTGTTTCTGCTTTGCCTCTCTGACTGTCTCTTTGAGTCCATCTCTTTTCAATGTCTT
Organism: Phymorhynchus buccinoides; assembly: GCA_017654935.2. Taxonomy (NCBI): domain Eukaryota; kingdom Metazoa; phylum Mollusca; class Gastropoda; order Neogastropoda; family Raphitomidae; genus Phymorhynchus; species Phymorhynchus buccinoides. Next base: position 1,645,762 of record CM065680.1, on the reverse strand, counting down.
TCTATTTCTGTCTCAGTCTCTTTCTTTGTGAGCGCGCGAGCGTGTGTGTGTGTGCATACAGCCATGGCCCAATAACGGAGAAGCAGGGGTGCAACTTGTCCTGGTGTACAAGGATTTCCTGTTTTTGAATTTTACCAGAAAAGGAATTTCCTTTTTTATAATTAGTCAAGCAAGATCTTTGTGTGTCTACTGTATTTTTCAAAACACTTTAAAACAGTATTTGTATAAATTGTGGAAAAAGCAAACTAAATTACCTTCATAAATCATTTTTTTGCTACAGCTGCAGGGGGACATTACCCATAGACCCCGGCCTTTCAGGTTTTGTTTCATTTTGTGTAGTTGCACTCATGGAGAAGACGTCTGTTATTCCATAATTACTGGATAAAATTCCCAAAATAACATAAATGCCTACCCAAGCTACATCCCCACTTTATCGACCGATAGATTGTTATGACATTTTATATTGACGATTATCCCTAGAATCCAACTAAGCCCCAAGGCTCTAGCCTGAAAAGCTATTGCAGTCCCTGCCAGTGTGAGAGTCACAGTCTGCGATAAGCCTTCATGCCAGGAGGTGCTAGGTCCCTTAGAAGTCAGAATGGTTTATCATACAGGGCATGAAGAAGGATGACAGTATTATCGTGTGTCTGACTGGAGAAGAACGAAAGTACGTTGTGGTATTTAGCCTGGAGTGGGCATATGCTGTGGACAATACTGACACCTCTCTGACTGGCTTGTCACCATGGTGATATGCTGTGGACAATACGGACACCTCTCTGACTGGCCTGTCACCATGGTGATATGCTGTGGACAATACGGACACCTCTCTGACTGGCCTGTCACCATGGTGATATGCTGTGGACAATACGGACACCTCTCTGACTGGTCTGTCACCATAGTGATATGCTGTGGACAATACGGACACCTCTCTGACTGATCTGTCACCATGGTGATATGCTGTGGACAATACGGACACCTCTCTGACTGGCCTGTCACCATGGTGATATGCTGTGGAAATACGGACACCTCTCTGACTGGCCTGCCTCCATGGTGATATGCTGTGGACAATACTGATACCTCTGTGACTGGCCTGTCTCCATGGTTGTCACGGCGTGCTAAGGTCGGACGTAGAAAATAAAACAAAGCACTACTAGAACAAAACTAAACCCCAGGAAAACTACTGACTGCTCTCACTCATCCACAAAACACAAGTACGCACAAACATATAACGTTTAAGTTTTATTCACAAAAAACACATCAGCGCCAATACAAACTTACATAGCATCAAACATCAAAACCAATCAATCCCCCGCAATTGTCAGTCTTGCTTCTACCCTGTCCTTCCCTTTTCCCCTTCCCAAATCGTCACAGTTCACATTCACCACCCATATTCCCACAGTCACTCATCACTTTCTCCCCTTCCCTAATAGTCACAGTTCACATTCACCACCCATATTCCCACAGTCACTCATCACTTTCTCCCCTTCCCTAATCGTCACAGTTCACATTCACCACCCATATTCACACAGTCACTCATCACTTTCTCCCCTTCCCTAATAGTCACAGATCACATTCACCACCCATATTCCCACAGTCACTCATCACTTTCTCCCCTTCCCTAATAGTCGCAGTTCACATTCACCACCCATATTCCCACAGTCACTCATCACTTTCTCCCCTTCCCTAATAGTCACAGTTCACATTCACCACCCATATTCCCACAGTCACTCATCACTTTCTCCCCTTCCCTAATAGTCACAGATCACATTCACCACCCATATTCCCACAGTCACTCATCACTTTCTCCCTTCCCTAATAGTCACAGTTCACATTCACCACCCATATTCCCACAGTCACTCATCACTTTCTCCCCTTCCCTAATAGTCACAGTTCACATTCACCACCCATATTCCCACAGTCACTCATCACTTTCTCCCCTTCCCTAATAGTCACAGATCACATTCACCACCCATATTCCCACAGTCACTCATCACTTTCTCCCCTTCCCTAATAGTCACAGTTCACATTCACCACCCATATTCCCACAGTCACTCATCACTTTCTCCCCTTCCCTAATAGTCACAGTTCACATTCACCACCCATATTCCCACAGTCACTCATCACTTTCTCCCCTTCCCTAATAGTCACAGATCACATTCACCACCCATATTCCCACAGTCACTCATCACTTTCTCCCCTTCCCTAATAGTCACAGTTCACATTCACCACCCATATTCCCACAGTCACTCATCACTTTCTCCCCTTCCCTAATAGTCACAGATCACATTCACCACCCATATTCCCACAGTCACTCATCACTTTCTCCCCTTCCCTAATAGTCACAGATCACATTCACCACCCATATTCCCACAGTCACTCATCACTTTCTCCCCTTCCCTAATAGTCACAGTTCACATTCACCACCCATATTCCCACAGTCACTCATCACTTTCTCCCCTTCCCTAATAGTCACAGATCACATTCACCACCCATATTCCCACAGTCACTCATCACTTTCTCCCCTTCCCTAATAGTCACAGATCACATTCACCACCCATATTCCCACAGTCACTCATCACTTTCTCCCCTTCCCTAATAGTCACAGATCACATTCACCACCCATATTCCCACAGTCACTCATCACTTTCTCCCCTTCCCTAATAGTCACAGATCACATTCACCACCCATATTCCCACAGTCACTCATCACTTTCTCCCCTTCCCTAATAGTCACAGATCACATTCACCACCCATATTCCCACAGTCACTCATCACTTTCTCCCCTTCCCTAATAGTCACAGATCACATTCACCACCCATATTCCCACAGTCACTCATCACTTTCTCCCCTTCCCTAATAGTCACAGATCACATTCACCACCCATATTCCCACAGTCACTCATCACTTTCTCCCCTTCCCTAATAGTCACAGTTCACATTCACCACCCATATTCCCACAGTCACTCATCACTTTCTCCCCTTCCCTAATAGTCACAGTTCACATTCACCACCCATATTCCCACAGTCACTCATCACTTTCTCCCCTTCCCTAATAGTCACAGATCACATTCACCACCCATATTCCCACAGTCACTCATCACTTTCTCCCTCGTCCCCGCTTCTTTCCTCCAACCATCCTCGCCGACACCGAGGGCTATAACTAGAGTTTGGAGTCTATTCGCCAACCCTATCGCACGTGATAAACCTACGCCGATGAAGATTCTCCCATCACAACTACTGACTAACACATTTGCAGTCGACGCCCGCGAAATGTCCTCGCCGATCAACAAACGGCGCTGACGTTGACGCACACATACGCGCACGACGAGCCCGAGACGATGCAGGGACACCCCCGGCTTCTCCGCTTCTTCGGACGACGACCCCTCGACACCGCAGTTTCATGGCGAGAGCGCGAGAAGGTGGCTTGTGTCGAAGACAACTTCTCAGCTTCTTTGATGACGACGACCCCTCAACCCTGCAGCATCACGGCGAAAGCGCGAGTAGGTGACTTGCGTCCAACTCGAACACAACTTCTCAAGGTCCAAAGAGGGGTGCCTTAGGTCCAGAACAAGACAGCTACAATACACGTAGGCACACTTGTCAAACACGAGTCTGTAGGCCCACACACAGACACGAAGAACCACGCCTAACGCCCAATAAAATACTCTTCATGCGTTAGCTGACCTTGACCAAACCGGTCAAAAACTAGAGAACGGACTCACAAACAGCCCACTCCTAGCTTTACCACAAAAGCTAGGATCTGGTCTGACTTCTTCGGCAAATCGACAGAAAGTGACGAGAACAATCCTTTCCACACTGGGGACTACATCTTGTGCAGAAACTACACACCCACCCATGCTCGAAGCCAATCACA
>CM065680.1:1609390-1636890 GCA_017654935.2 Phymorhynchus buccinoides | reverse complement strand
GTCTATGGGCCATTCTCATGTCTAAGTATCTGATCACACAATAAGTTAACAATGTCTATGGGCCATTCTCATGTCTAAGTATCTGATCACACAATAAGTTAACAAAGTCTATGGGCCATTCTCATGTCTAAGTATCTGATCACACAATAAGTTAACAATGTCTATGGGCCATTCTCATGTCTAAGTATCTGATCACACAATAAGTTAACAAAGTCTATGGGCCATTCTCATGTCTAAGTATCTGATCACACAATAAGTTAACAATGTCTATGGGCCATTCTCATGTCTAAGTATCTGATCACACAATAAGTTAACAATGTCTATGGGCCATTCTCATGTCTAAGTATCTGATCACACAATAAGTTAGCAATGCAGAACATACTTTGCTTTGTTCTTTAGGTTTGCCGCAGTGTAGGTTCTCATATAACTATTTACAATTTATGACGTTTCTCCAATAAATCAAAGTTGATTACGATACCAATCATCTAGCAATGCGTGGGTCAGAGCCAAAGTGAGACAAACAAAGCATCATTCTCAAAAAAGAATGTGCCAAGTTCGCCTTTATGACCCTCCACCCACACAGTACACATCAACAATGGTGGTGAGGACGACATACAAACAAATCAACATCTATCCAAGAGTGGCATAGCCTTCTAGCCTTGAATATGTTACACATAAACAACACACAACACAGAACAAACTGGTAAGCCTCGAAAGGAATTTTTGGTTAATCAAAGAATGAAATAGTGAGGCCAAGATAGGATATAACGAAATTGGACAATGGGGGAATACTCTCTTTCTATTTAACTCCCCTCCACCAAAATTGATTACGATACCAATCATCTAGCAATGAGTGGGTCAGAGCCAAAGGGAGACAAACAAAGCATCATTCTCAATAAAGAATGTGCCAAGTTCGCCTTTATGACCCTTCACCCACGCAGTACACATCAACAATGGTGGGGAGGACAACATTGGTGGATGGGAGTTAATTAGAAAGAGAGTATTCCCCCTTTGTTCAATTTCAGTATCTCCTTTCTTAGCCTCACTATTTCATTCTTTGATTAACGAAAACAGACAAAAGATGAACTCACAATTTCCACCACTATTACTTTTATTCGCAATAACAAAATTGAAGACGTTGATTCGCACAAAACATTAGGTGTTGTCATTGATTGGACAGACCATATCTGTAAGTCTTTATGGAAAGGTCTGTCTAGAAAAATACTTCAGCTAACCAAAGTAAAGCATTTTCTTGATATCCATTATCGTAAACTTTTCTTTAATGCACACATTCTCTCAATGATCGATTATGCTTCAACTTTATAGGGTAATTGCAGAGATACCAATTTAAAGATTATCCATCGTATGTACACAAAAACAATACAAATAATCTTGCTAAAATCAAGCTCACTTACCATTGAAGACATAAAACAACTGGATATACTAAACCTTCAAGACAGACTTTTCCTTGACAAGGCAATCTGCATGCATAATATTGTCAACGGAAATGCTCCAAAAAAGATAGCATACAAATTTAAGACAAACACAAGCAGACACACCCATTCGCTATTATTTCCTAGACCAAATAATAATCTATTCAAATCTAGTCTCCTCTATTCGGGTGGAGATTTATGGAACAAATTACCCTCCAATTAAAAACCCATAACAAACAAGAACTCTTTCAAGAAAACAATGAAAATATATCTCTTCAGCAGAACATAATCTCTCACTTTATTTTCCTCTTATTTGAAATGAGGGTCAAAATAGAGAAACTGTATTGATATGTGAATGTGATGTCAAAATTAAGAATTGATGTATATATTGTATATATTGTACATACTATGTTACTCTCCCACTCCCCACGCTCTTCCTGGTTTTAGTAGCTTGTTTGTTTCTTGTTGTTTCACTCTTTGCCCCTTTCTGTATTGATTACCACTTTGTCCCTTTCTGTATTGTTTCACTCTTTGCCCCTTTCTGTATTGTTTACCACTTTGCCCCTTTCTGTATTGTTTACCACTTTGCCCCTTTCTGTATTGTTTCACTCTTTGCCCCTTTCTGTATTGTTTACCACTTTGCCCCTTTCTGTATTGTTTACCACTTTGCCCCTTTCTGTATTGTTTACCACTTTGCCCCTTTCTGTATTGTTTACCACTTTGCCCCTTTCTGTATTGTTTACCACTTTGCCCCTTTCTGTATTGTTTACCACTTTGCCCCTTTCTGTATTGTTTACCACTTTGCCCCTTTCTGTATTGTTTACCACTTTGCCCCTTTCTGTATTGTTTACCACTTTGCCCCTTTCTGTATTGTTTACCACTTTGCCCCTTTCTGTATTGTTTACCACTTTGCCCCTTTCTGTATTGTTTACCACTTTGCCCCTTTCTGTATTGTTTACCACTTTGCCCCTTTCTGTATTGTTTCACTCTTTGCCCCTTTCTTTATTGTTTACCACTTTGCCCCTTTCTGTATTGTTTAAGTCTTTGCACTTTCTGTATTGTTTACCACTTTGCCCCTTTCTGTATTGATTACCACTTTGCCCCTTTCTGTATTGTTTATCACTTTGGAATCTTTAGTTCCTTTGTTTTTTTTATTTTTTTTTACGGATGGCTTGATGAACAAAAGTGTATTATTTTCTTATTCAATGTTCCATCTGGAAATAACATTTTGACTTGACACACACACACAAGTCAAAAGATGTCACAAGTCACGCACGCACGCACGCACGCACGCACGCACGCACGCACGCACGCACGCACGCACGCACGCACGCACGCACGCACGCACGCACGCACGCACGCACGCACGCACGCACGCACGCACGCACGCACGCACGCACGCACGCACGCACGCACGCACGCACGCAACGCACGCACACACACACACACACACACACACACACACACACACACACATTATACGAAAAGTACTGAATTAACTGAAGTGACAGTTCCATTCGATAAGTCACTAGACTTTGTCGAATTGTTTATAGTTGTTGTTAAATCGCATGCTATTTTTAGTTATTATTTGTTTATATACTAATTCTATCCAGGACTTGAAACAGTTTCATTGTTTCTATTTACCCTATTACCCCATTCCCACTTTCTTATTCACTGTATTTATTTGACCATTTTCAATTAGTGCTGTGCATGTATTGATCTTATATTTTGATCATGTCTACTACTTTAGATAAATGGCCTTCACGGGAGGGACTCCGTATTGGATACCTCAATATAAATAGCGCCAGAAATAAGACAGATGAAATATCAACAATATTACATAACAAAGGTAATCATTTTCATTTATTTTGTATAGCTGAATCCTGGCTAACTGATGTGATCCCCGACTCCCATATCTCCATGCCAAACTATGATATGATTCGCTTAGATCCCATGGCACCCCGTTCAACTGGTTTGCTTTTATATTGTACTCGTTCATTAACTCTCAAGAGAATACCTCATTTAGAAAATCATAACATAGAGAGCATTTGGGTTGAAATAAGTCTAAAGCATTATAAACCATTCATGGTGGGGTTCATCTACAGAAATCCTGCAGAAAAAGTTGACTGGTATGACAGATTTAATTCGATGATGGATGCTGCAATCCTTGAATCGAAAGAAATAATACTATTTGGCGACTTTAATATTGATTTAACATTGTCAGGGACAAAATGGAAACAAATGTATGAACTTTATGATTTGGAACAAATAATTGACGTTCCGACTCGTATCACAAATCATTCAAGAACTCTAATTGACCACATCTATGTCAACAACAAAGCTAATATAATAGAAGCGTCCTCTGTACAGACCTGTTGTAGTGATCATTCCTCTGTTTGCTTAACTTGGAAGAAAAAAGGTGTCAAAATTCCTAAGTCCGGTCACAAAGAAATATTTTATAGGTGCTTCAGGAACTTCGATCAAAATTCATTTCTGAATGACTTAATTAATTCGGATTTAGATTATGTTTATCAAATTAGGGACCCGGACTTAGCGATAGAGTTTTGGATACATACATTTCAGGAAATATATGACCAACATGCTCCCTTAATTAAAAAGAGAGTTAAACACACCAACAAACCCCCTTGGTTAACTAAAGATATAGACAATGAGGGATATAAAAGAGATAGCTTACTTACTTCAAAAGACAGAAAGGCATTCAATAAACAGAGGAATAAAGTGAACTCAATGAAGAGAAGGGCAATGAAAACATACTTTCAAGATTTGGTAACTTCCTCCCAGAATCAGAAATCAATTTGGAAAGCTATTAACCTTTTGACTAACAGAAATTCTGACCATAAAGCGCATTGTCCAATATCATAATTATCACCTGATGATTTAAACTCTCATTTCGCTAATGTTGCTGATAAGTTAATCACCAATGACAAAACGCATGAAAATGATTTACAAGAACTGGGTGATTACTGTCGTTCAAAAAATATTTCAACACCCTTTACCATACTGCCCATTTCTGTGACTGAAACGTTGAATTACTTATTGAAAAAAGCTGTCAAGCTTACTCCTTTATCCTCAATAAAGATCATTTTGACTTGACTTGACACACACACACACACACACACACACACACACACACACACACACACACACACACACACACACACACACACACACACACACACACACACACACACACACACACACACACACACACACACACACACACACACACACACACACACACACACACACACACACACACACACAACAACAACAACAACAACAACAACAACAAACATACAGTATTTATACGGCGCTGAATCTTGATATAAATCAAATCAAAGCGCACACACACGTTAGCATTCAAAGCGCATTCAAACAAAAACGCAATACAAAGCGAACACACACGGATAACATAAATGGAATATAGCAGAAACAGACCTAATGGCAAGAGAGAGAAGATAAAGAGAGAGGAGCTTTAATGACGGGGAAACAGGTGGGTTTTGAGGTTAGCTTTGAAAGCAGAGAGAGTCGGTCGCTGACGGAGGGAGAGAGGAAGTTTGTTCCAGGAGGTTGGTCCTGAGACAGCAAAAGAGCGCCGACCAACAGTTGAAAGCTTATACCTAGGGATCTGGAGAGAAAGAGGGTCAGAAACTGAACGTAAAGTGCGAGCTGGCGTATAGATGGAAATATTGTCGCAGAGGTAAGATGGAGCAGCTTTATGAATAGATTTATAGCAAAGTGTGTTTAATTTATACTCAATTCTGTCTGCGACAGGAAGCCAGTGCAAAGAACGCAGAAGAGGGCTAACATGATCGAACTTTTTCTTCCTAAGGACAAGACGAGCAGCTGTGTTTTGAATACGCTGGAGACAAGATAGAGAAGAGACTGATAGGCCAGAAAGGAGAGCATTACAGTAGTCAATACGAGATAGGATGAGGGAAGTAACAAGCTTTGCTGTGGCTTCATCTGAGAGGTATTTACGAATATAGCCAATGCAACGAATTTGATAGTAGCAGGACTGACAGGTCTGAGTCAGGAAACTCTGCATGGAAAGAGTATTGTCCAAAGTGACACCTAAGTTTTTGACTGAGTCTGAGAGGGGAATGATATTGTTACCCAGTTGGATTGACTCTATGGAAACAGAGGCTAGTTTGTTTTTTGTCCCTACAAGCATTGCTTCGGTTTTTTCACCATTTAATTGAAGTTTATTTTGAACCATCCAATTTTGAATATCAATATAGCAGTTGTTACTTTCTGTAAGAATGGAATCTAGATCTTCAGGGGTTGTACTGTTTTGGAGTTGTGAGTCATCTGCATAGAAGTGATGTTTCATGTTGTGCTGGTCGATGACATTGGCAAGAGGTGACGTATACAAAGTAAACAAGACAGGACCAAGCACAGACCCATGGGGGACTCCACAAGAAAGCCTAACCTGTTCAGACTGACGACCATTGACCAGAACTGATTGAAAACGATCAGAAAGGTAAGAGGAAAACCAAGAAAGAGCAGGGCCCTTAATTCCAAAAGTATGTTCAAGACGAGACAGAAGAATGGAGTGGTCTATGGTATCAAAGGCAGCAGAGAGATCAAGAAGTGTAAAAAGAGAGATTTGACCAGCATCAGAAGCAAGTAAGAGGTCATTGACGATTTGAACAAGGGCTGTTTCAGTACTGTGGTTGGTTCTATAGGCAGACTGATAAGGATGATGAAGATTGTTTGAGGATAGATGATCGTTAAGTTGTTTCAGAACAGTCTTCTCAAGGAGTTTGGAGAGAAAAGGGAGGTTAGATACAGGTCTGTAGTTTTTCAGATTATTAGGATCCAGATTGTTCTTCTTGAGAAGGGGCCTTACAAGAGCGGTTTTGAAAGCAGAAGGAAACACACCTGAAACTAAAGAAGAATTGATGATGTTGGTGATTGATGGCAGAAGGTGTTGATAGATTTGTGAGAAAAGAGAGGCTGGGATGGGGTCAAGATCACAGGATTTAAAATGCATTTCTTTCAAAGTAGAAAGAACTTCGGTCTCAGACACCGGCTTGAAAGAGAGAAGGGGGACACCAGTGAATGATGGGTCTGGAATAGTTGGTTGAAAAGGCATGGAGTCGATTTTTGATCGTAGATCGATAATCTTGGTGGAGAAGAAGGAGGAAAAGGTTTCTGGCAGTTTGTCAGGACTGATATTTGATGGCAGAGGACTTGATTTCTTGTTGCCTAGGAGATCAGACATGGTGGAGAACAGGACCTTTGTTGTGTTGGCTTCAAGAATTTTAGATGAAAAATAGCTTGTTTTTGCCTTGGCCAGAAGAAGAGTGAAGATGTTACGGAAAAACTTATATATCTGACGATGTATCTGACGACACACACACACACACACACACACACACACACACACACACACACACACACACACACACACACACACACACACACACTTGAATGTAAAACCCAAGGGTGTTCTGAATAAGATTGTGAATGTTTGCAGCAAGATCGTGGGTAGAAAACAAGACAGCTTGTATTTGTTGCATGAAAAATGTGTAGTTCAAAAAGCCAGGGAGATCGCTAATGATTGCTATGAACTATTGCCATCTGATAGATGGTTCCGCATTATTCGTTGTAGAACAATTATAAATTCAGCTAGTTTTGTCCCTAAGTCAGTCGAACTTCTGAACAAGATCTCTGCTAAGACCAAATAATGAGGAATTATGTATTAGCTTAGGCCTAGAGGTATATCTGGTCAATCTGTACAGTAGTGTGTGTGTATGTTTGTGTCTATGTGTGTGAGCGTGTGTGCGTGCGTGCGTGCGTGTGTGTGCGTACGTGCGTGCGTGCGTGTGTGTGTGTGTGTGTGTGTCTGTCCGTATGTCTCTATGTCTGTGTGTATGTGTGTGTGTGAGAGAGAGAGAGAGAGACATAGAGAGAGAGAGAGGAGAGAGAGAGAGAGAGAGAGAGAGAGAGAGAGAGAGAGAGAGAGAGAGAGAGAGAGAGAGAGAGAGAGACAGAGACAGAGACAGAGACAGAGACAGAGACAGAGACAGAGAGAAGAGGGAGGCGCATGAAATGTTGGGAACGGGAAGGGACCAAATATATGTGAAAGCTTGGGGTGACTTGGATAGGGTGGGGGTTTATGGTAGGGTGGTAGTGAACAAATGAATGCGATAATAGAAATGGTGGGAAAGAGGGCAGTTCTTAATGTTTTGATTGTCGCTTCTATCGACCCTAACTATATTCATTTGTTTTGGTTCTTTCCCCGAAGCATGATTTGTCATTCATTTTTCCTTAGTTTTGTTTCCATTTTTCATGCATGCAAATGTGTTTCTTTGATTGTATTGTGCTTGTACGAGACCACGCTGTAATTTCACCTAACGTGATAATAAAGTATTTTTGACTTTTGACTTTTGTATTTGACTTGACTTGACACACCGACGCACGAAGAGAGAGACAGAAAAACAAAGATAAATCCTCAGAATCTCAATTGAAAACGAAGGAGTGATCATCTGTCTCCAGCTCCGTGCCCAGTGGTGCAGACGAAGGAGTGATCATCTGTCTCCAGCTCCGTGCCCAGTGGTGCAACTGGCTGCCTAACACCCCATCCCGTACACTCACTGTCTCCTAGTCACTATGAAGATGTACACTCACTGTCTCCTAGTCACTATGAAGATGTACACTCACTGTCTCCTAGTCACTATGAAGATGTACACTCACTGTCTCCTAGTCACTATGAAGATGTACACTCACTGTCTCCTAGTCACTATGAAGATGTACACTCACTGTACACTCACTGTCTCCTAGTCACTATGAAGATGTACACTCACTGTCTCCTAGTCACTATGAAGATGTACACTCACTGTCTCCTAGTCACTATGAAGATGTACACTCACTGTCTCCTAGTCACTATGAAGATGTACACTCACTGTCTCCTAGTCACTATGAAGATGTACACTCACTGTCTCCTAGTCACTATGAAGATGTACACTCACTGTCTCCTAGTCACTATGAAGATGTACACTCACTGTCTCCTAGTCACTATGAAGATGTACACTCACTGTCTCCTAGTCACTATGAAGATGTACACTACACTCACTGTCTCCTAGTCACTATGAAGATGTACACTCACTGTCTCCTAGTCACTATGAAGATGTACACTCACTGTCTCCTAGTCACTATGAAGATGTACACTCACTGTCTCCTAGTCACTATGAAGATGTACACTCACTGTCTCCTAGTCACTATGAAGATGTACACTCACTGTCTCCTAGTCACTATGAAGATGTACACTCACTGTCTCCTAGTCACTATGAAGATGTACACTCACTGTCTCCTAGTCACTATGAAGATGTACACTCACTGTCTCCTAGTCACTATGAAGATGTACACTCACTGTCTCCTAGTCACTATGAAGATGTACACTCACTGTCTCCTAGTCACTATGAAGATGTACACTCACTGTCTCCTAGTCACTATGAAGATGTACACTCACTGTCTCCTCACTGTCACTATGAAGATGTACACTCACTGTCTCCTAGTCACTATGAAGATGTCACTGTCTCCTCACACTCCTAGTCACTATGAAGATGTACACTCACTGTCTCCTAGTCACTATGAAGATGTACACTCACTGTCTCCTAGTCACTATGAAGATGTACACTCACTGTCTCCTAGTCACTATGAAGATGTAACTCACTGTCTCCTGGTCACTATGAAGAGTATGTATACTCACTGTCTCCTAGTCACTATGAAGATGTACACTCACTGTCTCCTAGTCACTATGAAGATGTACACTCACTGTCTCCTAGTCACTATGAAGATGTACACTCACTGTCTCCTAGTCACTATGAAGATGTACACTCACTGTCTCCTAGTCACTATGAAGATGTACACTCACTGTCTCCTAGTCACTATGAAGATGTACACTCACTGTCTCCTAGTCACTATGAAGATGTACACTCACTGTCTCCTAGTCACTATGAAGATGTACACTCACTGTCTCCTAGTCACTATGAAGATGTACACTCACTGTCTCCTAGTCACTATGAAGATGTACACTCACTGTCTCCTAGTCACTATGAAGATGTACACTCACTGTCTCCTAGTCACTATGAAGATGTACACTCACTGTCTCCTAGTCACTATGAAGATGTACACTCACTGTCTCCTAGTCACTATGAAGATGTACACTCACTGTCTCCTAGTCACTATGAAGATGTACACTCACTGTCTCCTCAGTCACTATGAAGATGTACACTCACTGTCTCCTAGTCACTATGAAGATGTACACTCACTGTCTCCTAGTCACTATGAAGATGTACACTCACTGTCTCCTGAAGATGTACACTACTGTCTCCTGGTCACTATGAAGATGTACACTCACTGTCTCCTAGTCACTATGAAGATGTACACTCACTGTCTCCTAGTCACTATGAAGATGTACACTCACTGTCTCCTAGTCACTATGAAGATGTACACTCACTGTCTCCTAGTCACTATGAAGATGTACACTCACTGTCTCCTAGTCACTATGAAGATGTACACTCACTGTCTCCTAGTCACTATGAAGATGTACACTCACTGTCTCCTAGTCACTATGAAGATGTACACTCACTGTCTCCTAGTCACTATGAAGATGTACACTCACTGTCTCCTAGTCACTATGAAGATGTACACTCACTGTCTCCTAGTCACTATGAAGATGTACACTCACTGTCTCCTAGTCACTATGAAGATGTACACTCACTGTCTCCTAGTCACTATGAAGATGTACACTCACTGTCTCCTAGTCACTATGAAGATGTACACTCACTGTCTCCTAGTCACTATGAAGATGTACACTCACTGTCTCCTAGTCACTATGAAGATGTACACTCACTGTCTCCTAGTCACTATGAAGATGTACACTCACTGTCTCCTAGTCACTATGAAGATGTACACTCACTGTCTCCTAGTCACTATGAAGATGTACACTCACTGTCTCCTAGTCACTATGAAGATGTACACTCACTGTCTCCTAGTCACTATGAAGATGTACACTCACTGTCTCCTAGTCACTATGAAGATGTACACTCACTGTCTCCTAGTCACTATGAAGATGTACACTCACTGTCTCCTAGTCACTATGAAGATGTACACTCACTGTCTCCTGGTCACTATGAAGATGTACACTCACTGTCTCCTAGTCACTATGAAGATGTACACTCACTGTCTCCTAGTCACTATGAAGATGTGAAGATGTACACTCACTGTCTCCTAGTCACTATGAAGATGTACACTCACTGTCTCCTAGTCACTATGAAGATGTACACTCACTGTCTCCTCAGTCACTATGAAGATGTACACTCACTGTCTCCTAGTCACTATGAAGATGTACACTCACTGTCTCCTAGTCACTATGAAGATGTACACTCACTGTCTCCTAGTCACTATGAAGATGTACACTCACTGTCTCCTAGTCACTATGAAGATGTACACTCACTGTCTCCTAGTCACTATGAAGATGTACACTCACTGTCTCCTAGTCACTATGAAGATGTACACTCACTGTCTCCTAGTCACTATGAAGATGTACACTCACTGTCTCCTAGTCACTATGAAGATGTACACTCACTGTCTCCTAGTCACTATGAAGATGTACACTCACTGTCTCCTAGTCACTATGAAGATGTACACTCACTGTCTCCTAGTCACTATGAAGATGTACACTCACTGTCTCCTAGTCACTATGAAGATGTACACTCACTGTCTCCTAGTCACTATGAAGATGTACACTCACTGTCTCCTAGTCACTATGAAGATGTACACTCACTGTCTCCTAGTCACTATGAAGATGTACACTCACTGTCTCCTAGTCACTATGAAGATGTACACTCACTGTCTCCTAGTCACTATGAAGATGTACACTCACTGTCTCCTAGTCACTATGAAGATGTACACTCACTGTCTCCTAGTCACTATGAAGAGTACACTCACTGTCTCCTGTCACTATGAAGATGTACACTCACTGTCTCCTAGTCACTATGAAGATGTACACTCACTGTCTCCTAGTCACTATGAAGATGTACACTCACTGTCTCCTAGTCACTATGAAGATGTACACTCACTGTCTCCTAGTCACTATGAAGATGTACACTCACTGTCTCCTAGTCACTATGAAGATGTACACTCACTGTCTCCTAGTCACTATGAAGATGTACACTCACTGTCTCCTAGTCACTATGAAGATGTACACTCACTGTCTCCTAGTCACTATGAAGATGTACACTCACTGTCTCCTAGTCACTATGAAGATGTACACTCACTGTCTCCTGGTCACTATGAAGATGTACACTCACTGTCTCCTAGTCACTATGAAGATGTACACTCACTGTCTCCTAGTCACTATGAAGATGTACACTCACTGTCTCCTAGTCACTATGAAGATGTACACTCACTGTCTCCTAGTCACTATGAAGATGTACACTCACTGTCTCCTAGTCACTATGAAGATGTACACTCACTGTCTCCTAGTCACTATGAAGATGTACACTCACTGTCTCCTAGTCACTATGAAGATGTACACTCACTGTCTCCTAGTCACTATGAAGATGTACACTCACTGTCTCACTAGTCACTATGAAGATGTACACTCACTGTCTCCTAGTCACTATGAAGATGTACACTCACTGTCTCCTAGTCACTATGAAGATGTACACTCACTGTCTCCTAGTCACTATGAAGATGTACACTCACTGTCTCCTAGTCACTATGAAGATGTACACTCACTGTCTCCTAGTCACTATGAAGATGTACACTCACTGTCTCCTAGTCACTATGAAGATGTACACTCACTGTCTCCTAGTCACTATGAAGATGTACACTCACTGTCTCCTAGTCACTATGAAGATGTACACTCACTGTCTCCTAGTCACTATGAAGATGTACACTCACTGTCTCCTAGTCACTATGAAGATGTACACTCACTGTCTCCTAGTCACTATGAAGATGTACACTCACTGTCTCCTAGTCACTATGAAGATGTACACTCACTGTCTCCTAGTCACTATGAAGATGTACACTCACTGTCTCCTAGTCACTATGAAGATGTACACTCACTGTCTCCTAGTCACTATGAAGATGTACACTCACTGTCTCCTAGTCACTATGAAGATGTACACTCACTGTCTCCTAGTCACTATGAAGATGTACACTCACTGTCTCCTAGTCACTATGAAGATGTACACTCACTGTCTCCTAGTCACTATGAAGATGTACACTCACTGTCTCCTAGTCACTATGAAGATGTACACTCACTGTCTCCTAGTCACTATGAAGATGTACACTCACTGTCTCCTAGTCACTATGAAGATGTACACTCACTGTCTCCTAGTCACTATGAAGATGTACACTCACTGTCTCCTAGTCACTATGAAGATGTACACTCACTGTCTCCTAGTCACTATGAAGATGTACACTCACTGTCTCCTAGTCACTATGAAGATGTACACTCACTGTACACTCACTGTACACTCTCCTAGTCCTAGTCACTATGAAGATGTACACTCACTGTCTCCTAGTCACTATGAAGATGTACACTCACTGTCTCCTAGTCACTATGAAGATGTACACTCATGTACACTACACTGTCTCCTAGTCACTATGAAGATGTACACTCACTGTCTCCTAGTCACTATGAAGATGTACACTCACTGTCTCCTAGTCACTATGAAGATGTACACTCACTGTCTCCTAGTCACTATGAAGATGTACACTCACTGTCTCCTAGTCACTATGAAGATGTACACTCACTGTCTCCTAGTCACTATGAAGATGTACACTCACTGTCTCCTAGTCACTATGAAGATGTACACTCACTGTCTCCTAGTCACTATGAAGATGTACACTCACTGTCTCCTAGTCACTATGAAGATGTACACTCACTGTCTCCTAGTCACTATGAAGATGTACACTCACTGTCTCCTAGTCACTATGAAGATGTACACTCACTGTCTCCTAGTCACTATGAAGATGTACACTCACTGTCTCCTGTCTCCTAGTCACTATGAAGATGTACACTCACTGTCTCCTAGTCACTATGAAGATGTACACTCACTGTCTCCTAGTCACTATGAAGATGTACACTCACTGTCTCCTAGTCACTATGAAGATGTACACTCACTGTCTCCTAGTCACTATGAAGATGTACACTCACTGTCTCCTAGTCACTATGAAGATGTACACTCACTGTCTCCTAGTCACTATGAAGATGTACACTCACTGTCTCCTAGTCACTATGAAGATGTACACTCACTGTCTCCTAGTCACTATGAAGATGTACACTCACTGTCTCCTAGTCACTATGAAGATGTACACTCACTGTCTCCTAGTCACTATGAAGATGTACACTCACTGTCTCCTAGTCACTATGAAGATGTACACTCACTGTCCTAGTCACTATGAAGATGTACACTCACTGTCTCCTAGTCACTATGAAGATGTACACTCACTGTCTCCTAGTCACTATGAAGATGTACACTCACTGTCTCCTAGTCACTATGAAGATGTACACTCACTGTCTCCTAGTCACTATGAAGATGTACACTCACTGTCTCCTAGTCACTATGAAGATGTACACTCACTGTCTCCTAGTCACTATGAAGATGTACACTCACTGTCTCCTAGTCACTATGAAGATGTACACTCACTGTCTCCTAGTCACTATGAAGATGTACACTCACTGTCTCCTAGTCACTATGAAGATGTACACTCACTGTCTCCTAGTCACTATGAAGATGTACACTCACTGTCTCCTAGTCACTATGAAGATGTACACTCACTGTCTCCTAGTCACTATGAAGATGTACACTCACTGTCTCCTAGTCACTATGAAGATGTACACTCACTGTCTCCTAGTCACTATGAAGATGTACACTCACTGTCTCCTAGTCACTATGAAGATGTACACTCACTGTCTCCTAGTCACTATGAAGATGTACACTCACTGTCTCCTAGTCACTATGAAGATGTACACTCACTGTCTCCTAGTCACTATGAAGATGTACACTCACTGTCTCCTAGTCACTATGAAGATGTACACTCACTGTCTCCTAGTCACTATGAAGATGTACACTCACTATGAAGATGTCACTGATGTACACTCTGTCTCCTAGTCACTATGAAGATGTACACTCACTGTCTCCTAGTCACTATGAAGATGTACACTCACTGTCTCCTAGTCACTATGAAGATGTACACTCACTGTCTCCTAGTCACTATGAAGATGTACACTCACTGTCTCCTAGTCACTATGAAGATGTACACTCACTGTCTCCTAGTCACTATGAAGATGTACACTCACTGTCTCCTAGTCACTATGAAGATGTACACTCACTGTCTCCTGTCACACTCACTGTCTCCTAGTCACTATGAAGATGTACACTCACTGTCTCCTAGTCACTATGAAGATGTACACTCACTGTCTCCTAGTCACTATGAAGATGTACACTCACTGTCTCCTAGTCACTATGAAGATGTACACTCACTGTCTCCTAGTCACTATGAAGATGTACACTCACTGTCTCCTAGTCACTATGAAGATGTACACTCACTGTCTCCTAGTCACTATGAAGATGTACACTCACTGTCTCCTAGTCACTATGAAGATGTACACTCACTGTCTCCTAGTCACTATGAAGATGTACACTCACTGTCTCACTGTCTCCTAGTCACTATGAAGATGTACACTCACTGTCTCCTAGTCACTATGAAGATGTACACTCACTGTCTCCTAGTCACTATGAAGATGTACACTCACTGTCTCCTAGTCACTATGAAGATGTACACTCACTGTCTCCTAGTCACTATGAAGATGTACACTCACTGTCTCCTAGTCACTATGAAGATGTACACTCACTGTCTCCTAGTCACTATGAAGATGTACACTCACTGTCTCCTAGTCACTATGAAGATGTACACTCACTGTCTCCTAGTCACTATGAAGATGTACACTCACTGTCTCCTAGTCACTATGAAGATGTACACTCACTGTCTCCTAGTCACTATGAAGATGTACACTCACTGTCTCCTAGTCACTATGAAGATGTACACTCACTGTCTCCTAGTCACTATGAAGATGTACACTCACTGTCTCCTAGTCACTATGAAGATGTACACTCACTGTCTCCTAGTCACTATGAAGATGTACACTCACTGTCTCCTAGTCACTATGAAGATGTACACTCACTGTCTCCTAGTCACTATGAAGATGTACACTCACTGTCTCCTAGTCACTATGAAGATGTACACTCACTGTCTCCTAGTCACTATGAAGATGTACACTCACTGTCTCCTAGTCACTATGAAGATGTACACTCACTGTCTCCTAGTCACTATGAAGATGTACACTCACTGTCTCCTAGTCACTATGAAGATGTACACTCACTGTCTCCTAGTCACTATGAAGATGTACACTCACTGTCTCCTAGTCACTATGAAGATGTACACTCACTGTCTCCTAGTCACTATGAAGATGTACACTCACTGTCTCCTAGTCACTATGAAGATGTACACTCACTGTCTCCTAGTCACTATGAAGATGTACACTCACTGTCTCCTAGTCACTATGAAGATGTACACTCACTGTCTCCTAGTCACTATGAAGATGTACACTCACTGTCTCCTAGTCACTATGAAGATGTACACTCACTGTCTCCTAGTCACTATGAAGATGTACACTCACTGTCTCCTAGTCACTATGAAGATGTACACTCACTGTCTCCTAGTCACTATGAAGATGTACACTCACTGTCTCCTAGTCACTATGAAGATGTACACTCACTGTCTCCTAGTCACTATGAAGATGTACACTCACTGTCTCCTAGTCACTATGAAGATGTACACTCACTGTCTCCTAGTCACTATGAAGATGTACACTCACTGTCTCCTAGTCACTATGAAGATGTACACTCACTGTCTCCTAGTCACTATGAAGATGTACACTCACTGTCTCCTAGTCACTATGAAGATGTACACTCACTGTCTCCTAGTCACTATGAAGATGTACACTCACTGTCTCCTAGTCACTATGAAGATGTACACTCACTGTCTCCTAGTCACTATGAAGATGTACACTCACTGTCTCCTAGTCACTATGAAGATGTACACTCACTGTCTCCTAGTCACTATGAAGATGTACACTCACTGTCTCCTAGTCACTATGAAGATGTACACTCACTGTCTCCTAGTCACTATGAAGATGTACACTCACTGTCTCCTAGTCACTATGAAGATGTACACTCACTGTCTCCTAGTCACTATGAAGATGTACACTCACTGTCTCCTAGTCACTATGAAGATGTACACTCACTGTCTCCTAGTCACTATGAAGATGTACACTCACTGTCTCCTAGTCACTATGAAGATGTACACTCACTGTCTCCTAGTCACTATGAAGATGTACACTCACTGTCTCCTAGTCACTATGAAGATGTACACTCACTGTCTCCTAGTCACTATGAAGATGTACACTCACTGTCTCCTAGTCACTATGAAGATGTACACTCACTGTCTCCTAGTCACTATGAAGATGTACACTCACTGTCTCCTATGTCACTATGAAGATGTACACTCACTGTCTCCTAGTCACTATGAAGATGTACACTCACTGTCTCCTAGTCACTATGAAGATGTACACTCACTGTCTCCTAGTCACTATGAAGATGTACACTCACTGTCTCCTAGTCACTATGAAGATGTACACTCACTGTCTCCTAGTCACTATGAAGATGTACACTCACTGTCTCCTAGTCACTATGAAGATGTACACTCACTGTCTCCTAGTCACTATGAAGATGTACACTCACTGTCTCCTAGTCACTATGAAGATGTACACTCACTGTCTCCTAGTCACTATGAAGATGTACACTCACTGTCTCCTAGTCACTATGAAGATGTACACTCACTGTCTCCTAGTCACTATGAAGATGTACACTCACTGTCTCCTAGTCACTATGAAGATGTACACTCACTGTCTCCTAGTCACTATGAAGATGTACACTCACTGTCTCCTAGTCACTATGAAGATGTACACTCACTGTCTCCTAGTCACTATGAAGATGTACACTCACTGTCTCCTAGTCACTATGAAGATGTACACTCACTGTCTCCTAGTCACTATGAAGATGTACACTCACTGTCTCCTAGTCACTATGAAGATGTACACTCACTGTCTCCTAGTCACTATGAAGATGTACACTCACTGTCTCCTAGTCACTATGAAGATGTACACTCACTGTCTCCTAGTCACTATGAAGATGTACACTCACTGTCTCCTAGTCACTATGAAGATGTACACTCACTGTCTCCTAGTCACTATGAAGATGTACACTCACTGTCTCCTAGTCACTATGAAGATGTACACTCACTGTCTCCTAGTCACTATGAAGATGTACACTCACTGTCTCCTAGTCACTATGAAGATGTACACTCACTGTCTCCTAGTCACTATGAAGATGTACACTCACTGTCTCCTAGTCACTATGAAGATGTACACTCACTGTCTCCTAGTCACTATGAAGATGTACACTCACTGTCTCCTAGTCACTATGAAGATGTACACTCACTGTCTCCTAGTCACTATGAAGATGTACACTCACTGTCTCCTAGTCACTATGAAGATGTACACTCACTGTCTCCTAGTCACTATGAAGATGTACACTCACTGTCTCCTAGTCACTATGAAGATGTACACTCACTGTCTCCTAGTCACTATGAAGATGTACACTCACTGTCTCCTAGTCACTATGAAGATGTACACTCACTGTCTCCTAGTCACTATGAAGATGTACACTCACTGTCTCCTAGTCACTATGAAGATGTACACTCACTGTCTCCTAGTCACTATGAAGATGTACACTCACTGTCTCCTAGTCACTATGAAGATGTACACTCACTGTCTCCTAGTCACTATGAAGATGTACACTCACTGTCTCCTAGTCACTATGAAGATGTACACTCACTGTCTCCTAGTCACTATGAAGATGTACACTCACTGTCTCCTAGTCACTATGAAGATGTACACTCACTGTCTCCTAGTCACTATGAAGATGTACACTCACTGTCTCCTAGTCACTATGAAGATGTACACTCACTGTCTCCTAGTCACTATGAAGATGTACACTCACTGTCTCCTAGTCACTATGAAGATGTACACTCACTGTCTCCTAGTCACTATGAAGATGTACACTCACTGTCTCCTAGTCACTATGAAGATGTACACTCACTGTCTCCTAGTCACTATGAAGATGTACACTCACTGTCTCCTAGTCACTATGAAGATGTACACTCACTGTCTCCTAGTCACTATGAAGATGTACACTCACTGTCTCCTAGTCACTATGAAGATGTACACTCACTGTCTCCTAGTCACTATGAAGATGTACACTCACTGTCTCCTAGTCACTATGAAGATGTACACTCACTGTCTCCTAGTCACTATGAAGATGTACACTCACTGTCTCCTAGTCACTATGAAGATGTACACTCACTGTCTCCTAGTCACTATGAAGATGTACACTCACTGTCTCCTAGTCACTATGAAGATGTACACTCACTGTCTCCTAGTCACTATGAAGATGTACACTCACTGTCTCCTAGTCACTATGAAGATGTACACTCACTGTCTCCTAGTCACTATGAAGATGTACACTCACTGTCTCCTAGTCACTATGAAGATGTACACTCACTGTCTCCTAGTCACTATGAAGATGTACACTCACTGTCTCCTGAAGATGTCACTATGAAGATGTACACTCACTGTCTCCTAGTCACTATGAAGATGTACACTCACTGTCTCCTAGTCACTATGAAGATGTACACTCACTGTCTCCTAGTCACTATGAAGATGTACACTCACTGTCTCCTAGTCACTATGAAGATGTACACTCACTGTCTCCTAGTCACTATGAAGATGTACACTCACTGTCTCCTAGTCACTATGAAGATGTACACTCACTGTCTCCACTGTCACTATGAAGATGTACACTCACTGTCTCCTAGTCACTATGAAGATGTACACTCACTGTCTCCTAGTCACTATGAAGATGTACACTCACTGTCTCCTAGTCACTATGAAGATGTACACTCACTGTCTCCTAGTCACTATGAAGATGTACACTCACTGTCTCCTAGTCACTATGAAGATGTACACTCACTGTCTCCTAGTCACTATGAAGATGTACACTCACTGTCTCCTAGTCACTATGAAGATGTACACTCACTGTCTCCTAGTCACTATGAAGATGTACACTCACTGTCTCCTAGTCACTATGAAGATGTACACTCACTGTCTCCTAGTCACTATGAAGATGTACACTCACTGTCTCCTAGTCACTGTCTCCTGTCTCCTAGTCACTATGAAGATGTACACTCACTGTCTCCTGGTCACTATGAAGATGTACACTCACTGAAGTCACTATGAAGATGTACACTCACTGTCTCCTAGTCACTATGAAGATGTACACTCACTGTCTCCTAGTCACTATGAAGATGTACACTCACTGTCTCCTAGTCACTATGAAGATGTACACTCACTGTCTCCTAGTCACTATGAAGATGTACACTCACTGTCTCCTAGTCACTATGAAGATGTACACTCACTGTCTCCTAGTCACTATGAAGATGTACACTCACTGTCTCCTAGTCACTATGAAGATGTACACTCACTGTCTCCTAGTCACTATGAAGATGTACACTCACTGTCTCCTAGTCACTATGAAGATGTACACTCACTGTCTCCTAGTCACTATGAAGATGTACACTCACTGTCTCCTAGTCACTATGAAGATGTACACTCACTGTCTCCTAGTCACTATGAAGATGTACACTCACTGTCTCCTAGTCACTATGAAGATGTACACTCACTGTCTCCTAGTCACTATGAAGATGTACACTCACTGTCTCCTAGTCACTATGAAGATGTACACTCACTGTCTCCTAGTCACTATGAAGATGTACACTCACTGTCTCCTAGTCACTATGAAGATGTACACTCACTGTCTCCTAGTCACTATGAAGATGTACACTCACTGTCTCCTAGTCACTATGAAGATGTACACTCACTGTCTCCTAGTCACTATGAAGATGTACACTCACTGTCTCCTAGTCACTATGAAGATGTACACTCACTGTCTCCTAGTCACTATGAAGATGTACACTCACTGTCTCCTAGTCACTATGAAGATGTACACTCACTGTCTCCTAGTCACTATGAAGATGTACACTCACTGTCTCCTAGTCACTATGAAGATGTACACTCACTGTCTCCTGAAGATGTCACTATGAAGATGTACACTCACTGTCTCCTAGTCACTATGAAGATGTACACTCACTGTCTCCTAGTCACTATGAAGATGTACACTCACTGTCTCCTAGTCACTATGAAGATGTCACTATGAAGATGTACACTCACTGTCTCCTAGTCACTATGAAGATGTACACTCACTGTCTCCTAGTCACTATGAAGATGTACACTCACTGTCTCCTAGTCACTATGAAGATGTACACTCACTGTCTCCTAGTCACTATGAAGATGTACACTCACTGTCTCCTAGTCACTATGAAGATGTACACTCACTGTCTCCTCACTGTGAAGATGTCACTATGAAGATGTACACTCACTGTCTCCTAGTCACTATGAAGATGTACACTCACTGTCTCCTAGTCACTATGAAGATGTACACTCACTGTCTCCTAGTCACTATGAAGATGTACACTCACTGTCTCCTAGTCACTATGAAGATGTACACTCACTGTCTCCTAGTCACTATGAAGATGTACACTCACTGTCTCCTAGTCACTATGAAGATGTACACTCACTGTCTCCTAGTCACTATGAAGATGTACACTCACTGTCTCCTAGTCACTATGAAGTCACTATGAAGATGTACACTCACTGTCTCCTAGTCACTATGAAGATGTACACTCACTGTCTCCTAGTCACTATGAAGATGTACACTCACTGTCTCCTAGTCACTATGAAGATGTACACTCACTGTCTCCTAGTCACTATGAAGATGTACACTCACTGTCTCCTAGTCACTATGAAGATGTACACTCACTGTCTCCTAGTCACTATGAAGATGTACACTCACTGTCTCCTAGTCACTATGAAGATGTACACTCACTGTCTCCTAGTCACTATGAAGATGTACACTCACTGTCTCCTAGTCACTATGAAGATGTACACTCACTGTCTCCTAGTCACTATGAAGATGTACACTCACTGTCTCCTAGTCACTATGAAGATGTACACTCACTGTCTCCTAGTCACTATGAAGATGTACACTCACTGTCTCCTAGTCACTATGAAGATGTACACTCACTGTCTCCTAGTCACTATGAAGATGTACACTCACTGTCTCCTAGTCACTATGAAGATGTACACTCACTGTCTCCTAGTCACTATGAAGATGTACACTCACTGTCTCCTAGTCACTATGAAGATGTACACTCACTGTCTCCTAGTCACTATGAAGATGTACACTCACTGTCTCCTAGTCACTATGAAGATGTACACTCACTGTCTCCTAGTCACTATGAAGATGTACACTCACTGTCTCCTAGTCACTATGAAGATGTACACTCACTCTGTCTCCTGGTCACTATGAAGATGTCACTCACTGTCTCCTGTCACTATGAAGATGTACACTCACTGTCTCCTAGTCACTATGAAGATGTACACTCACTGTCTCCTAGTCACTATGAAGATGTACACTCACTAGTAGTCACTATGAAGATGTACACTCACTGTCTCCTAGTCACTATGAAGATGTACACTCACTGTCTCCTAGTCACTATGAAGATGTACACTCACTGTCTCCTAGTCACTATGAAGATGTACACTCACTGTCTCCTAGTCACTATGAAGATGTACACTCACTGTCTCCTAGTCACTATGAAGATGTACACTCACTGTCTCCTAGTCACTATGAAGATGTACACTCACTGTCTCCTAGTCACTATGAAGATGTACACTCACTGTCTCCTAGTCACTATGAAGATGTACACTCACTGTCTCCTAGTCACTATGAAGATGTACACTCAAGTCACTATGAAGATGTACACTCACTGTCTCCTAGTCACTATGAAGATGTACACTCACTGTCTCCTAGTCACTATGAAGATGTACACTCACTGTCTCCTAGTCACTATGAAGATGTACACTCACTGTCTCCTAGTCACTATGAAGATGTACACTCACTGTCTCCTAGTCACTATGAAGATGTACACTCACTGTCTCCTAGTCACTATGAAGATGTACACTCACTGTCTCCTATGTCACTATGAAGATGTACACTCACTGTCTCCTAGTCACTATGAAGATGTACACTCACTGTCTCCTAGTCACTATGAAGATGTACACTCACTGTCTCCTAGTCACTATGAAGATGTACACTCACTGTCTCCTAGTCACTATGAAGATGTACACTCACTGTCTCCTAGTCACTATGAAGATGTACACTCACTGTCTCCTAGTCACTATGAAGATGTACACTCACTGTCTCCTAGTCACTATGAAGATGTACACTCACTGTCTCCTAGTCACTATGAAGATGTACACTCACTGTCTCCTAGTCACTATGAAGATGTACACTCACTGTCTCCTAGTCACTATGAAGATGTACACTCACTGTCTCCTAGTCACTATGAAGATGTACACTCACTGTCTCCTAGTCACTATGAAGATGTACACTCACTGTCTCCTAGTCACTATGAAGATGTACACTCACTGTCTCCTAGTCACTATGAAGATGTACACTCACTGTCTCCTAGTCACTATGAAGAATGTACACTCACTGTCTCCTAGTCACTATGAAGATGTACACTCACTGTCTCCTCAGTCACTATGAAGAGATGTCACTATGAAGATGTACACTCACTGTCTCCTAGTCACTATGAAGATGTACACTCACTGTCTCCTAGTCACTATGAAGATGTACACTCACTGTCTCCTAGTCACTATGAAGATGTACACTCACTGTCTCCTAGTCACTATGAAGATGTACACTCACTGTCTCCTAGTCACTATGAAGATGTACACTCACTGTCTCCTAGTCACTATGAAGATGTACACTCACTGTCTCCTAGTCACTATGAAGATGTACACTCACTGTCTCCTAGTCACTATGAAGATGTACACTCACTGTCTCCTAGTCACTATGAAGATGTACACTCACTGTCTCCTAGTCACTATGAAGATGTACACTCACTGTCTCCTAGTCACTATGAAGATGTACACTCACTGTCTCCTAGTCACTATGAAGATGTACACTCACTGTCTCCTAGTCACTATGAAGATGTACACTCACTGTCTCCTAGTCACTATGAAGATGTACACTCACTGTCTCCTAGTCACTATGAAGATGTACACTCACTGTCTCCTAGTCACTATGAAGATGTACACTCACTGTCTCCTAGTCACTATGAAGATGTACACTCACTGTCTCCTAGTCACTATGAAGATGTACACTCACTGTCTCCTAGTCACTATGAAGATGTACACTCACTGTCTCCTAGTCACTATGAAGATGTACACTCACTGTCTCCTAGTCACTATGAAGATGTACACTCACTGTCTCCTAGTCACTATGAAGATGTACACTCACTGTCTCCTAGTCACTATGAAGATGTACACTCACTGTCTCCTAGTCACTATGAAGATGTACACTCACTGTCTCCTAGTCACTATGAAGATGTACACTCACTGTCTCCTAGTCACTATGAAGATGTACACTCACTGTCTCCTAGTCACTATGAAGATGTACACTCACTGTCTCCTGTCACTATGAAGATGTACACTCAGTCACTATGAAGATGTACACTCACTGTCTCCTAGTCACTATGAAGATGTACACTCACTGTCTCCTAGTCACTATGAAGATGTACACTCACTGTCTCCTAGTCACTATGAAGATGTACACTCACTGTCTCCTAGTCACTATGAAGATGTACACTCACTGTCTCCTAGTCACTATGAAGATGTACACTCACTGTCTCCTAGTCACTATGAAGATGTACACTCACTGTCTCCTAGTCACTATGAAGATGTACACTCACTGTCTCCTAGTCACTATGAAGATGTACACTCACTGTCTCCTAGTCACTATGAAGATGTACACTCACTGTCTCCTAGTCACTGAAGATGTGGTCTCCTAGTCACTATGAAGATGTACACTCACTGTCTCACTGAAGATGTCACTATGAAGATGTACACTCACTGTCTCCTGGTCACTATGAAGATGTACACTCACTGTCTCCTAGTCACTATGAAGATGTACACTCACTGTATGAAAGGGGAAGTATTGTTCACTGTCTCCTGTCACTATGAAGATGTACACTCACTGTCTCCTTCACTTGAAGATGTACACTAAAGGTGCATTGCTATGAAGATATACACTCACTGTCTCCTGTGTCACTATGAAGATGTACAATAACTGTCTCCTGGTCACTTGAAGTGTGTACACTCACTGTCTCCTGGTCACTATGAAGATTACACTCACTGTCTCCTAGTCACTATGAAGATGTACACGATGTTTCCTAGTCACTATGAAGATGTACATCATGCATGAGCACTATCTAGTTTACCTCACTGTGTTGTATTAGTCGTGTTCTCGCCTATGAAGATGTAAAGGCAGATTGGAAGAAGGCTTGGTCTAACTCACTTTCAATCCTTGTGCAATAAAGTGTTTCAATCTGTCTCCTAGTCTACTCACTGTTTCCTTGTCACTATGAAGATGTACACTCTGTCTCCTAGTCACTATGAAGATGTACACTCTCTCCTAGTCACTATGAAGATGTACACTCACTCCTCTCTCAGTAGTTTCTGGTCACTCTCTGTCTCCTTCTCTCTCCTAGTTCTCACTGTCTCTCACTGTCTCCTAGTCACTATGAAGATGTCTCTCTCTCTTGGTCTCACTATGAAGATGTCTCCTCTATGAAGATGTCTCACTCTCTAGTCACTCTCACTGTCTCCTCACTATGAAGAT
The DNA here is from genome assembly GCA_017654935.2 of Phymorhynchus buccinoides. Taxonomy (NCBI): domain Eukaryota; kingdom Metazoa; phylum Mollusca; class Gastropoda; order Neogastropoda; family Raphitomidae; genus Phymorhynchus; species Phymorhynchus buccinoides. Next base: position 1,611,428 of record CM065680.1, on the reverse strand, counting down.
CTCTCTCTCTCTCTCTCTCTCTCTCTCTCTCTCTCTCTCTCTCTCTCTCTCTCTCTCTCTCTACACTCACTGTCTCCTAGTCACTATGAAGATGTCTCACTGTCTCCTAGTCACTCTCTCACTATGAAGATGTACACTCACTGTCTCCTAGTCACTATCTCTCTCAATCTGTCTCTCTCTCTCTCTCCTCTCTCTCAGGTATCTCAATATGACGTCACTGTACACTCGTGTCTACTCGTTTCTTTGCAGTCTCTCTGTCTCTCTCTCTCTCTCTCTCTCTCTCTCTCTCTCTCTCTCTCTCTCTCTCTCTGTCTCTCTCTCTCTCTCTCTCTCTCTCTCTCTCTCTCCCTAAAACGTACTCAGTCAAGGGAGTTCCAGTCCTCAGAAAGAACAGCCGCCTGCATCCCCCCCCCCCCCCCCTACCCACTACTTGTTCCAGGTCTTCATCTCCTGAAGTCACTCAGCCAGAAGGAGAGGAAGGGGAGGAGGGTGTGTGACGCTGATGGTTGACAGGATTGTTACGTCAACGTTGTTATTTTCCGTTTCTTTGTTCAGTTTGCTTTCTTCCGCATTGCTTTTTATGTTATTGTTTTGTTGTTACTCTTGCGGTTATTGATTTTGGTAATAGTGCATGGTGTTGTCCGTGTTAGCATTGTCGTACTATTTGTTGTTGTTGTTGTTGTTGTTGTTGTTGTTGCTGCTGCGATGTGTGTTTTACTAATTGTTGTATGTTGTTAGTAGTGGTAGTACGATAGTTGTTCTTATCGTTGTCGCTGTTGTGTTATCTTCTCCTAGTTCTAGAGCAGTATAGACATCAACTGTTGTTTTATCTTCTCATAGTTCCAGAGCAGTATAGATATCAACTGTTGTGTTATCTTCTCATAGTTCCAGAGCAGTATAGACATCAACTGTTGTGTTATCTTCTCATAGTTACAGAGCAGCATAGATATCAACTGTTGTGTTATCTTCTCATAGTTCCAGAGCAGTATAGACATCAACCGTTGTGTTATCTTCTCATAGTTCCAGAGCAGTATAGACATCAACTGTTGCTTTATCTTCTCATAGTTCCAGAGCAGTATAGACATCAACTGTTGTTTTATCTTCTCATAGTTCCAGAGCAGTATAGACATCAACTGTTGTGTTATCTTCTCATAGTTCCAGAGCAGTATAGACATCAACTGTTGCTTTATCTTCTCATAGTTCCAGAGCAGTATAGACATCAACTGTTGTGTTATCTTCTCATAGTTCCAGAGCAGTATAGACATCAACTGTTGTGTTATCTTCTCATAGTTCCAGAGCAGTATAGACATCAACTGTTGTGTTATCTTCTCATAGTTCCAGAGCAGTATAGACATCAACTGTTGTGTTATCTTCTCATAGTTCCAGAGCAGTATAGACATCAACTGTTGTGTTATCTTCTCATAGTTCCAGAGCAGTATAGACATCAACTGTTGTGTTATCTTCTCCTAGTTCCAGAGCAGTATAGACATCAACTGTTGTGTTATCTTCTCATAGTTCCAGAGCAGTATAGACATCAACTGTTGTGTTATCTTCTCATAGTTCCAGAGCAGTATAGACATCAACTGTTGTGTTATCTTCTCCTAGTTCCAGAGCAGTATAGACATCAACTGTTGTGTTATCTTCTCATAGTTCCAGAGCAGTATAGACATCAACTGTTGTGTTATCTTCTCATAGTTCCAGAGCAGTATAGACATCAACTGTTGTGTTATCTTCTCATAGTTCCAGAGCAGTATAGACATCAACTGTTGTGTTATCTTCTCCTAGTTCCAGAGCAGTATAGACATCAACTGTTGTGTTATCTTCTCCTAGTTCCAGAGCAGTATAGACATCAACTGTTGTGTTATCTTCTCATAGTTCCAGAGCAGTATAGACATCAACTGTTGTGTTATCTTCTCCTAGTTCCAGAGCAGTATAGACATCAACTGTTGTGTTATCTTCTCCTAGTTCCAGAGCAGTATAGACATCAACTGTTGTGTTATCTTCTCATAGTTCCAGAGCAGTATAGACATCAACTGTT
>CM065680.1:1594390-1606890 GCA_017654935.2 Phymorhynchus buccinoides | reverse complement strand
GCGTGCGTGTGTGTGTGTGCGTGTGTGTGCGTGTGTGTGTGTGTGTGTGTATGTGTGCGTGTGCGCTTGCGTGTGTGTGTGTATGTCTGTTTGTCTGTCTGTAGGTGTGTTTTACAAAGATAATGCTTACAAAGATAACACGACAGCCGATGAATGCACCATGGCATCGTAGCTTTAGTTTCTAGCTTTAACATGAATTCAGTCGTTTCCATTAACCCCTTGACTGCCGTATAACGCATCACGTACTGACTTGATGACATCACATATGACGTCATCAGATGAAGAGGAATAATTCTGATATGTTGGTTTTTGCTCAAACAGGATCAAGAGAGTTATGTCCCCAGACCGTTTTGCCAAATTGGCTCCATCCGTTGTCTTTTTTTCATGGCATGATTTGTACAATGATTTTTTTTCTTTAATTTTGTCTGGCAGTCAAGGGGTTAATGGACTTTTTGTCCCCTTCAGACTTCTCACTACGTTAGGTTGGCTGAATTCAGTGAAAACGTCATTGCTGGACTCCGTTCCATGCCCTATCTGTCTCCTTAGAGTGGCTTCAGCATTTACAGTTCGATAACCACTTACTGAATGTAACCTTGTTTTCTCTGTATCTGTGTGTGTCTGTGTGTCTGTCTGCGTGTCAGTCTGACTGTATATTTCCTTCTTTCCTTCAGTCTGTTTGCATGCCTCTGTTTGTGAATGTCTGTTTGTCTCTCTGTCTCCCTGCTGATGGTCTGTCTCTTTGTCTCTCGATCATTTCAATTACGTAAATTAGCATGCACGGGCCATTCGATTTGGTGACCATTTAGATACGACGCCGCAAAGGAGTCCTTGTGAAAGTGCCCCATGGGTGTACCAGCCTGTTTTTCATGACTGCAGAGCCCACCGGCAAAAGCACCATCACTCAGAAACCCAGCACTCATACAGCCCCCGCTCTGTCTCTGTCTGTGTATCTCTCTCTCTCTCTCTCTCTCTCTCTCTCTCTCTCTCTCTCTCTCTCTCTCTCTCTCTCTCTCTCTCTCTCTCTCTCTCTCTCTCTCTCTCTCTCTCTCTCTCTCTCTCTCTCTCTCTCTCTCTCTCTCTCTCTCTCTCTCTCTCTCTCTCAGATGATCAGTGTCAAAAAAGAGAGAAAAGAATTGTATGGTCTGAAGAGAATGTGCAGTTATATAAAAATGAACTTGATAGCAATGATTTCAAAGAATGTTTAGAAAATGCCTATGACATGTTATCTTTTAATGTTAATGCTTCTGTTGATATTTTTACACGCGCGTTGTGTGGAGCAGCCTCATGTATGTTGAGAATGGTTGGGAGAAGAAAGAAAGAATGTGAGGAATGGTTTGATGAAGAGTGTGTCAAAAAGAAAAAAAATAGTCAAAGGCCTTCTGAAAAGTTTCCAGAGATGTAAGAGCATTGTTAATAAAAAGAAATATAAGGAGAAATATACACAGGAAAGAAAGGAATATGATCAGTTAAAAAGAAGGAAGAAACAGGAATTTGATGAACAAAAATTGCAAAAACTAAAAGATTCAATAAAAGATTCTAGATTATTCTGAGCAACCATTAGATCAGTGAACAGGAAGAGAATACTTTATAATGACATTAGTCCTGACCAATGGTTTGAACACTTTTCAGCAGTTTTCAGTGACAATGATAATTTAAATGAAGATGATCTAGTCATGCAAGATGCAGAAGATTTTGAAGAACCATTATTTAATGCTCCGATTAACATAAATGAGGTAATTAATAGCATTAAACGTTTAAAATTAGGAAAAAGTGCAGGCCCAGATGGAATTCTGAGTGAAATGTTGAAAAACGCTAACTCAGTAGCTATTGATTTTCTTGTGATTTTGTTCAACAGACTGTTTAATGATGGAATCTTCCCTGAAGCCTGGGCTAAATCTACCATCATTCCTATTTACAAAAAAGGAGATCCTAATAACCCAGATAATTACCGTGGGGTTGCTTTGACTAGTATTGTTAGTAAGATCTATACCCACATTTTAAATAGAAGATTGACAAAATGGTCTGAGCGAGAAGAAAAGATTATTGAAGAACAAGCCGGGTTCCGTTCAGGTTATAGTACGATAGATCATATTTTTACTCTTTTTGCCTTAGTCCAATCTTATTTACTAAAAAACAGAAAATTATATGTTGCCTTTGGCGACTTTCGGAAGGCGTTTGACTCCGTAAATCGAAATAAGTTGTGGATCAATTTGCGAAACAGCGGAGTGAATGGAAAACTATATATGACTCTTCGTGGTGTGTGCAGTTCAGTGTTAGCATGTGTGAGAGATAAATATGAATATTCTGATGTGTTTGAATGCCCAAGAGGTGTTAAGCAGGGATGCTTACTCAGTCCACTCATGTTTTCCTTTTTCATTAATGAACTGGCAGTCGAAATAATGAAAAAAGGTAAACACGGCATTCAGCTAATTCCTGGTGCGGTCGAGATTTTTCTCATGTTATTTGCTGATGATGTATTACTTTTATCAGATACAGTTATGGGTCTCCAGAACCAACTAAATAGTTTGAAACAAGAAGCTGATAGATTATGTCTTACTGTAAACCTTGACAAAACAAATGTAATGGTTTTTAGGATGGGTGGGCACCTTTCACGTTATGAAAAATGGTTTTATGGTGATATAGAAATAAAAATAACTAATTCATACAAATATTTAGGCATGTTGTTTTCTACAAAGTTAAGTTTGAAAAACGCAGTAGCAGAATATTGTAGAAAGGGGAGAAAGGGGGTTATAGAAATTTTAAAAACATTGCGTAAACTTAATGCTATTGATTCAAGTATATTTTGGAAGCTCTTTAATGCTCAGATTGAACCAGTTCTGACATATGGAGCAGAAATTTGGGGAATTTATGATAATATTGATTTGGAAAAGGTACATACATTTGCTATAAAACGCTTCTTAAATGTCCCATTGCACAGTTCAAACACAGTAGTATATGGAGAAACAGGAAGGTACCCTCTGTATGTTAGAACATATGTTAAATGTATAAAATACTGGCTCAAGTTGTTAAAACTACCTATATCCAGACTTAGTAGACAGGCGTATCAAATGCTAGTGAACGAACATGAGAAAGGAAAAGAAAATTGGGTATATTGTGTGAAAAATATTTTAACTACTAATGGGTTTGGAATTGTATGGCTATGTCAGGGTGTGGGAAGTGAGGACGGATTTATCATGGAATTTAAAAACAGAATTATTGCTTCCTATCAGCAAAATTGGCACTCTAAAATTGCAAGTTCAGACAGATATAACTGGTATTATAGTTTTAAAGATGTATTTGAAATTGAGAAATATATAACGGTTGTAAATAATAGGTGGCATAGAATATGTCTGGCCAGGCTTAGGTCTAAAACTATAGGCTTGAATGCACACAAACAATGGTTTCATGATGATGATATATCTTTAATTTCTCCCTGCCCAATGTGTGGTTTTCATAAAGAAGATGATATACACTTTTTATTTAGTTGTACAAAATATGATGTGATTAGAAAGAAGTGTAAAATGTTTGAAAAAAGTGTTGCTGTATATTTGGATTTAGTTGGAGTTTTGAGAATGGACTATGATGATGAATCTATAAAATCCCTAGCTAAATATATTGCAGAAGCTCTGAATATTAGAACTAAGGAAAAGCAAATACAAGAAGAACGTAGACAGAACATTACTTCTTAATGTTCTTGAATATTGTATTAAGATATAAGTGTAGGAATCTGATATACTTAATTTGAATATGATTGGATGGTCAAGACAGACATTTGTTTTTATTTCATGTTATTTTTATTGCATTGATTGATTTTATTTCATTTTCCATTATTTTGTTCTATTCGCACCCCCATGTCATCTAAGCTATGTAAGCCAATGACATTAAAACAGTTCAGTGTTCAGTGTTCAGTGTTCTCTCTCTCTCTCTCTCCATTTTGTTCAACTAAGGATGAACTATGGGCATGGTGCATGGTCTCACAGGTCTGTAAGCCTCTTACCTCCTTTCCCACAAACTAATGTTCCCTTTGCCTGCCTCAAGCCACTTCTCCCCTGGGCTAGGCCTTCCAATGTATTTTTTTTCCATGCATTTCTTTGTTTTCTTGGAGTTTGTTGTTTGTTCAATTTGCCACAAGCTCGTTTCGTTTTCAGATTTTGCGTTGCATCCCTAGATGGTCAGAATGACGAGGACAGTGGAATGGAAAGACGAGGAAGAAGAAGAAGAAGAAGAAGAAGAAGAAGAAGAAGAAGAAGAAGAAGAAGAAGAAGAAGAAGAAGAAGAAGAAGAAGAAAATGAGAAGAAGAAGAAGTGAATGAAAATGAATAGAAAGAAGAGAAGAAGAGAGAAAGTATTTAAGGGGTGGTAGAAACAAGAAGGAGTGGCGAAGGGGTAGGATGAAAACATTGGAAGGGGTAGAAGGAAGAAAAAGAGAAGTCTTCATTTTTTGAACATGTTGATCCATTGTGGGTTAGCAGGAAACGAAATGGTTGATTGGTTAGCAAAAAATATGCAGCCAAAGAAAATATTTTTTCAAAAATAGATATTTCATTATCCTTGCATGAAAATTATAGTCTTTTAAATAAAGCATCCTGGGATTCGGTGATAAGAAGACAAAAAGAGTGACCAAACATGATAAAGGACCAAAAAAGGAAAATTCTTTAAAAAGCTTATAAACTATAAAACGGGAAATAGTCTTCATCAGGAATGGATTTTGAAGAGTTTGATTTTTAGATTCAGGCTTGATGCACATAAAACAAAATATTGTAAAACGTGATTTGCATTTGTGGCCAAAAACTTACACCATTTCATGTCATTTTTCTTTGCGGAAATACAAACAAAATATTTACCTACTTGGTTATTAGATATGGAACCATCAATGACAAATTTTGGGACATTTTTCTTTAACGAATCGAAGGCTATAGAAGTTGTTAGGGCACTTGTTAAGAGTCCAGTTGGACATTTACTTTGATTCTCGAGTTTATTTGCTTGATTTAACTTATTATTTTAACATTTAAAAAATTGTCTTGTTTCTTTATAAATGTCCAGATATGAACCCAGGCTGGAGTAGTTTTCCGTTATATCAGTAACATAGGATAGGGCTTAAATGAGGGTCGCTTATTCTTATCTCATTAATTTATTAACATATGCATGCATAGTTTAGCGTACTATATTACTTCCACACTCCACACTTTCTTAATCACATATTTAAAATAACACATACATTTATGCAACCCCCCCCCCCCCCTCCCTGGACCCCTTTTGTATTTTTTGTTTGTTTGTTTGTCTTTTTGTGTGTCTAAGATCACTGTAAGGTGGATAGACATTAAACTAAAGAACGAACGATAAATGGATCCGATCTTTAATATTGTTCCAACGATCTTCTACATTCATATTATCCAAATGATCCCAATTTAGGTTTTGAAAGTCCTGTCTCATTTGAGCAAAGTTACCCCTTTTCAATGTTATATTTTACACCCTGTTCTGAATAATTTGAGTGATGTACATTAACATACAAGTTAAATAGTAGCACGCCTATAGACGCCTATTCCTGTTTCGTCATAATGTTTCGCATCATGTCGTATAAAGTTGTAGTTGGGAACTGATGTGGCTTTATCAGAGACACGGGAGTCAAGGCGAGTTTCACACAGATCTAGGAGTTGAATGGAAGGGGACTCATGAAGGAGCATACATATATCGTTCAGATGACACACAGACCTAGGAGTTGTATGGAAGGGGACTCATGAAGGAGCATACATATATCGTTCAGATGACACACAGACCTAGGAGTTGAATGGAAGGGGACTCATGCAGGAGCATGCATATATCGTTCAGATGACACACAGACCTAGGAGTTGTATGGAAGAGGACTCATGAAGGAGCATACATATATCGTTCAGATGACACACAGACCTAGGAGTTGAATGGAAGGGGACTCATGCAGGAGCATGCATATATCGTTCAGATGACACACAGACCTAGGAGTTGAATGGAAGGGGACTCATGAAGGAGCATGCATATATCGTTCAGATGACACACAGACCTAGGAGTTGAATGGAAGGGGACTCATGAAGGAGCATGCATATATCGTTCAGATGACACACAGACCTAGGAGTTGAATGGAAGGGGACTCATGCATGAGCATGCATATATCGTTCAGATGACACACAGACCTAGGAGTTGAATGGAAGGGGACTCATGCATGAGCATGCATATATCGTTCAGATGACACACAGACCTAGGAGTTGAATGGAAGGGGACTCATGCATGAGCATGCATATATCGTTCAGATGACACACAGACCTAGGAGTTGAATGGAAGGGGACTCATGCATGAGCATGCATATATCGTTCAGATGACACACAGACCTAGGAGTTGAATGGAAGGGGACTCATGAGCAGGAGCATGACACACATATATCGTTCAGATGACACACAGACCTAGGAGATGTATGGAAGGGGACTCATGAAGGGGCATTCATATATCGTTCAGATGACACACAGACCTAGGAGTTGAATGGAAGGGGACTCATAAAGGAGCATGCATATATCGTTCAGATGACACACAGACCTAGGAGTTGTATGGAAGGGGACTCATGCATGAGCATGCATATATCGTTCAGATGACACACAGACCTAGGAGTTGAATGGAAGGGGACTCATGAAGGAGCATGCATATATCGTTCAGATGACACACAGACCTAGGAGTTGAATGGAAGGGGACTCATGAAGGAGCATACATATATCGTTCAGATGACACACAGACCTAGGAGATGTATGGAAGGGGACTCATGAAGGGGCATTCATATATCGTTCAGATGACACACAGACCTAGGAGTTGTATGGAAGGGGACTCATGAAGGAGCATGCATATATCGTTCAGATGACACACAGACCTAGGAGTTGTATGGAAGGGGACTCATGAAGGAGCATGCATATATCGTTCAGATGACACACAGACCTAGGAGTTGAATGGAAGGGGACTCATGAAGGGCATACATATATCGTTCAGATGACACACAGACCTAGGAGATGTATGGAAGGGGACTCATGAAGGGGCATTCATATATCGTTCAGATGACACACAGACCTAGGAGATGTATGGAAGGGGACTCATGAAGGGGCATTCATATATCGTTCAGATGACACACAGACCTAGGAGTTGTATGGAAGGGGACTCATGAAGGAGCATGCATATATCGTTCAGATGACACACAGACCTAGGAGTTGTATGGAAGGGGACTCATGACTCAGCATGAGCATGCATATATCGTTCAGATGACACACAGACCTAGGAGTTGAATGGAAGGGGACTCATGAAGGAGCATGCATATATCGTTCAGATGACACACAGACCTAGGAGTTGAATGGAAGGGGACTCATGCAGGAGCATGCATATATCGTTCAGATGACACACAGACCTAGGAGTTGAATGGAAGGGGACTCATGCAGGAGCATGCATATATCGTTCAGATGACACACAGACCTAGGAGTTGAATGGAAGGGGACTCATGAAGGAGCATGCATATATCGTTCAGATGACACACAGACCTAGGAGTTGAATGGAAGGGGACTCATGAAGGAGCATGCATATATCGTTCAGATGACACACAGACCTAGGAGATGTATGGAAGGGGACTCATGAAGGGGCATTCATATATCGTTCAGATGACACACAGACCTAGGAGATGTATGGAAGGGGAAGGGGACGTTCATGACACACAGACCTAGGAGTTGAATGGAAGGGGACTCATAAAGGAGCATGCATATATCGTTCAGATGACACACAGACCTAGGAGTTGTATGGAAGGGGACTCATGCATGAGCATGCATATATCGTTCAGATGACACACAGACCTAGGAGTTGAACGGAAGGGGACTCATGAAGGAGCATGCATATATCGTTCAGATGATACACAGACCTAGGAGTTGAATGGAAGGGGACTCATGAAGGAGCATACATATATCGTTCAGATGACACACAGACCTAGGAGATGTATGGAAGGGGACTCATGAAGGGCATTCATATATCGTTCAGATGACACACAGACCTAGGAGTTGAATGGAAGGGGACTCATAAAGGAGCATGCATATATCGTTCAGATGACACACAGACCTAGGAGTTGTATGGAAGGGGACTCATGAAGGAGCATGCATATATCGTTCAGATGACACACAGACCTAGGAGTTGCATGGAAGGGGACTCATGCATGAGCATGCATATATCGTTCAGATGACACACAGACCTAGGAGTTGAATGGAAGGGGACTCATGGAGGAGCATACACATATCGTGTAGTTTATTGGGCAGATGGTATACGTTTAGATGACTAATACGTAAACCCGAGGTATTCATGTGCGTGCAGAGCTTTTTACGTAATTTTTCATATCTATGGTCTTGGCAACAAGAATATATTGTAGGGAAAAATACAATAGAAAAAGCACATTATGCAAATCAAAAGGGTATACAATATAAATACACAAAGTGGGAAACAAACGAAGTAATGGAAACAAAAAGAGTTCTAACAGAACAATGAAGGAACATGGAAAAACAAATGGGGGTGAGGGGGGAAATACAAAGCATCTGTAGAAAAGAAGTACACCCTTCTAAGTAAAAAAAACCCTCAATTATTATAACAATAGAGAGACAGAGACAGAGACATAGAGACATAGACACAGAGAGAGACAGACAGACAGAGAGAGAATTATATATATATATATAGTGAGATAAACCGAGACCGACACAGACAGACAGAGACGCAGAGAGAAAAAACAGAGAAACAGAGACAAAGCGAAAGAGAATGAGAGAGAGAGATAAACCCGCAGAGAGCGCGAGAGAAAGAGAACTAGATAGAAATGGAGGGACAAACACAGCCACAGAGTAATGTATTCCAGTCAACATGCTGGTCATGTTTTACCCATGACCCCTTTCTGACATGACGCTGTGTTGCCACTTGCATATGCATGAACCAATCAAACTTAATTAAAAAAGCGATCACGGTGCATAATTATAATTCATTCAGATTAGATTTAAAGATAATTGCATTCGCATGTTCTTCGTTGATTTCTACATTGTTTTCAGTTGTTGATTTGTTTCTTTAATTTGCATTAATGTTCATATTTCCATGATTGATGACAAAGGCCAAGGTTATGAACGTCTTGTTACATTTTCCTGACTTTTTTTCTGATATTATTTTTAAATTAACATTATTATGGACAGTGGAACATTATTTTATTTTTATTAACCTTTTTTTTTCAAATTATAATTTTGCAGAAAAAAACAAAACAATGCATACGCGCATAAAAAAACAAAAAAAAACACAAAAAAACAATAACATGCAAACAAACAAAACAAGAAATGGCAAAAGAAACGTAAGCAAAAATGAACAGACCATGACAGTATTATTCGTGTGTCTAGTATTGTTAGAAAGAGAGAGAATGAGAGAATGGAAGGAAATGAGAGAGAGAGAGAGAGAGAGAGAGAGAGAGAGAGAGAGAGAGAGAGAGAGAGAGAGAGAGAGAGAGAGAGAGAGAGAGAGAGAGAGAGAGAGAGAGAGAGAGAGAGAGAGAGAGAGAGAGAGAGAGAGAGAGAGAGAGAGAGAGAGAGAGAGAGAGAGAGAGAGAGAGAGAGAGAGAGAGAGAGAGAGAGAGAGAGAGAGGGGCTGTTGGATGGAAATATTCATCTATTTTCCTTTTTGTTTTGTTTATATAGATATCCATTTGCACAATATGATGGCCTCAACATACATAATAAAGGTACACGAAAATTGTAAGTGATATAGTATATTTACAGACATCATAAAATATGGCAAAAATCTGGTCTGGTGAAGCTTCAGGTGTATAATACAATAGGGGAGGGGAATTTTTGTTAAGATATCAACAAAAGCTGGCACATATGCTGCCCATTTCAAAACAAACTGTGAATGGTCCATGCTTATTTTTGCATTGTATTCTTCAATTTTATATCGATAATGTAGTTTTTTTCAAAAATACTAAAGTTCTTGGGCGTGTATCATTCATTTTACATGCATATATATATATACTGTTTAGCCAACAGTAGAATGAACTGAAAAACCGCATCGATTCTTATATCTTTATCATAGCCCATTAGTATAATAGATTCATTCAAGACAAGATTGTTTGCATTAGTACATTTTTCTTTAAAAATATCAGTGATTGCATTCCAGAAAAGTCGCACATGTATGCATTTCCAGAATATGTGGTCAATACTATCTTTTTCTAAGCAACAGAAATTACATTTATCGTCTTTTTTTATTCCAATTTCTTTTAAAATAATATTTGTGCCTAAACATCTGTGTAATATTTTCAGCTGAAGCCATTTTAATTTGACATCTTGTATCTTATGGACATGCCAAAAACAGGATTTCCAATCGTGATATATTGAGAGCTTCATGTCCCATTTTTCACAGCATTTAGGAGGGATTTTGCTCTCAATTAATATATCGTAATACAGCTTGGAACCTTTATGAATCGAAAAAAGTTTCCGGAGACAAAAAGTAGAGTTAATATATTTATTATCTTTAAGGGTAACCTTACACTTTTTAATACATTAGAATATGGCAGATTTATACCCAGCATGAGTGATGAAATCAATGTTAATGTTATATACATTTTTCAATTGTACATAAGAGAGAATCTGTCCCTTATCATCAAATAAATCAGCAACAAAATTAATATTTTTATTCATTAGATTTCTAGAAACGACGTATGTATTTCCAATCAAAATTATTTTATTATAGCAGATAGGTTCAGCTAATATTTCAGCAGATTTGTCAGGTGTACATTTGTAATACAAAACTTTGTACGCATCTATAACATCAGACCAAAATAGGTTACATCTTGGAAATTTATGCACAATTTCTGGGCCATATTTAGTGATAAGATGCCATTCAGGACAGTTAGTTGTTAATACATGTTTCCATTTATGAGTTGTAGATTCAGTTTTACGAATCCATGACAATTTTAAAGAAATTACAAATGTTTTTATCTCAGGTAGTCCAATACCTCCATTTTTAATACTTTTGTGTGCTGTTTTCCGGTTTATTTTATCTGGTTTCTTATTCCAGATGAATTTATAACAAATTTGTTGCAATGTTTCAATAAACATGTCTGGTGGGTTGGGCAGAAGCAACCAAAGATGTGTTAATTTCGAGAGTATAAGAGATTTTAAAATTGCTATCCTACCTAGTGGAGTAATCTGACGTTTCACCCATATCTTAAATAACTGTTTGATCTCTGCTAGTTTATCTGAAAAAACTAATGTGTACACATTCTTTTAAATCGTTAGTGAACCATATTCCTAATATTTTGAATTTTTGGGGTTCCAATCGAAACCTAAGTGTTCCATATATTTAATCTGAGATTTGTTCTGCTACCTAACCAAAGTGCACTAGTCTTGTTAGAGTTTACATGAAGGCCTGAAACAGACCCAAACCAGAAACGAACATCTATACACGTTTCAAAAGCTTTCCTATCGCCTGCAAGCAGAAATTCTGTGTCGTCAGCATATTGTGTAAGTTTATATTCATTATAATTCATTGTTATTCCTTCGATATCTGAATTTTCTCTTACCATTATCGCTAAGCTTTTCACGCATAATATAAACAAATAAGGCGAGATGGGATCCCCTTGTCGACAGCCTCTCTTAATCTCAAACCAATTGGACACCTGACCATTAACTACAACACATGATTTGATGTTTTTATAAAAGGTACTAATCCACTTACAGACGTCTTTCTTAAAACCAAACGCTTTCAACACTTTATGCATAAATCCCCAACCTATTTTATCGAAAGCTTTCTCAAAATCGATGTTTAGTAACATTCCAGGTAGATTATGCTCGTCTAGGTACGCTATTGTGTCGTAAATCAATCGAATATTGCGACCAATATATCTGCTTCTCATAAAACCAGTTTGGTCCTCATTAATTATGTTTGGCAGAATATTCTTAATACGATTTGCAATACAGGACGATCCAATCTTATACACAGCATTCAAAAGTGAAATGGGTCTCCAATTTTTAATATATTGTCGTGGTTTATCTCCTTTAGGAATACATACAATTATACCTTCTCTCTGTGGACATGACAGTTCTCCCTTTCTAAGCCCAGCGTTTAATGCTCTCACAACCAATATTCCAATTTTTTTCCAAAACAATTTCAAGAATTCAGTCGAGAAGCCATTAGTACGAGGGCTTTTGTTATTTTTCGTTTTGCTTAAACATCCGTGGCTTCTTCAAGGGTGATTTCCCCTTCTAGCTCATTGGCTTCTGAATCCGTTAGGGATGGAATGTCATTAACAAGGTCTTTAGTTTCACATTCTTCTACTTCAGATCCTGTGTAAAGCAATTTATAAAAGTTCTGAACTTCATGAATGATATCTTTCTGGGTTGTCAATACCTTATCTTGCTGATCTATTAATCTAGCCATATTCTTACTAACAAAATGCCGTTTTTGGAGATTACAAAAATAACTACTATTTTTTTTTC
>CM065680.1:1551890-1586890 GCA_017654935.2 Phymorhynchus buccinoides | reverse complement strand
GTACATCGGAAAATTGATGAGTATGCCTTTGAGAAAAACAAACAAAAAGTACCTTGGCATCATTCAAAAGCTGTTATCATGACTATTTATTCAAACAATTGTAATAGTTGTTTATCTTGTTTCTTGTTTCAACAGTATGTTATTAACAGTATGTGATTGCCTCCCCCTGTTCTCTCTCTCTCTCTCTCTCTCTCTCTCTCTCTCTCTCTCTCTCTCTCTCTCTCTCTCTCTCTCTCTCTCTCTCTCCTCTCTCTCTCTCTCTCTCTCTCTCTCATGTGTGTGTGTGTGTGTGTGTGCGTGTGCGTGTGCGTGTGCGTGCGTGCGTGTGCGTGCGTGCGTGCGTGCGTGCGTGCGTGCGTGCGTATGGTTAGACGTAAGTCTAGGTATGCGTTATGATTCATGTTACATGTTGTTCTTGTTCCTTTGATTTAATTGTTATATCTGACTGTTATAGTATTTGTAGTATTGTGAATCCTTTGCATATTACTGTTTTATTATTATCATTATATTATTATTATTATTATTATTATTGGTGTTACAATTTCGTCGTTCTTTTGCTGTCATGTTTAATGATGATGTTATAATATTGCTGTTTGTTTGTCTATTTTTTTTATATTTTTTTTCAATTTTGCTTGCTTATTATTTTATTTGTTTGAGGACCTGATGAAAAGAAGTGTTGTTTTGCTTATTCAGTTTATCCTCATTAAACATTTCAAGTTTCAAGTTTCTCTCTCTCTCCCTCTCTCTCCCCCCCCCCCTCTCTCTCTCTCTCTCTCTCTCTCTCTCTCTCTCTCTCTCTCTCTCTCTCTCTCTCTCTCTCTCTCTCTCTCTCTCTCTCTCTCTCTCTCTCTCTCTCTCTCTCGCACGCACGTTTGCATATTTCAACCCATTTCCCCATAAGGAAAGAAAGAAAGAAAACAAATAAAAGGAGTGTACAGACCCTAGAGCCGCAAAAAAAGTCAACGCCCGTCTTGAATAGATCTAAAGAACGTCAGTGTAACAACATGTGACAGGTACTGCAACATGCCGTTTGTATTATGCCCATTTAGATCTGTTTCATAGGAAACGTTTGAAAACTTTGTGCTATAATATAAAATTAATGTAAAACGGCAAAAGGAAGTTTTCCTAATTGTTAATATATGAGATGTTTCGCCTTACTCGCTTAATATCTTGACGCGATAAGCGTCAGTGACGTAGAATAGAATGTCATGATGTAACAAAACTAAATAAGATATTTCACCCAAAACGCTCTATAAGTCATGCGTTCTATGTTTGGATTGTCTTCATATGTGTCCACGTTACCTGTAAAAACAATACTGTAAACATAGTGCCGCGCATTCATTTTTCATAGGTGTTGATTCCTACTAAAACACCTTTTTTTCAAAAAGTTCGTTAATTCTGTTTGAAAAACGGACGTGTTTTTCATCAAAGACTAAATTCGCAGTTTGTATTTAAAAGAGCAGTGTCTACTGCGAAATAAAATATATTTTAAACGAATGAACAACCTTTCCTTTCCTTAGAAATAAACCCAAACTTGTTGCACGAGTGACTATTTTTTTTATAGATTTATTCGTTAAAAATTCATAACGGCTAAGAAGCATGTCTAAAAAACGGCATAATCCACTTTAAGGTATTTCAGGGTCTGTAAAATTATAAGACAGTGTAAAAATGTGTAATTGACAAACTTCTTTTTTCATCATTTGTGAGTGCTGTAATTCGGCCTTTTTTGAAAAACGCTCATATACAAAGCAACTCTCTCTCTGTCTCTCTCTCTCTCTCTCTCTCTCTCTCTCTCTCTCTCTCTCTCTCTCTCTCTCTCTCTCTCTCTCTCTCTCTCTCTCTCTCTCTCTCTCTCTCTCTCTCTCTCTCTCTCTCTCTCTCTCTCTCTCTCTCTCTCTCTCTCTCTCTCTCTCTCTCTCTCTCTCTCTCTCTCTCTCTCTCTCTCTCTCTCTCTCTCTCTCTCTCTCTCTCTCTCTCACACACACACACACACACACACACACACACACACACACACACACACACACACACACACACACACACACACACACACACACACACACACACATTTATGGACACCGACTCATTATTCATCTTTCATGCAGTAAGTCATAGCAACTAAGTTGCACGGACCGACCACATACACCAACACACATACACAAACGTTAGAGGATACACATACTAGTACCCTCACACACAACGTACGCACGCACACATACACACACATATGCGTGTACCCACAACACACAAAACTAAAACACACACAACAAGCACAAGCGCACGCATGTACGCACACATGCATGATCACACGCATACGCTCACACACACGCGCGCACGCACACGCACACACACACGCACGCACGCGCGCACACACACACACACGCGCGCGCACGCGCGCACGCACACACACACGCACACGCACGCGCGCACACACACACACAACACAAAATAGCACAAACCCTCACGTGCACACACAGATAGACAACTGAGCAAATATTTAGGGAGCAGCAGGAAAAAGATGAACATAAATGAGACACAAACGCACGCACGTAGGCCTATGCATGCACGCGCGCATACACATACGCATGCGCAATGGCACGTGTCGCTTATGCATACACACAAGCATACACACATACACTTAGTCTAGTTCTTGTTCTTGTCTGTCTTGTTCCTTTTTTTTTCTTCTTCTTCTTTTTTGTGTGCTTTGGTTGTTGGTTTTCTTATTCCGACTAGATAATAATTATACTCTCCACCTCTGCATTATCCTAGGTTCATTCTTCTTGTTGTTGTTGTTGCTCTTCTTCTTCTCCTTCTTCTTCTTCTTCTTCTTCTTCTCCTTGTTCACCTCCCATTCTGGTTGCTCATCCCCTCCCCTGGTTCCCCCCTCCCCCCCCTCGCTCCCTTTGTTCATTAGGTGGTGATTGAGGATTCAGGGCACACCGTAATATTCCAACAGGAAATGACATTTAATTTGAGAAATTTCATCTTCCCCGGGCAAAGATGGCAGCTTGCAGCAAACACCGAAATTGATGAAGAGAGTTTAAATTAACAACAACTGAATATTCATTTCGGTATGCTCGCTGTTTCGTTGGCGTTTATGACGTCTGCGCTGGCAGCAAAAATCAATACAAATATATTTTTTTTAATGCAAGAGCAATCTACCCTCTTTTAAAAAAATAAGCAAACAAAATAACAGTGTTTAGAAAACTGATAGCCGGGATTAAGAAAGTGGGCGATATTGAGTTAGCAGTGATAACTTATTTTTTCTAAAGAACAAAACACGTGGGCGCGTGCGCACAACTCTCTCTCTCTCTCTCTCTCTCTCTCTCTCTCTCTCTCTCTCTCTCTCTCTCTCTCTCTCTCTCTCTCTCTCTCTCTCTCTCTCTCTCTCTCTCTCTCTCTCTCTCTCTCTCTCTCTCTCTCTCTCTCTCTCTCTCTCTCTCTCTCTCTCTCTCTCTCTCTCTCTCTCTCCCCCCCCTCCCATCTCTCTGTTCCTGTCTCTCTTTCCCTTTCTCTGTCTGTGTCTGTCTCTCTGTCTCAAATAAACCAAACGAGAGGTAGACGTACAGTGAACAGAATGGTTTAACACTCGGTGAACTCAACTGTGTGCCAGTCTGCATTTTCTGACAATAATTTTCAGCCAATTGCTACTCCAGAGGACTGGGCTAAAATGTGTTTATTGTGACAATGCCATGTCCGGGATCCATCCCCACTCGTTCGTCTAAAAGTAACTTACGATATCAGGTGTTGGATACATTCCCCAGAGACCGACCATTGTTTGCAGCACTAAGTGCAGTGCACATGCACTTTGGTTTGAGTCATAGTACCGTGATTCACTACCCATCATGGCTACACTACTAAGCTATAGTGCACATGCACCTTGGTTTGAGTCATAGTACCGTGATTCACTATCCATCATGGCTACACTGCTAAACTGTGATAAGAAGAAGGATTATTATTGGAAACGAGAAAGATACTATTGAAGGAGAAACCGATGCAATGTCTTCTCTACCCATTCAAATCAAAAGACACGCTGTATATGCCTGCTCTAGCTTGATCATTTACTGTTTCCATTGTATAATTATGTATTGTTGGGAAATGATTAAGGGTTTATTAAAACCAAATCAAAAGCAAAAAAACCAAAGGAACAAAACAACAACAACAACAACAACAACAACAACAACACCCGAATGGCCATCAGCCCTCCCCTTGTTCCCAACCTCTCCACTGTCACTGCTATTTCCCTCTTCGTGTCTCCTGTAACCACCCACCACCATGACACCCCCATCAGCCCTCCCCTTGTTCCCAACCTCTCCACTGTCACTGCTATTTCCCTCTTCGTGTCTCCTGTAACCACCCACCACCATGACACCCCCATCAGCCCTCCTCTTATTCCCAACCTCTCCACTGTCACTACTATTTCCCTCTTCGTGTCTCCTGTAACCACCCACCACCATGACACCCCCATCAGCCCTCCCCTTGTTCCCAACCTCTCCACTGTCACTGCTATTTCCCTCTTCGTGTCTCCTGTAACCACCCACCACCATGACACCCCCATCAGCCCTCCCCTTGTTCCCAACCTCTTCACTGTCACTGCTATTTCCCTCTTCGTGTCTCCTGTAACCACCCACCACCATGACACCCCCATCAGCCCTCCCCTTGTTCCCAACCTCTCCACTGTCACTGCTATTTCCCTCTTCGTGTCTCCTGTAACCACCCACCACCATGACACCCCCATCAGCCCTCCCCTTGTTCCCAACCTCTCCACTGTCACTGCTATTTCCCTCTTCGTGTCTCCTGTAACCACCCACCACCATGACACCCCCATCAGCCCTCCCCTTGTTCCCAACCTCTCCACTGTCACTGCTATTTCCCTCTTCGTGTCTCCTGTAACCACCCACCACCATGACACCCCCATCAGCCCTCCCCTTGTTCCCAACCTCTCCACTGTCACTGCTATTTCCCTCTTCGTGTCTCCTGTAACCACCCACCACCATGACACCCCCATCAGCCCTCCCCTTGTTCCCAACCTCTCCACTGTCACTGCTATTTCCCTCTTCGTGTCTCCTGTAACCACCCACCACCATGACACCCCCATCAGCCCTCCCCTTGTTCCCAACCTCTCCACTGTCACTGCTATTTCCCTCTTCGTGTCTCCTTTAACCACCCACCACCATGACACCCCCATCAGCCCTCCCCTTGTTCCCAACCTCTCCACTGTCACTGCTATTTCCCTCTTCGTGTCTCCTGTAACCACCCACCACCATGACACCCCCATCAGCCCTCCCCTTGTTCCCAACCTCTCCACTGTCACTGCTATTTCCCTCTTCGTGTCTCCTGTAACCACCCACCACCATGACACCCCCATCAGCCCTCCCCTTGTTCCCAACCTCTCCACGTTCACTGCTATTTCCCTCTTCGTGTCTCCTGTAACCACCCACCACCATGACACCCCCATCAGCCCTCCCCTTGTTCCCAACCTCTCCACTGTCACTGCTATTTCCCTCTTCGTGTCTCCTTTAACCACCCACCACCATGACACCCCCATCAGCCCTCCCCTTGTTCCCAACCTCTCCACTGTCACTGCTATTTCCCTCTTCGTGTCTCCTGTAACCACCCACCACCATGACACCCCCATCAGCCCTCCCCTTGTTCCCAACCTCTCCACTGTCACTGCTATTTCCCTCTTCGTGTCTCCTGTAACCACCCACCACCATGACACCCCCATCAGCCCTCCCCTTGTTCCCAACCTCTCCACTGTCACTGCTATTTCCCTCTTCGTGTCTCCTGTAACCACCCACCACCATGACACCCCCATCAGCCCTCCCCTTGTTCCCAACCTCTCCACTGTCACTGCTATTTCCCTCTTCGTGTCTCCTGTAACCACCCACCACCATGACACCCCCATCAGCCCTCCCCTTGTTCCCAACCTCTCCACTGTCACTGTTATTTCCCTCTTCCTGTCTCCTGTAACCACCCACCACCATGACACCCCCATCAGCCCTCCCCTTGTTCCCAACCTCTCCACTGTCACTGCTATTTCCCTCTTCGTGTCTCCTGTAACCACCCACCACCATGACACCCCCATCAGCCCTCCCCTTGTTCCCAACCTCTCCACTGTCACTGCTATTTCCCTCTTCGTGTCTCCTGTAACCACCCACCACCATGACACCCCCATCAGCCCTCCCCTTGTTCCCAACCTCTCCACTGTCACTGCTATTTCCCTCTTCGTGTCTCCTGTAACCACCCACCACCATGACACCCCCATCAGCCCTCCCCTTGTTCCCAACCTCTCCACTGTCACTGCTATTTCCCTCTTCGTGTCTCCTGTAACCACCCACCACCATGACACCCCCATCAGCCCTCCCCTTGTTCCCAACCTCTCCACTGTCACTGCTATTTCCCTCTTCGTGTCTCCTTTAACCACCCACCACCATGACACCCCCATCAGCCCTCCCCTTGTTCCCAACCTCTCCACTGTCACTGCTATTTCCCTCTTCGTGTCTCCTGTAACCACCCACCACCATGACACCCCCATCAGCCCTCCTCTTGTTCCCAACCTCTCCACTGTCACTGCTATTTCCCTCTTCGTGTCTCCTGTAACCACCCACCACCATGACACCCCCATCAGCCCTCCCCTTGTTCCCAACCTCTCCACTGTCACTGCTATTTCCCTCTTCGTGTCTCCTGTAACCACCCACCACCATGACACCCCCATCAGCCCTCCCCTTGTTCCCAACCTCTCCACTGTCACTGCTATTTCCCTCTTCGTGTCTCCTGTAACCACCCACCACCATGACACCCCCATCAGCCCTCCCCTTGTTCCCAACCTCTCCACTGTCACTGCTATTTCCCTCTTCGTGTCTCCTGTAACCACCCACCACCATGACACCCCCATCAGCCCTCCCCTTGTTCCCAACCTCTCCACTGTCACTGCTATTTCCCTCTTCGTGTCTCCTGTAACCACCCACCACCATGACACCCCCATCAGCCCTCCCCTTGTTCCCAACCTCTCCACTGTCACTGCTATTTCCCTCTTCGTGTCTCCTGTAACCACCCACCACCATGACACCCCCATCAGCCCTCCTCTTGTTCCCAACCTCTCCACTGTCACTGCTATTTCCCTCTTCGTGTCTCCTTTAGCCACCCACCACCATGACACCCCCATCAGCCCTCACCTTGTTCCCAACCTCTCCACTGTCACTGCTATTTCCCTCTTCGTGTCTCCTTTAACCACCCACCACCATGACACCCCCATCAGCCCTCACCTTGTTCCCAACCTCTCCACTGTCACTGCTATTTCCCTCTTCGTGTCTCCTGTAACCAACCACCACCATGACACCCCCATCAGCCCTCCCCTTGTTCCCAACCTCTCCACTGTCACTGCTATTTCCCTCTTCGTGTCTCCTGTAACCACCCACCACCATGACACCCCCATCAGCCCTCCCCTTGTTCCCAACCTATCCACTGTCACTGCTATTTCCCTCTTCGTGTCTCCTGTAACCACCCACCACCATGACACCCCCATCAGCCCTCCTCTTGTTCCCAACCTCTCCACTGTCACTGCTATTTCCCTCTTCGTGTCTCCTGTAACCACCCACCACCATGACACCCCCATCAGCCCTCCCCTTGTTCCCAACCTCTCCACTGTCACTGCTATTTCCCTCTTCGTGTCTCCTTTAACCACCCACCACCATGACACCCCCATCAGCCCTCCCCTTGTTCCCAACCTCTCCACTGTCACTGCTATTTCCCTCTTCGTGTCTCATGTAACCACCCACCATCATGACACCCCCATCAGCCCTCCCCTTGTTCCCAACCTCTCCACTGTCACTGCTAATTCCCTCTTCGTGTCTCCTGTAACCACCCACCACCATGACACCCCCATCAGCCCTCCCCTTGTTCCCAACCTCTCCACTGTCACTGCTATTTCCCTCTTCGTGTCTCCTGTAACCACCCACCACCATGACACCCCCATCAGCCCTCCCCTTGTTCCCAACCTCTCCACTGTCACTGCTATTTCCCTCTTCGTGTCTCCTGTAACCACCCACCACCATGACACCCCCATCAGCCCTCCCCTTGTTCCCAACCTCTCCACTGTCACTGCTATTTCCCTCTTCGTGTCTCCTGTAACCACCCACCACCATGACACCCCCATCAGCCCTCCCCTTGTTCCCAACCTCTCCACTGTCACTGCTAATTCCCTCTTCGTGTCTCCTGTAACCACCCACCACCATGACATCCACATCAGCCCTCCTCTTGTTCCCAACCTCTCCACTGTCACTGCTATTTCCCTCTTCGTGTCTCCTGTAACCACCCACCACCATGACACCCCCATCAGCCCTCCCCTTGTTCCCAACCTCTCCACTGTCACTGCTATTTCCCTCTTCGTGTCTCCTGTAACCACCCACCACCATGACACCCCCATCAGCCCTCCCCTTGTTCCCAACCTCTCCACTGTCACTGCTATTTCCCTCTTCGTGTCTCCTGTAACCACCCACCACCATGACACCCCCATCAGCCCTCCCCTTGTTCCCAACCTCTCCACTGTCACTGCTATTTCCCTCTTCGTGTCTCCTGTAACAACCCACCACCATGACACCCCCATCAGCCCTCCCCTTGTTCCCAACCTCTCCACTGTCACTGCTATTTCCCTCTTCGTGTCTCCTGTAACCACCCACCACCATGACACCCCCATCAGCCCTCCCCTTGTTCCCAACCTCTCCACTGTCACTGCTATTTCCCTCTTCGTGTCTCCTGTAACCACCCACCACCATGACACCCCCATCAGCCCTCCCCTTGTTCCCAACCTCTCCACTGTCACTGCTATTTCCCTCTTCGTGTCTCCTGTAACCACCCACCACCATGACACCCCCATCAGCCCTCCCCTTGTTCCCAACCTCTCCACTGTCACTGCTATTTCCCTCTTCGTGTCTCCTGTAACCACCCACCACCATGACACCCCCATCAGCCCTCCCCTTGTTCCCAACCTCTCCACTGTCACTGCTATTTCCCTCTTCGTGTCTCCTTTAACCACCCACCACCATGACACCCCCATCAGCCCTCCCCTTGTTCCCAACCTCTCCACTGTCACTGCTATTTCCCTCTTCGTGTCTCCTGTAACCACCCACCACCATGACACCCCCATCAGCCCTCCCCTTGTTCCCAACCTCTCCACTGTCACTGCTATTTCCCTCTTCGTGTCTCCTGTAACCACCCACCACCATGACACCCCCATCAGCCCTCCCCTTGTTCCCAACCTCTCCACTGTCACTGCTATTTCCCTCTTCGTGTCTCCTGTAACCACCCACCACCATGACACCCCCATCAGCCCTCCCCTTGTTCCCAACCTCTCCACTGTCACTGCTATTTCCCTCTTCGTGTCTCCTGTAACCACCCACCACCATGACACCCCCATCAGCCCTCCCCTTGTTCCCAACCTCTCCACTGTCACTGTTATTTCCCTCTTCCTGTCTCCTGTAACCACCCACCACCATGACACCCCCATCAGCCCTCCCCTTGTTCCCAACCTCTCCACTGTCACTGCTATTTCCCTCTTCGTGTCTCCTGTAACCACCCACCACCATGACACCCCCATCAGCCCTCCCCTTGTTCCCAACCTCTCCACTGTCACTGCTATTTCCCTCTTCGTGTCTCCTGTAACCACCCACCACCATGACACCCCCATCAGCCCTCCCCTTGTTCCCAACCTCTCCACTGTCACTGCTATTTCCCTCTTCGTGTCTCCTGTAACCACCCACCACCATGACACCCCCATCAGCCCTCCCCTTGTTCCCAACCTCTCCACTGTCACTGCTATTTCCCTCTTCGTGTCTCCTTTAACCACCCACCACCATGACACCCCCATCAGCCCTCCCCTTGTTCCCAACCTCTCCACTGTCACTGCTATTTCCCTCTTCGTGTCTCCTGTAACCACCCACCACCATGACACCCCCATCAGCCCTCCCCTTGTTCCCAACCTCTCCACTGTCACTGCTATTTCCCTCTTCGTGTCTCCTGTAACCACCCACCACCATGACACCCCCATCAGCCCTCCTCTTGTTCCCAACCTCTCCACTGTCACTGCTATTCCCCTCTTCGTGTCTACTGTAACCACCCACCACCATGACACCCCCATCAGCCCTCCCCTTGTTCCCAACCTCTCCACTGTCACTGCTATTTCCCTCTTCGTGTCTCCTGTAACCACCCACCACCATGACACCCCCATCAGCCCTCCCCTTGTTCCCAACCTCTCCACTGTCACTGCTATTTCCCTCTGCGTGTCTCCTGTAACCACCCACCACCATGACACCCCCATCAGCCCTCCCCTTGTTCCCAACCTCTCCACTGTCACTGCTATTTCCCTCTTCGTGTCTCCTGTAACCACCCACCACCATGACACCCCCATCAGCCCTCCCCTTGTTCCCAACCTCTCCACTGTCACTGCTATTTCCCTCTTCGTGTCTCCTGTAACCACCCACCACCATGACACCCCCATCAGCCCTCCCCTTGTTCCCAACCTCTCCACTGTCACTGCTATTTCCCTCTTCGTGTCTCCTGTAACCACCCACCACCATGACACCCCCATCAGCCCTCCTCTTGTTCCCAACCTCTCCACTGTCACTGCTATTTCCCTCTTCGTGTCTCCTTTAGCCACCCACCACCCTGACACCCCCATCAGCCCTCACCTTGTTCCCAACCTCTCCACTGTCACTGCTATTTCCCTCTTCGTGTTTCCTTTAGCCACCCACCACCATGACACCCCCATCAGCCCTCCCCTTGTTCCCAACCTCTCCACTGTCACTGCTATTTCCCTCTTCGTGTCTCCTGTAACCAACCACCACCATGACACCCCCATCAGCACTCCCCTTGTTCCCAACCTCTCCACTGTCACTGCTATTTCCCTCTTCGTGTCTCCTGTAACCACCCACCACCATGACACCCCCATCAGCCCTCCTCTTGTTCCCAACCTATCCACTGTCACTGCTATTTCCCTCTTCGTGTCTCCTGTAACCACCCACCACCATGACACCCCCATCAGCCCTCCTCTTGTTCCCAACCTCTCCACTGTCACTGCTATTTCCCTCTTCGTGTCTCCTTTAACCACCCACCACCATGACACCCCCATCAGCCCTCCCCTTGTTCCCAACCTCTCCACTGTCACTGCTATTTCCCTCTTCGTGTCTCCTTTAGCCACCCACCACCATGACACCCCCATCAGCCCTCCCCTTGTTCCAACCTCTCCACTGTCACTGCTATTTCCCTCTTCGTGTCTCATGTAACCACCCACCATCATGACACCCCCATCAGCCCTCCCCTTGTTCCCAACCTCTCCACTGTCACTGCTAATTCCCTCTTCGTGTCTCCTGTAACCACCCACCACCATGACACCCCCATCAGCCCTCCCCTTGTTCCCAACCTCTCCACTGTCACTGCTATTTCCCTCTTCGTGTCTCCTGTAACCACCCACCACCATGACACCCCCATCAGCCCTCCCCTTGTTCCCAACCTCTCCACTGTCACTGCTATTTCCCTCTTCGTGTCTCCTGTAACCACCCACCACCATGACACCCCCATCAGCCCTCCCCTTGTTCCCAACCTCTCCACTGTCACTGCTATTCCCCTCTTCGTGTCTCCTGTAACCACCCACCACCCTGACACCCCCATCAGCCCTCCCCTTGTTCCCAACCTCTCCACTGTCACTGCTAATTCCCTCTTCGTGTCTCCTGTAACCACCCACCACCATGACATCCACATCAGCCCTCCTCTTGTTCCCAACCTCTCCACTGTCACTGCTATTTCCCTCTTCGTGTCTCCTGTAACCACCCACCACCATGACACCCCCATCAGCCCTCCCCTTGTTCCCAACCTCTCCACTGTCACTGCTATTTCCCTCTTCGTGTCTCCTGTAACCACCCACCACCATGACACCCCCATCAGCCCTCCTCTTGTTCCCAACCTCTCCACTGTCACTGCTATTTCCCTCTTCGTGTCTCCTGTAACCACCCACCACCATGACACCCCCATCAGCCCTCCCCTTGTTCCCAACCTCTCCACTGTCACTGCTATTTCCCTCTTCGTGTCTCCTGTAACCACCCACCACCATGACACCCCCATCAGCCCTCCCCTTGTTCCCAACCTCTCCACGTTCACTGCTATTTCCCTCTTCGTGTCTCCTGTAACCACCCACCACCATGACACCCCCATCAGCCCTCCCCTTGTTCCCAACCTCTCCACTGTCACTGCTATTTCCCTCTTCGTGTCTCCTTTAACCACCCACCACCATGACACCCCCATCAGCCCTCCCCTTGTTCCCAACCTCTCCACTGTCACTGCTATTTCCCTCTTCGTGTCTCCTTTAACCACCCACCACCATGACACCCCCATCAGCCCTCCCCTTGTTCCCAACCTCTCCACTGTCACTGCTATTTCCCTCTTCGTGTCTCCTTTAACCACCCACCACCATGACACCCCCATCAGCCCTCCTCTTGTTCCCAACCTCTCCACTGTCACTGCTATTTCCCTCTTCGTGTCTCCTGTAACCACCCACCACCATGACACCCCCATCAGCCCTCCCCTTGTTCCCAACCTCTCCACTGTCACTGCTATTTCCCTCTTCGTGTCTCCTGTAACCACCCACCACCATGACACCCCCATCAGCCCTCCCCTTGTTCCCAACCTCTCCACTGTCACTGCTATTTCCCTCTTCGTGTCTCCTGTAACCACCCACCACCATGACACCCCCATCAGCCCTCCCCTTGTTCCGAACCTCTCCACTGTCACTGCTATTTCCCTTTTCGTGTCTCCTTTAACCACCCACCACCATGACACCCCCATCAGCCCTCCCCTTGTTCCCAACCTCTCCACTGTCACTGCTATTTCCCTCTTCGTGTCTCCTGTAACCACCCACCACCATGACACCCCCATCAGCCCTCCCCTTGTTCCCAACCTCTCCACTGTCACTGCTATTTCCCTCTTCGTGTCTCCTGTAACCACCCACCACCATGACACCCCCATCAGCCCTCCTCTTGTTCCCAACCTCTCCACTGTCACTGCTATTTCCCTCTTCGTGTCTCCTGTAACCACCCACCACCATGACACCCCCATCAGCCCTCCCCTTGTTCCCAACCTCTCCACTGTCACTGCTATTTCCCTCTTCGTGTCTCCTGTAACCACCCACCACCATGACACCCCCATCAGCCCTCCCCTTGTTCCCAACCTCTCCACTGTCACTGCTATTTCCCTCTGCGTGTCTCCTGTAACCACCCACCACCCTGACACCCCCATCAGCCCTCCCCTTGTTCCCAACCTCTCCACTGTCACTGCTATTTCCCTCTTCGTGTCTCCTGTAACCACCCACCACCATGACACCCCCATCAGCCCTCCCCTTGTTCCCAACCTCTCCACTGTCACTGCTATTTCCCTCTTCGTGTCTCCTGTAACCACCCACCACCATGACACCCCCATCAGCCCTCCCCTTGTTCCCAACCTCTCCACTGTCACTGCTATTTCCCTCTTCGTGTCTCCTGTAACCACCCACCACCATGACACCCCCATCAGCCCTCCTCTTGTTCCCAACCTCTCCACTGTCACTGCTATTTCCCTCTTCGTGTCTCCTTTAGCCACCCACCACCCTGACACCCCCATCAGCCCTCACCTTGTTCCCAACCTCTCCACTGTCACTGCTATTTCCCTCTTCGTGTTTCCTTTAGCCACCCACCACCATGACACCCCCATCAGCCCTCACCTTGTTCCCAACCTCTCCACTGTCACTGCTATTTCCCTCTTCGTGTCTCCTGTAACCAACCACCACCATGACACCCCCATCAGCACTCCCCTTGTTCCCAACCTCTCCACTGTCACTGCTATTTCCCTCTTCGTGTCTCCTGTAACCACCCACCACCATGACACCCCCATCAGCCCTCCTCTTGTTCCCAACCTCTCCACTGTCACTGCTATTTCCCTCTTCGTGTCTCCTTTAACCACCCACCACCATGACACCCCCATCAGCCCTCCCCTTGTTCCCAACCTCTCCACTGTCACTGCTATTTCCCTCTTCGTGTCTCCTTTAGCCACCCACCACCATGACACCCCCATCAGCCCTCCCCTTGTTCCCAACCTCTCCACTGTCACTGCTATTTCCCTCTTCGTGTCTCCTGTAACCACCCACCACCATGACACCCCCATCAGCCCTCCCCTTGTTCCCAACCTCTCCACTGTCACTGCTAATTCCCTCTTCGTGTCTCCTGTAACCACCCACCACCATGACACCCCCATCAGCCCTCCCCTTGTTCCCAACCTCTCCACTGTCACTGCTATTTCCCTCTTCGTGTCTCCTGTAACCACCCACCACCATGACACCCCCATCAGCCCTCCTCTTGTTCCCAACCTCTCCACTGTCACTGCTATTTCCCTCTTCGTGTCTCCTGTAACCACCCACCACCATGACACCCCCATCAGCCCTCCCCTTGTTCCCAACCTCTCCACTGTCACTGCTATTTCCCTCTTCGTGTCTCCTGTAACCACCCACCACCATGACACCCCCATCAGCCCTCCCCTTGTTCCCAACCTCTCCACTGTCACTGCTATTTCCCTCTTCGTGTCTCCTGTAACCACCCACCACCATGACACCCCCATCAGCCCTCCTCTTGTTCCCAACCTCTCCACTGTCACTGCTATTTCCCTCTTCGTGTCTCCTGTAACCACCCACCACCCTCCCGTCCATGACACCCCCCTCCTCCCCTGCCCCCCAAAGAAATGAAGAAGAAAAAGAAAACCTGCGTTGGAACGCGATCACGACACAAATGACCATCCTCCCCTCCCCATCCAGCTGATTAGGGTTGGGGAGTCAAATGACCATCCTCCCTCCTCCCCATCCAGCTGATTAGGGTTGGGGAGTCAAATGACCATCCTCCCTCCTCCCCATCCAGCTGATTAGGGTTGGGGAGTCAAATGACCATCCTCCATCCTCCCCATCCAGCTGATTAGGGTTGGGGAGTCAAATGACCATCCTCCCCCCTCCCCATCCAGCTGATTAGGGTTGGGGAGTCAAATGACCATCCTCCCTCCTCCCCATCCAGCTGATTAGGGTTGGGGAGTCAAGTGACCATCCTCCCCTCCCCATCCAGCTGATTAGGGTTGGGGAGTCAAGTGACCATCCTCCCCTCCCCATCCAGCTGATTAGGGTTGGGGAGTCAAATGACCCTCCTCCCTCCTCCCCATCCAGCTGATTAGGGTTGGGGAGTCAAGTGACCATGCTCCCCTCCCCATCCAGCTGATTAGGGTTGGGGAGTCAAATGACCATCCTCCCTACTCCCCATCCAGCTGATTAGGGTTGGGGAGTCAAATGACCATCCTCCCTCCTCCCCTTCCAGCTGATTAGGGTTGGGGTGTCAAATGACCATCCTCCCTCCTCCCCTTCCAGCTGATTAGGGTTGGGGAGTCAAATGACCATCCTCCCTCCTCCCCGTCCAGCTGATTAGGGTTGGGGAGTCAAATGACCATCCTCCCTACTCCCCATCCAGCTGATCAGGGTCGCGGAGTCCAGCTGCAGGGACAGGCCTGGACCCTTGCTGGCCTGGTTTTCTTGGCAGTGCTTTGGAATGAAAACAAGGGACAGTCTCTATCCGTCTCTCTCTGTCTCCCACCCTATCCCTCTTTATCTCTGTCCCTGTCTCTTTCTCTATATGTCTCTGTCTGTCAAACACACACGCACGCGCGCGCACACACACACACACACACACACACACACACACACACACACACACACACACACACACACTCCATCGCTGTCTGTATTCTGTCCATTACTGTTCCCTTTTTTCACACAATTCCAGCTCACTATTTTCTAACTTCTTTCCCCTCCACTTCACCCAACTCCCTTCTCTCTCTTCTTTCTGTTATTTCCCAGTAATGGCATAAAGTTGGCCGAGGGCCCGAAAAATATTCATGAAAAAAGTTTGACAAACCTTGGGCTTTCTTGTACATAGTTGACGTTTTCAATTTGTAGAAGTCCCCCACCCCCCTCTGTCGTCGTTCTCTTTGCGTTTCAGTGTCTCTATCACACACACACACACACACACACACGCGCGCTCGCGCGCGCACATATATATATATATATATATATATATATATATATATATATATATATATATATATATATATATATATATATATATATATAGAGAGAGAGAGAGAGAGAGAGAGAGAGAGAGAGAGAGAGAGAGAGAGAGAGAGAGAGAGAGAGAGAGAGAGAGAGAGAGAGAGAGATATTTTTTTTCAAATTCAAGAAAGAAGGCAAACTATATACCAAGCCATATAAATGTATTATCAGGAAGTCTGATCAACACCAATGTTTGTCTTTTGAGTAGACTAGCAACCTACCAATGTGCACCCCCCCCCCCCCCCTCTCACCCCTCCCCAACCCAAAACAAAATAAAATAAAAATAAAACAAGTGACGCACACGGAATCCTCGCATTCAGCATGGAATGAAATGCTTGGCAATTTAGCCTATCAAAACCAAGTCACGGGGTTACATGACACAAGCGTGTTATTTATGCACCCAAACCATTCAAACCATAACACATGAATCGCCGGTTAAACAGGCAGTTTGTGTATTGTTGGGCGAATGAAACACGTCATTCTTACAGACAGACAGACAGACAGACAGAGCAACGCAGAGGACTTGCTCCCATTTCAAAGTACTTCACATGGAACTATACTGGGCTCGCAGCAACAACAAAACAGGCAAAATATGAAAACTATTAAAAGTAATGTAAGAAATGTCATTCTGTCTTTTCTCAATCTGTGAATGCTTATCTCTCTACTGTTGATTTGAAATTGTAATGTAAAAGCTGACAAAAGACATTTTCTAAATCAACATATGTCAGTGCGGCGAAATGTACAGATTTCTGAACATTATTCATTTCCCCCCTCTCTCTCCCTCTCTTTTCTTGCCCCCCCCCCCTCTACTTGTTAGTATTTGTTTATATTATTTTGCTCTAATTTTGTTTACTTTGATGTCTTGTATCATCATGTGTGTTCATATTATTATCTGTTTGCCTTATCGTTTTGTATTAGTCTCGTTTTCGTCTCAAGGACAGATTGTAAGAATAGGCCTGGCCTAAAATCTCAATCCTTGCGTAATAAAGTTTTCAAGTGTCAAGTGTATCTCTCTCTCTCTCTCTCTCTCTCTCTCTCTCTCTCTCTCTCTCTCTCTCTCTCTCTCTCTCTCTCTCTCTATCAAATTGCAGACCGATCATGCAAACTGATGAGATCTTCACAGTTCGAAACAGCTGTCTTTGCATAAGACACTGTCCCTCCCCCATTGGGAAAAAAAGTAAGTACGCAGATTTTATTTATTAAAAAAATCAGAACACGGAACATTTCATAAAGTTAACGGTTAACTGAGTTTGTTTCTGAGGTTCACAAATACAGACATTGGACACAAAAAAGTTTTGTCAAAGCAAATTATCTCTCTATCTCTCTATCTAAGCGTATTCTTTCAAAAGATACAAACTTGCCTGTGGCATAGTATGTTACTGCTATAATAGTCCATGCTTCTGCAACACAAGCTGTGCCTAATGTCACGCATTCTGTTGGTAAAGTACTCACACACAAAACAAACCTGTCATTTTGTTGAATTTGCGCGTTTCACCAGCTTGCGTTTTAATGTGTTACATTTCTTTGTTTTAGTTGCTAATGTTCTGTCCTTAAAAAACAACCAACGTGATTTGACGCTTTTAACTTGCGTAAAATATCAGGGAAGCCCTTTCCAGAGCACGAAATGCCACAGAAGAGGAAGGGGAAGAAGGGGAGGGGGGAGGTAGATGGAGAGCTGGGATTATATCCCTTGCACTCAGAAACAGCAATCTGAGGACGCTAAATTGGCGACAGAAACTGGAGAAGTTGAGAGGATTAAAACTAGCTGCCGGGTCTCTGTCTCTCTCTCTCTCTCTCTGTCTCTCTCTCTCTCTCTCTCTCTCTCTCTCTCTCTCTCTCTCTCTCTCTCTCTCTCTCTCTCTCTCTCTCTCTCTCTCTCTCTCTCTCTGTCTCTCTCTCTCTCTCTCTCTCTCTCTCTCTCTCTCTCTCTCTCTCTCTCTCTCTCTCTCTCTCTCTCTCTCTCTCTTCTCTCTCTCTCTCTCTCTCTCTCTCTCTCTCTCTCTCTCTCTCTCTCTCTCTCTCTCTCTCTCTCTCTCTCTCTCTCTCTCTCTCTCTCTCTCTCTCTCTCTCTCTCTCTCTCTCTCTCTCTCTCTCTCTCTCTCTCTCTCTCTCTCTCTCTCTCTCTCTCTCTCTCTCTCTCTCTCTCTCTCTCTCTCTCTCGTTTCCCTAAGTTATTGATCTGCAATAATAATGGAGTGCTTTTCTTATTATTTTCTTATTCACAATGCTGTTTCAGGAGCAATACTTTATTCGCTATCTAATTGTCATTTGTAATTAGGAGTGTGTCTTAGACATCTTCGTGGGTTATTTAAAGCAGTTTGTGATAGTGGAACTACACCAATGAACACGATTTACGAAAAGTCTCTCTCTCTCTCTCTCTCTCTCTCTCTCTCTCTCTCTCTCTCTCTCTCTCTCTCCCTCCCTCACACACTCTCTCTTTCACTCTCCCCCCCCTCTCTCTCTCTTTCCCTCACATACACTCTCTCTCTCACTCTCTCTCGCTCTCTCACTCCCCCCCTCCCCCTCTCTCTCTCTTTCCCTCACACACACTCTCTCTCTCGCACTCACTCACTCTCTCTCTCTCTCTCTCTCTCTCTCTCTCTCTCTCTCTCTCTCTCTCTCTCTCTATATATATATATATATATATATATATATATATATATATATATATATAGACTCTCTCTCTATATATATATACTGGCACAACGCTGCAACAAATCCGTGAGGAACATGCTTATGCCCTCAACCCTGCCCAGTCCACCTGTCCCTGATGCTGGGTGCTGGAGGTGCTCGGGCAAATGCGTTATATGCAAGGAGCACCTCCAACAGACCGTCACATTCAAAAGTCAGAAGACGGGGGAGACCTTCAGCATCAGGCACAGGCTGAGCTGTGATTCCAAGAATGTGGTGTACCTTCTCTACTGTGACGCATGCAACAACACACAATACATAGGACAGACAAAAAACACTCTCCGCACTCGCTTCTACCAGCACAGATCAAACATCAACAAGAACACAAGCACTCACGTAACACAACACTTCAATCAATCAAATCACACACTCCAAAACATGAAGTGCGTCGCAGTGGAGAGGGTACATACTACAACAGTGGAGGCCCTGCTGAGAAGGGAGACCTTTTGGATTAGAAAGTTGGGGACGCTATTTCCGTCGGGGCTGAACACCCTGGAATGACATTGGGATACATGTTGGCTGCCATCGTCCCAGCTTGTGTTTCTTTCAGACTGCCTCCCCCTTCTCCCCCCCCCCCCACAACACCCCCACCACACCCACACCCCCACCCCACTTGTGTTCGGACGTTGACATTGGAGCGAGAATAACGATTTAAGGGGTGTTTGTTTAACTTTTCTTTAGGCACCAGTTTAACATTTCCGAATCTGAGTGAGTTCATGTCATAATTTTTTCATTGATACCTCTTGAACTAAATAGTGTCCATTAGTTTGCACTTCAGTGAAGCGTGTTGTTGGGTTTTTCTGTTTGTTGCTTGTGTACCCTCTTTTCTCCCCACCACTTTTACAATTCTGAGTTCTTGTCAAAAAATGACTCTTTTCTTTTTTTATGTGAGTAGTTTTCAATGTAGTTAATTTCTCTACCTGTTTGTTTTGAGACTTATGTATTGTACAATTGAGAGAATAAAGTCCCCCGAGGAAGACGAGACCAATCTCGTCGAAATATTGGGAAAGAAGAAAAACAACTTGTTTGCCTCTGTGTCTTTTGTTCTGTATATATATAAGCTATCCACAAAAAGTTAAGGATCACTTGCAAACTAATTCATAACTTTCCAAATAAGAAAGCCAATGCGTTGAATTTTGGCCAACATTTAATTCAATGCTTTAGTGATAACGATACACAATTGCCTTCAATTTCGAGCAATCGTTTGGTCTGTACATTTGATCAAAGTGGGTACGTATCGAAATTTGATTTCCCAAAGTCATTGAAATCACAAGACAGGGCATTCTGATGCTCCCAAAAGTTCAGTAATGCGTGTATCCGCCATGGCTGTTCTGGCACTCGACGCAGCGAGTCCTCATGGAGTTGACCAGGGTGGTGAAGATCCTCTGTGGAAGCGCCTGCCACTCAGCCTGCAGCATCTGGTAGAGGTGCTGGGCATCCCTGGGAGGGGGGTGGTTGCTCCTCACTTTGCGATCCAGCTCATCCCAGAGGTTCTCAATAGGGTTGAGATCGGGACTGCATGCTGGCCACTCCATTCTGTTGACTCCAGACTGCTGCAGGAAGTCGTTGACCACCCTTGCCCTGTGGGGGCGAGCGTTGTCATCCTGGTAGACAGCCGGCGGTCCCATCTGCTGCAGTGTAGGCACAGCCAGCGGTCGAAGGATCTCATCCCGGTATCGGAGGCCAGTCAGGTTACCCTGTACATGATACAAGGGTGTTCTGTGGTGAAGGCTGAAGGCCCCCCAGACCATTACAGAACCTCCACCAAAGGCCACCTTTTCTTGGACAGTGGCGTCAATAAAGCGTTCCCCTGGGCGCCTCCAGACCCTCAGTCGGCCGTCGTTGTGGTTCAGGGTGAAGCGTGATTCATCACTGAACAGGACCTGGGACCATTGCTGACGTGTCCACCTCACGTGACGTCTGCAGAAGGCGCGGCGTGCTGCCCTATGGGCTGGAGTTAAGCGTGGCCGTACAGCTGGGCGACGAGAACGGAGGTTAAACCCATGAAGGCGGTTCCGTATGGTCTGCTGGCTGATGTTGATGTTAGTAGCCACCCTCAGCTGCCTTCGAATGATGCTGGAAGAGGCTGTTCTTGTCTGCAGGGCTTGTCGTTCAATGAGACGATCTTCACGTGGAGTTGTCTTCTTCGGTCGACCAGATCTGCGTCTTTCATGGACCCTCCCAGTGGCTGTGAAGCGTTGAATCAGTCTGACAATGACCGAGATGGACACCTGAAGTCGCCTGGCCACTTCTCGCTTGGGAACACCATCTTGGAACCATGCAACAGCTCGTCCCCTATCCAACTCGCTCAATTTTCGTAGTGGAGGCATTGTCAAATCAGGCCTAATACTGGTGGTATGTCTTCTTATAAAGCCAAGCAAGAGACAGCATCTCACACATAAACAGCAGTGCTTGCACGTGCATAATGGTTTTTCCATCTGGCTTGTGCAATGTGTTCATGCAGAACGATCCAAAACAAGGTCCTTTTTCGCAAGTTTCCGCTTTTTCTTTTGCTGCCAAGCTCAGTAATAGAGAATCACGTGCAATGTTTCCACTAACACAACATCGCCCACTTACAGCTGAACAAGAATTCTTAACAATTTGGCTTGACTGAGAAAAAAATAACAGGAGCGAACGGAGTTTCTTGCGCACCTGTTTTCTCATAGTGATCCTTAACTTTCTGTGAGTAGTGTATATATATATATATATATATAAACGTACAAGAATTGAAGAAGAAAAAACAACCACACCATTAAACTTTCCTCATATATATAGTTTGCTTTAATAAAACTTTGTTTGTGTCCAATATTTAAGTTTGTGAACCTAAGAAAGAAACTCAATAACTTTAATTTTAACACAAGGGCGTCGCCGAGCGGCAGACATGTCCGTCACCAGCAATGCCACGCACTTGCCACACCCCGTAGTGTCACATCCTGACACAAAATTGGAAGGGATTCTGTCTTCTAGTTCACGAGATACAGCTTGAAGAAGAAACATATAGCGCAAAGAAGGAAATTTCGGTTTTCAAGGTCACACTTCAAGGTCAAGGTCAGCATGGTGATAATTTATGCTCGGATGTTTTCTTCTCTAGGGTATACAGTACCACACACAATCTGAAGCGCTTCTGTCAAGTACCAATGTGGAAAATATGGCTTAAAACCCAATGTGTAGACCCCTACCACATTCAAGGCCTACGGATCGCCCGGACCGTGACCTTGACCTTGATCGGTATGCCACCATCAGAACGGGCATAAGCCAAAGTACCTTCACGCCAAATTTGAAGACTCTAACACTAACGGTGTGGGAGTTATGGCCCCTGAAAGATTTTCGGTTTTCAAGGTCGTACGCCAAGGTCAAGGTCACGACGGCAATATGGTTTGCGCGGATGCCTTCCTCTCATGGTGACACACCAGCACACACAATTTGACGTGATTCTGTCAACCCGTTCGAAAGATATCCTTGGGACAGACAGAAGGAGAAAAAAATGACCCTCCGATTTTCAGGCTCCAGCGATCTTTTTGACCTTGATCGGTATGCCAGGAGAAAGGTTGTCCTCTTTGCACCAGATTGAAAGTCCACAATAAAAGCAAACCAGCACTTAATTCAAAATAAATTGTAAAAAATATTGTGTAAAATAACAAAAATAACCAGCACACACAATTTGACGTGATTCTGTCAACCCGTTCGAAAAATATCCTTGGGACAGACAGAAGGAGAAAAAAATGACCCTCCGATTTTCAGGCTCCAGCGATCTTTTTGACCTTGACCTTGACCTTGATCGGTATGCCATCATCAGAACGGGCATAAGCCAAACCACCTTCATACCAAGTTTCAACATCCTATGTTGATCGGTGCCCGAGATATGGCTAAAAATAGATTTTCGGTTTTCAAGGTCGTACGTCAAGGTCAAGGTCACGACGGCAAAATGGTTTGCGCCGATCTCTTCCTATTAAGGAGGCACACCTTCACACAAAAGTTGACGCGATTCGGGAGATATCCTTGGGACAGACAGAAAAAAACAAGAAAAAAAAACAAAAACAAAAAACAAAAATACAAACCAGCCCATCGCAATAGTCCGTCTTGGTGACGGACTAATAATATTCTAAAATTACAATCCCTCGAAGAGAGTAGAGGAGATGGGATGCCATGTTGGTGGATCCAGTGAAGGATTCAATAAGGGAGGTCATAGAAATCGTAGTAAACACCAACATACTCCCAGTCAGGATGAATGTAGAGAGGTGTGCCTGGATCAGGTAGACTGATGCGCTTTCCTTCTTCGAAGTATGATATAAACGTACAAGAATTGAAGAAGAAAAAACAACCACACCATTAAACCATTAATATATATATATTATTATTATTCCCCACTCCTCCCATCTTTCTCTTTCCGTTTTATATTTTACCCTATTTGTTTTGACTACTGTTTTGGCTTCCAAGCCCTAGCGATATATCTGGATTTTGTTTTAAAGCTGGCATGGCCTGTGACATTTGAAAGCCTCTGAGCAATAAATTGAAATGAAATGAAATGAAATGGACGCAAAACAAAAGACATCTCCTAAACTCCATTAGCACCAAAGACACCCAGCCTGTGTCACGTTTCCTACAACTCACACGCTCAAACACGTGAGGGGGAAAAGGAGGGAGGGGGAGGGGGAGGGGGAGGGGGAGGGGGGAGAAAGAGGGTGGCTGATGGTGAGGTTTTAGAGGAGTAAAATGATGAAGCTAAGGTTGAGAAGAAGAAGACGACAATGCCGACGAGTACAACGAAGAAGAAGAAGAAGAAGAAGAAGAAGAAGAAGAAGAAGAAGAAGAAGAAGAAGAAGAAGAAGAAGGATGAGGAGGAGGAGAAGAAGAAGAAGAAGAAGAAGAAAAGAAGAAGAAGAAGAAGAAGAAGAAGAAGAAGAAGAAGAAGAAGAAGAAGAAGAAGAAGAAGAAGAAGAAGAAGAAGAAGGAGGAGGAGGAGGAGGAGGAGGAGGAGGAGGAGGAGAAAGAGATGATGAAGAAGGAGGGGGAGGAGGAGAAGGGAAAGGAGGGAAAGGAAGAGGGTGAAGAGTTGAAGATCGGGAAGTAGATGAAAAGAAAAAGGAAGAGGGAAAGCAGAAAAAATGAATAAAATTAAGAGAATGAGGAGAAAGAAGATGAAGAAAAGACAAAAAAGAAGATTTCGGAGGAGAAGAAAAAGGAAGAAGATTAAGAAAGTGAGAAGAAAGACGGAGGAGGAGAAAAGGGAAAGAAAGAATGAGAAGAATATGAAGAATGAAATGAACAGAAAGACGACGAAGTAAAAAGAAAGAGAAAAAAAGGAAGACAAGGGAGAGAAGATTACAGATGCAGAAGGAGGAAGCGAACAGAGAAACGAACAAGGAGACGAAAAGGGAGAAAGAAGGGGTGAGGGTGGGGTGGGGGTGGGGAGGGGGGAGAAGAAGGAGGAAGCGAACAGAGAAACGAACAAGGAGACGAAAAGGGAGAAAGAAGGGGTGGGGGTGGGGAGGGGGGAGAAGAAGGAGGAAGCGAACAAGGAGACGAAAAGGGAGAAAGAATGGGTGAGGGTGGGGAGGGGGTGGGGAGGGTGTTAGGAGGTCGGAGAAGGAGGAAGAGCAGGGAAGGAAGACGATGACAAAGGGGGTGAGGGGGGTGAGGTGAAATGCAGAGCAGACATCAGCAGCGTGTATCGTAGAGCGAGCGCTCGCCTTGCGCTTGGCAGCTTTGTGTACGGTACGCTTTGTCCAAGCTGCTTGAAGCGCCAGCTACCCGAGTTGGGAGCATGCTAACTCCAAAAGCAAAATGGCGTCGAATGTGTACGGGTTTTCTCTTCGATGGTTTTTGTTTCTTTAACTGCCTCCTTACAAATGACGAATTGACAGTGACAAAAAGCGGTAAATAATTCTGTCATAATTTTAATGAATAATTGGTGTCCGGTCAGATCGGCCTCGTGCCATTTCGGCCCAGCTTTTTTTGGGTCGTTTCGGGGCCTCGCCCAATGAGTCAAGTCGGCCTCGTGTCCGTCCAAGTCGGCCTCGTTTCCGACCAACCCAACTCTATGTAATTTTGTTTTCAGAGAGAGAGAGAGAGAGAGAGAGAGAGAGAGAGAGAGAGAGAGAGAGAGAGAGAGAGAGAGAGAGAGAGAGAGAGAGAGAGAGAGAGAGACTGAGAGAGAGAGACAGAGAGAGAGAGAGAGACAGAGAGAGACACACAGATAGAGAGAGAGAGAGAGAGAGAGAGAGAGAGAGAGAGAGAGAGAGAGAGAGAGAGAGAGAGAGAGAGAGAGAGAGAGAGAGAGAGGCGTGTGTGTGTGGGGGGGGGGGGGGGGGGGGGGGGGGGGGGGGGGGGGGGGGGGCGTTTGTATCTGTGTGTCTGACAGGGCCGGACCTAAGTGTTTAAGGGGTGGGGGCTATTTAATCAAAGGTGCAATCTTAACACTATATACTGGTGGCGGTACCATAGCCGATGATGTTTAACCGAGGCATGGTTACCACTACACCTATCTGTATTGCTAAGCTAATCGGGACTTTACTGGAGTTGCACTGCCTCCGGGCATTGCCTCCAGTAATTTGTTCCCACCATCTTTGTATCTACAAATGTCCCATAATTATGTGTATGTTCCAGACCGAGAGGACGTAAAACACAATTTTTCATTCATAATCGAAGGTGCAGCGCCTGTTTTTTTTATCTGTATACATTAAATACATACATCTGTATCGTTATAAATTCGGGACTTTCCTGGAGTTGCACTGCCTCCGGGCATTGCCTCCAGGATCGTTCCCACCATCTTTATATCTACTATTGTCCCATATGTGTCTGTTTTAGACCGGTGGACGTTAAACGGATTTTCATCTAATCAAAGGTGCGAAGCACCAAGACCCAAGGGGAGTCTGGGGGCATGCTCCTCCGGAAACGTTTTTAATCCGAAAAGCAAAATAGTGCAATCTGGTGTAATTTGTCGAAAAAGGGTGGGGGCTTGAGCCCTCTACCCCCCCCCCCCCCCACACACACACACACCCACCCTTTATCCTGCCCCACGCCCAAAGTCTTCATTTAGGCTGCAATTGGCACACAGGCTGCATGCATGTGAGTTCATGCCATGCCCTCCACCGGCACAATCTATGTGCATTAGGCCTAGGCGTATTGTAGACGGATAAAAACATCTGGGAAAATCAAACCCCTTCGGCCCCTTAGACCGCAACCATAATAAAAGACAAATCAAACCCCTTCGGCCCCTTAGACCGCAACCATAATAAAAGACAAATCAAACCCCTTCGGCCCCTTAGACCGCAACCATAATAACAGACAAATCAAACCCCTTCGGCCCCTTAGACCGCAACCATAACAAAAGACAAATCAAACCCCTTCGGCCCCTTAGACCGCAACCATAATAAAAGACAAATCAAACCCCTTCGGCCCCTTAGACCGCAACCATAATAAAAGACAAATCAAACCCCTTCGGCCCCTTAGACCGCAACCATAATAACAGACAAATCAAACCCCTTCGGCCCCTTAGACCGCAACCATAACAAAAGACAAATCAAACCCCTTCGGCCCCTTAGACCGCAACCATAATAACAGACAAATCAAACCCCTTCGGCCCCTTAGACCGCAACCATAATAACAGACAAATCAAACCCCTTCGGTCCCTTAGACCGCAACCATAATAACAGACAAATCAGACTGTCGATTGTGGGTAATTATGAAAGAAGAACGTTTATAAGCCCTCTAAATTAATCAACAACAATACTCGTGGATCATCGACGAGAGCCGACATTTTGGAAACGCTTACACGAAGTGTGGGACTGTACCGCAGCGAAAGAAAGCGCTTTGCGAGCGAAGTAGGCGAGCGCTTTCTCTGCGGTACACACGGCAGTCATCTTGAAACATTGTGAGCCTCAAATTAGTAAGAGAGAGAAAGAGAGACAGACAGACAGACAGAGACAGACAGACGGAAACAGAGACAAACACACAGAGGGAATGAGAGACATATAGAGAAGTGTGTTTGTTTGTTTGAATTTGTATATTGCTCTCATACATGTTGGGAGAATGTCAGTGACATGCAGACAGACAAACAGACACAGATATAAAGACAGACAGACAGACAGACAGACAGATAGACACAGAGATAAAGACAGACA
Source organism: Phymorhynchus buccinoides (assembly GCA_017654935.2). Lineage (NCBI taxonomy): Eukaryota > Metazoa > Mollusca > Gastropoda > Neogastropoda > Raphitomidae > Phymorhynchus > Phymorhynchus buccinoides. The sequence continues at coordinate 1,559,914 of CM065680.1, read as the reverse complement.
GACAGACAGATAGACAGACAGAGGCAGAGATAAAGACAGACAGACAGACACAGAGATAAAAACAGACAGACAGAGGCAGAGATAAATACAAACATAAAGACAGACAGTATCTATAAATACTGCACTGAAAATTATGCCACTAAAAATCAACATCATTTTGAACAAAATAGAACAAAAATAATGAAAACAATTTGCTCTTGCCATTATGTTTTTAAAATTTGAGCTTGCATCATATATGACACGCCGGGCCTTAAGACACTTGAAAAGCCACAAGGCCCGGTGTATCATATATGATGCAATGGGAAAGGTTAGTGTTTTTTGCTTTATTTCTTTTGTAAACATGGAAACATCAGTTTTAGGGTTAATTAACACATACAAACACATTGTATTTGATGCATCTGACAAACGTTGGGCCCCGGTAGTGTCCCTGCTGGCAGTGATCAGTGGACCCCCCACAGAGGCAGCCCGCTGATCGGTCTCAAAGAGTCCACATTCTTTGGTGCCTTTTTGGTGATTCTTTTGCTAGAATGTTATCAGTAATAAGGTTTTTGCATTATTGATGAGGAGTTTTAAGTCTCCATAAAAATAAATAATCAATAATGCTTATATAGTGCATAATCTTGCAAAACAACTCAATGCGCTTTTCACTCACCATTCGTACAAACATTCCTAACAAACTGGCCCACGCATCCTCACCATACATCTGTATGAAAATGAATACATATTAGAGAATGCATTGCATATAATCATAGCACAACACACTAACACCCACCTCCCTTCAACACCACCACCCCAACCATCCCCCCCCTCCCCCCCCCCCCCACCCATCCCCACCCCCCCCCCCTACTCCCCACCCCCACCCCATACACACACACGCGCACGCGTTAACCTCATACTCAACGTCTTCAATGAGCTGGAAAACAAGAGTGGGTTAAGGATCATAGACTTTGCAGAGAGAAAGCTTTCCTGAAGAAGTGGGTCTTTAGTTGGGACTCGAAGGAAGGAAGAGTGGACTGGTTACGGGTATGGTCAGGGAGAGAATTCCAAACGTTTGGTGCAACAAAACTAAACGCCCTCTCACCCGAAGATTTCAAGGACCGCTTAGGAACTTTAAGAAGTTTCTGGGAAGAAGAACGAAGAGTACGAGAGCTTTGGTAGGTGCAGAGAGAAGAAGAGAGGTACTGAGGAAGAGTTTTGTCCATCTGCACGAAGTGTGCCAGGTGCCTGTACTATCATAAAAACATTAAACAAAATCATTTTGTTCCAAAATACTTAGATTTTCTTTCCAAACATATGACATAAATGAACATTAATAAAAAATAACGTGGCCAAAATGTTGCAAACATGCTCCAAAATGTGTTTATAATTCATAAATACCAACAATAACTACAACAAACCTCTATGATGTTATCACAAATGCCAACAGTTACATATGTCACATGGCAAATGTGTCAAGGTCTGCCCGATGTGTCATATGTGGTACGTGTCATATGTGGTACGCATGTTTTCTTTTAAATGCATTCCTTTTGCCAATTACATAGATGTAAATGAGCTTCTAGGTAACTAACATTGTCAAAATGTAATAACATAACTGTATACATGTGGACACAAACTGAAATATATCTGTGTTTCATGTCACGACAAAGACCCCATGGCTAACATATCACATGACAAAGCTGCTGTGCCCGATATGCACACATGTTGAAAATAAAAATATGTAGAACATAAATTTAGAGAAACTTTTAATTGTTATCATGTATTTGAGTCTATTGACATCATTTGATCATTGAAGACACATGATGCATCAAAACATTGACTTTTCTTTTGTTGGGTTATCATGGGCTTTGTTAGACTTGCTTGGGAACTGCTGGAATGCGCGAGATCATCAAACTGGAAGTGGCTAGTAAAACTCCATAAGCAGCATGGGAAGGCAGGGTTATCAACTAAGGCCTAGTGTATTGCCCTGTGAAAGGTGCTTGTTGGTTCATATTGTAGCTGCAGCAGTCTGTTCGTTGTTAGGAGAAGCGCTATGTGTCATATTATGATACGGGTGGCTCCGGCTTAGTCTAGTGTTGAGAGGAAGAGGGGGGGGGGGGGGGGGGGGGGGGGGGGGGGGGGGGGGGGGGGGGGGGGGTACAAATAAGAAATAGGAAAGAGTGTGAATGAGGGGTCGAGTGTAATTCAATCGATAACATTTAAAGACAGAGGCAATAGTCGACTGGCTGGGGTGGCGTGTGTGTGCGTGTGTGTGTTGATACGTTAAAGAAAGTTAACGGCGCTAACAGAGAGAGAGAGAGAGAGAGAGAGAGAGAGAGAGAGAGAGAGAGAGAGAGAGAGAGAGAGAGAGAGAGAGAGAGAGAGAGAGAGAGAGAGAGAGAGAGAGAGAGAGAGAGAGAGAGAGAGAGAGAGAGAGAGAGAGAGAGAGAGAAGCACTGACACTTTCAACTGAATTATATAAAACCATTGTACAAGAAACAAACCCTCTGGTTGTTGGCAAAGTGGGAAGCGTAACGCAGACACGTTGTTTGCTAAGCTGGTGTTCTGTCGATGATTGTGTCCGGTTTCCATGGTAACCGTACTGCAGATTGAGAAGTCTTGCACCTGCACCTCTGATCTGTAACAAATACACTTAGAAGGTCGGAAAAGAGCGCGAGCGCGTGAGCGTGTGTGTGTTCTCTCTCTCTCTCTCTCTCTCTCTCTCTCTCTCTCTCTCTCTCTCTCTCTCTTCTCTCTCTCTCTCTCTCTCTCTCTCTCTCTGCGCGCGCGTATGTGTGCTGAATAAATATAGAATAGAGTCGAGAAGTAATGTGGCCTAAAGGTTGTGATGTAGCTTGAATAGGTGGGTCTTGAGAAGCTGCATCACCAACCGTGCGGCAGCGTTTTCGGCTCCAGTGACCTTGACCTTTGACCTTCATGATCAAACTTGGCCTAGATCTCTCCATTACCTACCCGCATGCAAACTTTGAGCATCCTAAGTCCATCCGTTCAAACGCTAGAGAGGATACATACAAACATACAAACACAGTCCGCCTCAGACACGAGTGAAAACATTACCAATCCGCTCTCTACGATCCCGGTTGGTACCCAGACAGGCAGTCCGGTACGACAGGTAGACAGACGAAGGAACCTCTTGCGCAGCTCATCCAATGGAAAGTGGCCACGTGTTCAGCGGCTGATGACGTCTTCTGTGCACACCTACCATACCCTCCCCCCTCATTCCTCGTCTGGTTCCTCTGATTGCCACATACCTCTTCATTCCCCATCTGTCTGTCTGTCTGTCTATCTGTCTATCTGTCTGTCTGTCTGTCTGTCTGTCTGTCTGTCTGTCTGTCTGTCTCCCCCCTCACTCCTCTGATTGTCACATACCTCTTCATCCCCCATCTGTCTGTCTGTCTGTCTGTCTGTCTGTCTGTCTGTCTCCCCCCTCATTCCTCTGATTGTCACATACCTCTTCATTCCCCATCTGTCTGTCTGTCTGTCTGTCTGTCTCCCCCCTCATTCCTCTGATTGTCACATACCTCTTCATTCCCCATCTGTCTGTCTGTCTGTCTGTCTCCCCCCTCATTCCTCTGATTGTCACATACCTCTTCATTCCCCATCTGTCTGTCTGTCTGTCTGTCTCCCCCTCATTCCTCTGATTGTCACATACCTCTTCATTCCCCCATCTGCCTGTCTGTCTCCCTGTCTCTGTCCCTCTGACCGTCTGTATGTCTGTCTCTTTTTCCTGATTGCTTGATCCTAGCCTTTGTTTCACCAAAGGACAGATTGGAAGGATAGGCTTGGCCTAAAATCTCAATCATTGTGTAATAAAGGGTTTTAGTCTTCAGTCCCCCTCCCTCCCCCATCTCTCTCTCTCTCTCTCTCTCTCTCTCTCTCTCTCTCTCTCTCTCTCTCTCTCTCTCTCTCTCTTTCTTTCTTATCTCATACACACACAGACAGACACAGACAGACACACAGACAGACACACAGAGACACAGACACACACACACACACACACACACACACACACACACACACACACACACACACACACACACACACATCCTTTTCAGCCATCCATCTTTTATCTCTCACCTTTATCTTTTCCCCCACCCATTTATTAACTATCTATCTCTATCTCTCTGTCTGTCTCTCTGTCTCTCTGTGTGTCTCTCTTCCTTAAAACTAAATCATATTACTCAACGCCTTGCTACCCTCTTACCCCCTACTGTCCCTGTCCTCTCCCTCCTTACCCCCTACCTCCCCACCCCCACCCTTGTATCGTCTGATTGTCAGTATCCAGTGGTCTCCATCAATAGTCGATGGCCTGTCATCTCCTCCAGGAATTATTGACACTTTTCCAGCGTCTGTCTGCCTTGTGAGAGTGAGCCAGAACTGAACAGAACAGAGCAGAGCAGAATAGAATAAAATAAATAAAATAGAATAAAACAGAACGGAACAAAACAGCCCAAAGTAGATCAGAGCAGAACGATCTAGAACAGACCACACCAGGCCAGACCAGAACAGGTGTAAGAGGAAAATGAGAACAGCAACAATAAATGATTAATTACGATGGATTACTATTTCAGTGAACTGTCCCCCCCCCCCCCCCCCCCCCCCCCCCCTTGCCTGTTTTGTCTGCTCTCTCTCTCTCTCTCTCTCTCTCTCTCTCTCTCTCTCTCTCTCTCTCTCTCTCTCTCTCTCTCTCTCTCTCTCTCTCTCTCTCTCTCTCAAACAAACACTTCTGAAAAACCTGCAAAATCACAGAGTTTGAAGTACACATACAGAGAAACAGACAAAGAAAACAGACGCACAAACAAACAGGAATGCATAATGGTTTGGAAATGAAGCAGTATTAGCAGCAGCAGCAGCAGCAGCAGCAGAATTAGCACAGTATTACGTGACACGAAAATGACTTCATTTCTATCCCAGCATGCACCACGGTTTTTTATTCCTTCCCGACAGACATCAGTTAATTGGATAACGTCACCACCGGAAATGACACATCTCTCGCCTGCTCTCCAAGGCATGACGGGAGGTGCTGTGTTCGACGTAACATCCGGAAACGGTGAGGCTATATGTGACCGTGGGTACCTATGGATATAAGTGTAGATCAGCTGAGAACCACGAAGGTTATGGACAAATCTGTGTCTCTGTCTCTCTGTCAAACGGTGAGGCTATATTTGACAGTGGATACCTATGGATATAGATCAGCTGAGAACCACGAAGGTTATGGACAAATCTGTGTCTCTGTCTAACTTTCTTTGTGTGTCGCCCCCTGTCTCTCTATGCTTGTTTGCTTACTGATCTGTGTCTCTGTCTTTCTTTGTGTGTCTCTGTCTCTCTATGCTTGTTTGCTTACTGATCTGTGTCTCTGTCTTTCTTTGTGTGTCTCTGTCTCTCTATGCTTGTTTGCTTACTAATCTGTGTCTCTGTCTTTCTTTGTGTGTCTCTGTCTCTCTATGCTTGTTTGCTTACTGATCTGTGTCTCTGTCTTTCTTTGTGTGTCGCCCCCTGTCTCTCTATGCTTGTTTGCTTACTGATCTGTGTCTCTGTCTTTCTTTGTCTCCTTGTTGGTGTTCCCTTGCTCTGTCTCTTCATCTTGTTTCCTCCTCTTTACTTGCTCTCTACTTTAAAAAAAAGAAGAGCCCATGATAAACGTCCTTGCAATTCCTTATGGCACTTTATTCTTACCTTCAAATCAAAACATTAAACCTTTTTGAGTGGGTGCTTGCACTGCTTGACAGGGAACTATTTATATCACTATCTTGAATAATGTTTTTTTTAGTCTAGATTCGGCTATACAAAAGATGTGAAAACTGTTTCCATTATTGTGTAACATTGTTGCGATGTCATCATGTAACGTTGCTAGACATATGATGGTTCTATTTTGAGCGTCTGTATACTTACTCCCATTCACACTCAAACCACACCAAGTCCAAGGTTACAAAACAAGACAACTTTTACTTCATTTCAAAGCTGTGTGTTGGTGCGCTTGTGCCCTTCACCACATTTCAAACAAATATTTCAACTTCAATTGCATAGCCTATCTAACGCGCAATTTCCCATGACTCACCTCCCAGCCATACCCCAAATCCTATCACAGAGGTAATCAAGGGGAGGGAGACCGTTCCCCACCACACTCCCCGGTGAAGGCACTGGAGCCAACGGTCAGGCCCGACGTGGGGAAGCCCTCTCCTCAGATGCAGGATTCGCCTCGTGGCTCGAGGAGGTTGTTCGGCACCCGCATCTGGCGAAATTGGTAGCCCGGACCGAAGCACTTCCGGGAATCGTCCAGTCCGGGAAAAATATGTTCAGCTCAACAGCTGGTGAATCTGTTCGTCCGCGCGGCTACTTGGGACATCCTCCCAGTAAAAGGTAGGTAAACTTGCAAATTATGTACAAGGCCGCCAGTTGACAGGAGTTGATCTTGTTTAAGGGAGTTATCCGGTTGTTCCCTTCCGTTCCCACTCTTCCTTCTCTCTTCTTCTTCATACGAACAACGAAGTCGTATCGCCCAGGCCGGGTCAGCGAAGACCAAAGCCTCCAAGCAACGAAGCATGGAGCTTTTTTCCTTAGGGCTCCTTCTCCCACCGATGACAAATTCGAACTGCCTTATTTTAGCTTTAGCCCAAACGGAATCAAATCTAAGAAACAGAAACTCACACACGCAGGCAAAAGGCAAAGCCGTCACACCGGTTTATAGCATCGCATTCCACGTAGGTCGCGAAACATAGTCGAACTTTATTGTCATCAACACGCAAACTACACGGGTTTCTGCAGACAATTCACAACTCGCTGCTTGGTAAGCAAATACACGAAGAAAAAGGGGGAGAAAAAAACCAGTGATAAATGTAAAACTAGAAAGCACTGTCACAGTGCAACCAAACTGTGACACATCAAGCTAATTTCTTGCACTATTAATATGAAGATAAGATTGGGAGACATATGCTCACAAGACATTTGCTCACAAGACACTTCTCAAAGCCCGTTCTTAGAGGGCCAAGTGTGTGTGTGTGTGTGTGTGTGTGTGTGTGTGTGTGTGTGTGCGTGCGTGCGTGGGTGCGTGCGTTATCTCGATCCGCCCTGCCCATCTAATGTCTCACCGTTTCTCTGCTGACGAACGTCCTGTGCTCACTCCTCCGAAATCACAATATGTCGCCTGAATGCAGCGGGGAGACCAGAGAAAACTCAAAACCGGACACGCATAATAACCTAAACCATTATGGCCATATGGCCTGGGAACGAATGCTATGTGTATCAGTCATTCGTTTTTGACTATGAATACCAAAATAGTAGAAGAGGCAGCTGCCATCCTGGAGGGCTGGGCTGGCTTTGGTGTTAGTGTAAATGCGAGAGACAAACTATACTCTTTCTGAGTGATATATCAATGAAGCTTTTTCTAAAAACAAACTCCGACCAGAAAGTTACAATTTTAACATTTTGTAATTTAAAAAAACAATATTGTATCTGTTTGTGGATACCAGATTGACTCCCATTGCGAAGAGCAAGTGTCTGTCCAGGACACACCACCACACTGCCTTTAAAAGCTGTTTTAGAAAATATAGCTGTGGAGAAGGTCCCCAAAGGCCAACCTATCCCTTCGACTGCAGCACGTATATATAGCCAGTACAACTGGTCCTACTATAAGAATCACTGGGGTTAACTGTAGCCCGTACTGCCAGTACAAGTGGCCCTACTCTAAGAATCACTGGGGTTAACTGTAGCCCGTACTGCCAGTACAAGTGGCCCTACTCTAAGAATCACTGGGATTAACTGTAGCCCGTACTGCCAGTACAACTGGCCCTACTCTAAGAATCACTGGGGTTAACTGTAGCCCGTACTGCCAGTACAACTGGCCCCTACTCTAACAATCAGTGGGGTTAACTGTAGCCCGTACTGCCAGTACAACTGGCCCCTACTCTAAGAATCACTGGGGTTAACTGTAGCCCGTACTGCCAGTACAACTGGCCCTACTCTAAGAATCACTGGGGTTAACTGTAGCCCGTACTGCCAGTACAACTGGCCCTACTCTAAGAATCACT
>CM065680.1:1539390-1546890 GCA_017654935.2 Phymorhynchus buccinoides | reverse complement strand
GACTATTGTCCATAAAACAGATTATTGTCAATAAAACACAGACTAGTGTCCATAAAACACAGACTATTGTCCATAAAACATGGACTATTGTCCATAAAGCACAGACTATTGTCCATAAAACAGACTAGTGTACATAAAATACAGACTATTGTCCATAAAACAGACTATTGTACATAAAATACAGACTATTGTCCATAAAGCACAGACTATTGTCCATAAAACACGGACTATTGTCCATAAAACAGGCTATTGTACATAAAACACAGATTATTGTCCATAAAACACAGACTATTGTACATAAAACACAGACTATTGTCCATAAAACACAGACTATTGTCCATAAAACAGGACTATTGTACATAAAACACAGACTATTGTCCATAAAACAGGCTATTGTACATAAAACACAGACTATTGCCCATAAAACAGGCTATTGTACATAAAACAGACTATTGTATATAAAACAGACTATTGTATATAAAACAGACTATTGTCCATAAAACAGGCTTTTGTCCATAAAACAGGCTATTGTCCATAAAACAGACTATTGTACATAAAACAGACTATTGTCCATAAAACAGACTATTGTCCATAAAGCACAGATTATTGTCCATAAAACAGACTATTGTCCATAAAGCACAGATTATTGTCCATAAAACACAGATTATTGTCCATAAAACACAGATTATTGTCCATAAAGCACAGATTATTGTCCATAAAACACAGACTATTGTCCATAAAACAGACTATTGTCCATAAAACAGACTATTGTCCATAAAGCACAGATTATTGTCCATAAAACACAGATTATTGTCCATAAAACAGATTATTGTCCATAAAGCACAGACTAGTGTCCATAAAGCACAGACTATTGTCCATAAAACACAGACTATTGTCCATAAAACACAGACTATTGTCCATAAAGCACAGACTATTGTCCATAAAACAGACTATTGTACATAAAATACAGACTATTGTCCATAAAACAGACTATTGTACATAACACACAGACTATTGTACATAGAACACAGACTATTGTACATAAAACACAGACTATTGTCCATAAAACACAGACTATTGTACATAGAACACAGACTATTGTACATAAAACACAGACTATTGTCCATAAAACACAGACTATTGTACATAAAACACAGACTATTGTCCATAAAACAGACTATTGTCCATAAAACAGACTATTGTCCATAAAACAGACGATTGTCCATAAAACAGACGATTGTCCATAAAACAGACTACACGTGTAGTTAGTGGTGAGGGGTGTGGTGATGGTGTGCAAGCTGAAGCATGCATGGTGAACACTACACATGCATTTTGTGGTTCACTTGTTTGAGGAGATGGCCTGATGGCCATCCACAATCATGATGACGTATATAATGACGAGCCGCCATGTACTGAACGGTTCACGTGCCAAGATGATGACCATCAGTTCCACGAAGTTGATGATGACGTACATGATGATGACGTAATGATGGCGCACATTGTTCATGCACCGAGGCAGATGACCGTGAGCCCCACGAATTAATACGGGCCCATTTGACGCTGACATAACAACGATGACATAAGTTGTTCACGTGCCGAGGAAGATGACCATGAGTCCCGGATCCCACAAAGTTGATGATGACGTACATAATAATGACGTAATGATGGCGCACATTGTTCACGTACCAAGGAAAAGGACCATGAACCCCACGGAATTAATGATGACGTACTCGCCGTTGACGTAATGCCGATGACAGAAATTGTTCACGTACGCAGAAAGATGACCATGAGCCCCACACAGTGGATGATGACGTACATGACGAAGAAGAGGCGGTCCGTGACGCAGGCGATGACGCGCCACTCGCGGATCCTGCGTTCTCGCTCCTCATTGGTCAGCCGCTGGTGCTCGTGACGCTGCAGCACTGCCCGGATGCTGCGCACTTCCTGCAGCAGGGAGGCCTGGCAGGGGCAGGCCCTGGATCCGGCACAGCACTTGGAGGGGACACCGTCCCCCTGGGGGTTGTCTGTGATGCCTCCACACACAGAGGGGTTCTCGGACACCAGTCCGCAGGGTTGACCCTTCTCCGGGAATCCTCCAGAGGAGCTCCTTTTCCCTTGGAAGCCCCCACAGAAGGACGGCTTCTCAGGGAAGGTTTCAGACGAGGTGGAATTTTCTATGACTCCTCCAGTCAGGGCGTTGTCCTCCGCAGTGTTAGGCTGACAGCAGGAGTCGAACGATTCGTGTGTGGCCAACATTCCCGGCGGTGCTGACGTGCTCATGCCCTTGTCTGACATGCCCGGTGGTGGCATGCCCGTGTCGAGTATGCCCGGGGGTGGTGAGATGTCCACGCTGTTGTCCAACAGTCGGACCTTGGTCATCCTGGCCTCACAGTCTGACCTGAACAGGAAAATACGTGAAGTAATATTCGAACAGATGTGTAGACACCTAAAGTAGCACATAAAAACAAAAAAGAAATATATTAATGCCTAACATAGCGTGGAAAGCTCCATAACTGAAAAGAAAACACAAAATTAAACAACAGAATTAGCAAAGGTAGAAGATTGTTCTTTCCCAAGGGCACATAACTTATATCAGGATCAAACAGGCCGGGTGTCTGGTGATCTCAACATGCACCATTTCTTCAAGGCACATAACTTCTATCAGGATCAAACAGGCTATTCTGGTGATCTCAACATGCACCATTTATTCAAGGCACATAACGTTTATCAGGATCAAACAGGCTGGGTTTGTGGTGATCTGAACATGCACCATTTCTTCAAGGCACATACCTTCTATCAGGACCAGAGAGTACGGGTACCTGAGGGACTCAGTGTGCGCTAATAAACAATAAACAATAGCAGATGACTCCCATTTAAATCAGGTGCATAACTTTGATCAATGCCCAACAGACTCACTACCCGAGGGAATCAATGTGCGTTAATAAACAACGGTACAAGACCCCCATTTAAAAACAGGTACACAACTTTGACGAAGGCCGAACAGACTCAGTACCTCAGGCACTAAGTGTGCGTAGAATACTCCCATTAACAAAAACAAAGGTACACAACTTTGATCAGAGCCGAACAGACTGGCTACCTGAGGGCGTGGGTGTGCGTGCCGTTGACGTTGGTCCACACCAGGGTGTTGTTGGGGGTGGAGGGGGTGGTGTGGGCTGGGTGGGGAGGGGGGTGTCTGTTGCCCCAGGCACTGTGTGCTCTGTTCCGGACACAGAGCGGTGTGGCCAGCCAGTCCACCATCACCTGCCAGACCACAGAGCAGGCTGTCAGAACGTGCACACATTCATACATCATAAACACATCACACATAAGTTAAGTATGCACCCGCACACATTCATCCATCATAAGCACATCACACATAAGCTAAGTATGCACCCGCACACATTTATACATCATAAACACATCGCACATAAGCTACGTATGCGCGCGCACACATTCATACATCATAAACGCATCACACATAGGTTAAGTATGCGCGCGCACACATTCATACATCATAAACACATCACACATATTTTACGTATGCGCGCGCACACATTCATACATCATAAACGCATCACACATAAGATAAGCATGCGTGCGCACACATTCATACATCATAAACACATCACACATAAGTTACGCATGAATAAGTGTGCGCGCATACTTAACATATGTGTGATGCGTTTGTGATGTATGAATGTGTGCGCGCACACTCATTCATACATCATAAACACATCACACATAAAACATGTGGCACACGTTAAACCCAGTGGCAACGAAAAAGTTGTCATTTGGTCAAAATGTACCCCTCCCCCCCCCCCCCCCCCCCCCCCCCTTTCCTTCCACATCAATCACACACACAAAATCGCATGCCAATTTGTTTTTTTAATGGGTGGCTCGCCTTTGGCTGCGACGCGCACTCCAGGTGGGAGCAACCCGAATTTCACAGAGATGCCTCTGTGATTATAAAGTACCTAATACCTAAATACCTAAGTTAAGCATGCACGCGCACACATTCATACATCATAAACGCATCACACATAAGTTAAGCATGCACGCGCACACATTCATACATCATAAACGCATCACACATAAGTTAAGCATGCACGCGCACACATTCATACATCATAAACGCATCACACATAAGTTAAGCACGCGCACACATTCATACATCATAAACGCATCACACATAAGTTAAGCATGCACGCGCACACATTCATACATCATAAACACATCACACATAAGTTAAGCATGAATAATGCACGCGCACACATTCATACATCATAAACACATCACACGTTAAATAAGTTAAGCATGCACGCGCACACATTCATACATCATAAACGCATCACACATAAGTTAAGCATGCACGCGCACACATTCATACATCATAAACGCATCACACATAAGTTAAGCATGCACGCGCACACATTCATACATCATAAACGCATCACACATAAGTTAAGTATGTACGCGCACACATACCCAGCGCGCACACACATAATTATATTCACACATGCGCATTTATCACCTTTGCTAATGAACACCGTCCCACTTTCGCGTACACACAAACATACGCACGCACACATGCGCGTAAATGCGCACACAAAAGCTCACGTGTACAGCGTGGCACTGTGCTGCACTATATTAATTACCTCCCCTCAGCCTCTTTCCTCACGTGTACATCGTGACACTGTGCTGCACTATATTAATTACCTCCCCTCAGCCTCTTTCCTCACGTGTACAGCGTGACACTGTGCTGCACTATATTAACTACCTCCCCTCAGCCTCTTTCCTCACGTGTACAGCGTGACACTGTGCTGCACTATATTAATTACCTCCCCTCAGCCTTTCCTCACATGTACAGCGTGGCACTGTGCTGCACTATGTTAATTACCTCCCCTCAGCCTTTCCTCACGTGTACAGCGTGACACTGTACTGCACTATGTTAATTACCTCCCCTCAGCCTCTTTCCTCACGTGTACAGCGTGGCACTGTGCTGCACTATATTAATTACCTCCCCTCAGCCTCCTTCCCCCAGCCCTCACCAACCATCAACACTAACTCTGAAATACTAAATGTTACCCTGTTACACAGACATGTTAGACCTATACGTTTGTGCCCTGTTACCGTACTTATCCTATATTACCGTACTTACCACAGATAACCAGCGTGGGGCTCTGTTGATCCTGACTCCTCTGAAATACATGTTAGCCACCACACAGGCTAACACCGTTGACAGTGTGATCATCACCATGCTCAGACAGAAATAGGCCCCTGAAAATACGCCATAATACACCCTTAATACCCGTTATAATACACCATAAATAAACAGGCCAGTACTGTAGAGAATGCTATCCTCACCATGCTCAGACAGAAAGATGCCCCTGAAAATACACCATAATACACCCTTAATACCCGTTATAATACACCATAAATACGCCGTGGAAATGCATGTGGCCCCAACACAGGCTAGAAGTGTAAAGCGTGTTATCCTCACTTTTCTCAGACAGAACATGCTCCTGACAAATACACAGAATCTACCCTTGATTCATCGTAACATGCAACATGGCACCCATGAAATACACTATGAATACTCTAATTATTCATGTTCAAACTCTGTGCAGGGTTAGTCATGTGTTCGTCATTAATCTTAGCAAGTCCATTCAGTAGTTTATTCATCCTTTCATTTGCACACTCATTTAGTCATTGTCCGTTTATTCGTTCGTTCCTTTAGTCTCTTTTCCCTTTTCCTTCTTAATTTCCTTCCTTCTTCCATTATTAATTAATTCATTAATGTATTCAATCACAAGTTCATTCATTCGATTTTTCATTCATTTATTCGTGCATTCGTTCATTCATCCATCTATCCATCCATTCATTCATCCAGTCATCCATCCGTCCATCCATCCGTCCATCCATCCGTCCATCCATTCGTTCACCCCTCCCTCCCTGTCTCCCAGTACTCACCAATGAGGGGGATGGAGGCAGCAGCCCGGGGGGTGAAGTCAGCCAACACCAGCAGCAGAAAGAAAAAGGCCACGAACACACTCATGCCTGAAACACACGCTCACACACATATGCACGCACGCACGCACGCACGCACGCACGCACGCACGCACGCACGCATACACACACATGCACACACGCGTGAGCATACGAACGCACGCACACGCGCACGCACACGCACGCACACGCACACACGCACGCACGCACACGCACGCACGCACACGCACACACACACACACACACACACACACACACACACACACACACACACACACACACACACACACACACACACACCGGTTTGAATCAAGCATGCCTTCATACCGAGATAGATTACAATACATTTCACGTAAACCCATGTCATAAAGTAAGTTCATAAAAGAGTACACCTTTGACGTGACACCGTTGTACGAAAAATGAGGTTGAAGCAATCTTGGACTAAGCTCTAAAAGAGAGAGAGAGAGAGGGGGGGGGGGGGGGGGGGGGGCAGACAGACAGACACTGAGACAGACATACAGACAGGGCGTCACCTAGCTGCAGCTTGGCCGGGGATTCAGGGGGCACCCAGAAGATGACCAAGGTGAGCAGAGACAGCAGGGCGCAGGGCAGGACCAGGATGAAGGTGTAGAACGCCACCTTGCGGCGTAACGTCAAGGTGAAGGTCACATCCGGGTATGGCTCATCAGGACAGCACGTGTACACCTGGGCAGGAGGAAATAAAAAAGACAAATTGATCAATGTAAAGGTCATCCTATCAAGTTGTAAATATGCGTGATAAACTCTTGACCCCAACTCTGGTTCTAGTGCTGCAGGCAAAGGGACTGGCTGGTTGTTATAAACACACACACACACACCCCAGCCAGCTGTCATCACATCCTGAGAGAGTGTAGACTGCCCTGGGCAAGGCATCTGCTATAAACGAATTGTTAGCCCAACCTGCCGGAATAGCAGCTGTCCCATGTACTGTCAGGCTGTCATGGTCAGAAACAACAGGCAGGTGTGCATTCATAAATGTTACCGTGACAATCCTTTGAGCGGAGGTATGCAGCACGTGCCATTCGTTGGACACCACGAAGTTGATTATTAATTTATCGTTTCATTAATACATCATTATATCATATTATTATTAACAGTTTATGCATGTTACCTTCACATTCCTCTGTTTCCTCTGAGCGGAGTTATGCAGCACATCCCATTCATTGGACACCACGAAGTTGCTGAGGTCAAAGGCTGTGTGGAGAACGAAGTCGATGTTGAGCTTGTTGCCGTTGTAGGTCCACGAGCCGAACTTGAGGCGGCACGTCTGCACGTCGAACGGGAAGTACTTGGTGTCGAAGGAGCACGACGACCTCAGGATGGCCTGGGGCATCCACAGGGTCTGGCCCGTGGAGTCCACCACCACCAGGGCGTCACGCTGCTCCCGAAGACGATCGTCAGCACTGGCACAGCAAACATGGCAGGATGGTGAGGTGTGGAGGAGGAAAAGAAGAA
>CM065680.1:1519390-1536890 GCA_017654935.2 Phymorhynchus buccinoides | reverse complement strand
ACTTAAATATTGGACACAAAAAAAGTTTTTTTCAAGTAAACTATATATATATATAAGAGGAAAGTTTAATGGTGTGGTTGTTTTTTCTTCTTCAATTCTTGTACGTTTATATTATACTTGGAAGAAGGAAAGCGCATCAGTCTACCTGATCCAGGCACACCTCTCTACATTCCTCCTCACCGGGAGTATGTTGGTGTTTACTACGATTTCTATGACCTCCCTTATTGAATCCTTCACTGGATCCACCAACATGGCATCCCATCTCTTCTACTCTCTTCGAGGGATTGTAACTTTAGAACATTATTATTTTTGTTATTTTACACAAGATTGTTACCATTTCTTTTTAATTAAGTGCTGGTTTGCTTTTATTGTGGACTTTCAATCTGGTGCAAAGAGGACAACCTTTCTCTTGTAGAAAGTCTTCTAGCTCAGTTTGAATGTTCACTGTGGACATACTTTGCAGGCCGATATGCAGACTGAAGAATCTTTCTCAAAGATGAAACAGCTGTCTTTGCATAGGCATTGTCTATCTCCCCCATTGGGGTCGAAGCTATCTATATATATATAAGAGGAAAGTTTAATGGTGTGGTTGTTTTTTCTTTACGTGACTTCAGTTGCTAGGTTTTGAGGCTAAGTTGATAGAAGCAAGACTGACGGTTCTGTCACAAAAATGTATAATGTTACAAAAATAATTAACGCCTGTAAAATTTTCACTTTGCATTAACGCCTGTATATTTTTCACTTTGCCTGATCAACTCAGTCTTTCTCGGTCTTGCTCTCTTGCTTTCTTTCATACTCTCTCCCTGTACCCTGTTCTCTCTCCTGACCTCCTCTCCTTCCCCCCCCCCTTTCTCCCCCCCACCCCCCCTCGCCCCCTGCCCCCCCCCATTTCCGCCCCCACCCACCCCTCACCTCCTTCGCCTCTCTCCTCCCCTCCCTGTATTTTTAAAGCTGATTCCTGTAAAAGTTCCACTCTTGCTACACGAAGCTTCCAATTTACCTACCTTGATTAACTCAGTCTTTCTCTGCTACTTGCTCTCTTGCTCTTCTTTCTTTCACACTTTCTCCCAGTACCCTGTTCTTTCTCCTCCTCCCCCCTCCTCCGCCCCCCCTCTCTCCCCCCCTCCCCTCCCCCTTCCCTCCCTCCCTCCCCCTCCTCCTCCCCCCCCCCCCCTTTTTTCGTATCTAGGGGGCTTTGATTGTAATGTCTGAGAGAAAGACAGTATGAAGTTATTGTGTGTGTGTGGAGGAGAGTAGTGTGTGGTTGCGTGTGAGCTCGGGTGTGTGTGCAGTCATGCTCAGATATGTTTTGTTTTATTTATGATTTTGCAGCCCTGACGAAGCTTCAATGTGAAGCGAAACTTTGGCTTTTTAACGCAAAATAAACGATGCAGTTAAAGGATTCGGGTTTTCTGTGTTATCTTCTATTGTTGAGCCTGAAGGCCAGCCCTCAGGCCCCAACCCTTGAGTCCTGCCCCAGAGAGGCCACGAGCTGCTGGACAGATTACTCTACATCTCTCTCTCTCTCTCTCTCTCTCTCTCTCTCTCTCTCTCTCTCTCTCTCTCTCTCTCTCTCTCTCTCTCTCTCTCTCTCTCTCTCTCTCTCTCTCTCTCTCTCTCTCTCTCTCTCTCTCTCTCTCTCTCGTGCCACCCACCATCAGTATTTCAAGGCATCGCAAAAGGCATAGGTACCAGACTCAGGATGATCTGTAGTAAGAACGAGTCCCTGACTGACAGAATCGATGAGTATACCAAATACCTAGCTCTATCTGGTTGGGACTACAAACAAGCCAGGGATCAGCTCAAAGAAGGGGCAAACAAAAATCGCAAAAAAATGCTCCACAGCAAGAAAAGTCAACAAAAAAACAAAATTGCTTGGGTTTCAACCTTTGATCCTAGAACCCCTGCCAAATCCCAAATCATCAAAACACACCTCCACCTTCTTCATGCTAACCCAGAAAACACAAAGATATTTCCGAAATCAACGCTCATAGCAGCCGATAGAAGACGGAAAAATTTAGGAGAAATTTACAAGCCCACAATCCCGAAGCGGTTTGCAGAAGAAGGGCCCAAAGAAAAACCAGGTTTTCACACATGTAGTCGAAAGTGTGACACATGTGCACATTCGCAAAACACCTCGGAAATAGAAAGCCCCTGGGATGGCAGAAAGTGGAAGATTTATCAACACATTAAATGTACAACTCCCAACACCATCTACTACATCAGGTGCAAACACCACCCCAAAGAATGGTATGTAGGGTCCACAAAATCTCTAAAAAAACGTTGGGCGAACCATAAAAGTGATGTAAACCTGGGGAAAACCAAGAAATGCAAGCTAGCCCACCATATAGTCACAAAACAACACCCAAACGACCCAACATTGAGCTTCTTGACCATTGTCCCCATTGAAAAAGTAGAAAGTGAAAACAACCTACTAAACAGGGAGCTCTATTGGCAGGCCAACTTAGGAGCTTCTTTCATAGGACTAAACCAGAGGCAGGATCTGACAGCAGCACGAACACAGCGAATACAGTACAGACAGTAAGACACTTCAGAAACAAGGGCAGTCCACCCCTGAGTCTTTTGAAATCACTAACCACACCCCTCCGCTCCCACCTGAAACAAAAACAACACCATCTACATTCCCTATCAGTTCCTTTTCCATGTCCAAGTTTTCACTCTCTTGTTTTTTGCTTTGCTTTGACCTAGATGTATTTACATTTTTTAACTGAGTGAGTTTGAAAATTGTTAGGGTCACTTGTTGCAAGTCAGCCATTCAGTAAAGACGTGTTTTTAGCAGTCTGTTTTAACAGTGTGTTTTTAAAACAGTGACAGGTAATTTGCATGGTCTGTAAAGTGTGGCTGTAGATAAAATGTGCTCTAGATAATATGTAGTAAGCAGCCACAAATAGAAGATACTGAATGCCTAAAATATGTATGTAATTCGTTGTTGTCACTTACTAAATAAATATCGGGCCATGGTAGCAAGATTATAAGAATGGGTGTAAAGATAGCTTCGACTTCAGTTGCTAGGTTTTGAGGCTAAGTCGATAGAAGCAAGACTGACGGTTCTTAATGTCTTAATGTCACAAAAATGTATAATGTTACAAAAATAATTAACGCCTGTAAAATTTTCACTTTGCCTCCCTTGATCAACTCAGTCTTTCTCGGTCTTGCTCTCTTGCTTTCTTTCATACTCTCTCCCTATACCCTGTTCTCTCTCCTGACCTCCTCTCCTTCCCCCCCCCCTTTCTTCTCCCCCCCCCCCCCTTCTTTTTCCCTCGCCCCTCCCCCCCCCATTTCCGCCCCCACCCACCCCTCACCTCCTTCGCCCCTCTCCTCCCCTCCCTGTATTTTTAAAGCTGATTCCTGTAAAAGTTCCACTCTTGCTACACGAAGCTTCCAATTTACCTACCTTGATTAACTCAGTCTTTCTCTGCTACTTGCTCTCTTGCTCTTCTTTCTTTCACACTTTCTCCCAGTACCCTGTTCTTTCTCCTCCTCCCCCCCCCCCCCCCCCCCCCTCCCTCCCCCCCCCCCCCCCCTCCCCCCCCCCCCCTCCCCCCCCCCTTTTTTCGTATCTAGGGGGCTTTGATTGTAATGTCTGAGAGAAAGACAATATGAAGTTATTGTGTGTGTGTGGAGGAGAGTAGTGTGTGGTTGCGTGTGAGCTCGGGTGTGTGTGCAGTCATGTTCAGATATGTTTTGTTTTATTTATGATTTTGCAGCCCTGACGAAGCTTCAATGTGAAGCGAAACTTTGGCTTTTTAACGCAAAATAAACGATGCAGTTAAAGGATTCGGGTTTTCTGTGCTATCTTCTATTGTTGAGCCTGAAGGCCAGCCCTCAGGCCCCAACCCTTGAGTCCTGCCCCAGAGAGGCCACGAGCTGCTGGACAGATTCCTCTACATCTATATATATATATATATATATATATATATTAAAATTAAAAACAAGGAGTTCGAGTGCTTTTTTTATGGGTGTTTATTTATCCCAAATTTTCGCAGACTTACAAGAATTGAAGAAGAAAAAATAACCACACCATTAAACGTTCCTCTTATATAATTATATAGTTTGCTTTAATAAAACTTTGTTTGTGTCCAATGTATAAGTTTGTGAACCTAAGAAAGAAACTCAATAAATTTAATTTTAACTTTACGATTTGTTCTGTGTTCTGAAAAGAATAAAAGGAAATAATGTGCTGATTTACTTTTTCTCCCAATGGGGGAGATAGACAATGCCTATGCAAAGACAGCTGTTTCGTCTTTGAGAAAGACTCTTCAGTCTGCATATCGGCCTGCAAAGAATGTCCACAGTGAACATTCAAACTGAGCTAGAAGACTTTCTCCAAGAGAGATATATATATACACGCGCACGCACGTATGCACGCGCACACGCACACGCACACGCACACGCACACACACACACACACACACACACACACACACACACACAGAGTAACCTTTCATTCTGGTGACTGACAGAGGATTCAGATTGGCACAGGACAGCCTTGTTTTCACAGACACTAAATCACTGACTTCAGCAAAGATATAATGAGAGAGAGAGAGAGAGAGAGAGAGAGAGAGAGAGAGAGAGAGAGAGAGAGAGAGAGAGAGAGAGAGAGAGAGAGAGAGAGAGAGAGAGAGAGAGAGAGAGAGCGGGATGGAGGGGTGGGGTTGGCGAGGGAGAGAGGGGAGAAACACAGACAGGCAAACAGAGACACTCAGAGACAAACAGACAGGCAGACAGAGACACAGAGACAAATTGACTATTTAATGTCAATGGCTACATAGACATCATGACATTGGGGTTACCTAGGTGTATTAAAAATGAAACAAAGGAAAATGCAAAAACAAAGGTATTAGACATGATCTCTATAGGAATAAGTATAGAGTCATAACACTAGAATATTCAACATGCTCTTTTCTATGACATCAAAGTTAGTATCATGCTAGACATAATGACCAGCGGGCACTAAATAAGCCAACCTTATGAAAATAAATCAAACTCAAAGTGATTTTGATCTATGTTATGTGCTTCAGCAACATACCTTGCTAAATAATTAATATAATCATTTTCAATTGTTAATACACTTACCAAGCAGCGCCTTTTCATCACGGGATCATTAAATACAATACATTGATCACGGATGTGTTTGTAACCTTCACATTGGACTGAAAAGTGACACTTAAGATTATATTTGCAAACAAGACAAAACTATCTGCATTTGCATTAGACAAAAAACATTTTTGTTATCATTTCGAAATATTTCCAGTGCACCTCTTTGCCACCTGTCTGTAACAGCAGTTAGGCTATATACTTTTCAGCTTTAAAATTGTATTTAAAACTTTCTTCCATACGAAAATGCAAATTGTGTCTAGACATACAAGTCAGTCGATCTGTAAATTCAAATATAAAAACTTTATCGTGACCTACTTCTTAGTTCAGCCAAACTGCCAAATCCACATTCTGTGAATAATTTCTTGACCCTTGACACCCAGTTAAATGTTCCATTTTCGTGCTGCTGCAATAACATTAGGTATGCTTGCTTGCATAGTCTTGGAGATGGTAACTTCAAAAGCCTTAATTAATATCAGATGCATTTAACGTTGGCATGAACAAATAAAGGATACCTGCCTGTCTCAGCACACACCATGCCACACAAAGGAAACGCTTCATTGCAAGAGTATGGACATTTTCTATTAGATTATTACTGAGAACGTGGATGAAACCACATGGCAGGAAGAGCAGGATTCCTGAGTTTGGCTTTGTTATTGCTCCTGAAATCAAGAATTTATCGAAGGATAATTACGCTGGAATTAGAAAAAAAAGTATTATTATTAAAACATGGAAACTGGTTCTAAATACTCTTATTTAGTTAGTAAATATGTACCCCCAAAACCTTCAGCTGCAGGGGCTTCACCCCCGACCCCTGCAAATGACCCCGTAGGCTATATACCCCTTGTATATGTAGGCCTTCCTGTGTTTCATTTTATCCAAATTTCACCCTTGTGAGAATCCCCAATGAATGAATCTTTAATTTAATGTCTTTTCACATAGATCGTGATTTTAGACAACATGCAAAAAAATTTTGGGGGAAAAATAAGAGGTAAAATAACATGCATAAGAACGACATATTAAAAAAAAGTAAAGAAAACCTCTACAGTAGTCTTCCAATAGTTGAGGACAGCATTGCTTTTGCAATTACAATAATGTCAATTTCTGCGTCATTTAAAATATCCTTGGTATTATTATACTTACGAAAACAATCCATATTGATCATTCGATATTTAGAGAGCAATACTGGGCATTCTAATAGTAAGTGATGAATTGATAATTTATCATTACAAAGACAGTTAGTTTCCAAGTATTTAGTTTTCCATGAATTGAGTCGTATCTTGTACACTAAACTAACTATCGATCTACTTTGCATAAAAATGTTAGATCTAAAGTCAGATGAGTTGATGTAAGTAGATTTTTCCAATAAACAGTAAATTTCATGTGTAGATAATGCCAGTTTCTCATTAGAAACCAAGTTAGAGTTATTAAAAGCCCCTTTTTTGGCAGCTCTATCAGCAACTTCATTCCAAAATAGTCCACAATGAGATGGCACCCAGCAAAAATCAATACCAATACCTTTTGCAACAATACAATGAATCAACTGTTTAATTTCAAAGACAATGTCGTTACGAGTTTTACTGTTACTTTGGTTTAGAGTTTGTAAAACTGATTTTGAATCCACACAAACTAAAATGTTATAAATTGAATATGGTAGATCATAAACAAATTGTAAAGCTCGCATTATTGCATATAATTCAGAAGTAAATATTGAAATGCCTTTGCCTAAATAGAATCCCCAACACTTCTGATGCGTATGTCAAAACGTTTCCAATAAATGGATGGATCGTTCAAATTTAGTTTTCCTAATGATTTAAGTCTATTCGTTGCTCCTTTATTTCCTTTTCGGTAGGGCCTACATATCTGACCATCCTGCAGTAAGACTTAACCTGGTTGTGAATACCATACCTAGATATTTATAACTGTTTGTAACCTTTACTTCCATGTTACCATGCCACCATTTTTAGATTTAGAAAGATAGCCACCATTCCTAAAACAACACAATGTTTGTTTTGTCCAACCTTTAAATGGAGTCGGTCTGCTTCTGCCTTAAGAGAATTTAATTGATTTTGTAGGCCTACTATTTTTTCAGCGTCACACTCTCTTTACTATTAACCAGGAAAGACCACAATATTGATCAGCTTCACATTCTCTTCACTATAAAAAAAAGACCACACTATTGATCAGCTTGGCTTATACATCTGTATCGCTAAAAAAAATCGGGACTTTCCTGGAGTTGTACTGCCTCCGCGCATTGCCTCCAGGATCGTTTCTACCATCTTTATATATCTACTAATGTTATTATTTATTATTATTATTATTATTATTAGAACATTTAGGACGCCTAATCAATTTAATGCCCTAGGCGTTTACAATATAAAAATATAATATACACATATAACACCACATATAATAATATTTAACATATAGCATAAAGAATGGGAAATAAAAATTACACAAACATCCAAAGACAGTCAGACAAACAAACAGACATAGAATTACACACGCGTGCGCGCAAGCGCACGCACACCACACACCCACACACGCGGACACCCACACACAAATAATTATATGCGCTCACCAAGCACAGACGTTCACTCTCAGACATTCACACACCAAGTCATGAAGGAAGGGATTAGTAGTTATTTAGGAAACAGATGAGTTTTGAGATGGCGTTTGAATGTGGGCAGAGAGGATGAGTATCTGAGAGAGCGAGGCAACTGATTCCAAGTAACAGGAGCTTGATAGGAGAAAGAGCGTTGACCATAGGTTTTAGTGCGGACAGTGGGGATACAATAGAGATGGGTGTCAGATGAGGAACGCAGAGCTCGAGACGGTGTGTAGGGATGTAGCAGATCAGTGAGGTATTCAGGACAGGAAGACTCGATAGATTTGTAGCAGAGAGAGGCAATCTTGTAGGATATTCGTTGCTGAACAGGGAGCCAGTGGAGAGAACAGAGCAATGGAGTTATATGGTCATATTTTGAAGAGTGGAAGATGAGACGGGCAGCATGATTTTGAACTTTTTGAAGTTTGTTGATGAGATGAGAGGGGGAGCCAGACAAGAGAGCATTACAATAATCAAGGCGGGATAGTACAAATGCGCAGACAAGAGTTTTTGTGGCATCTTCTGAGAGGAGATGGCGGATAGAAGCAATTCGGCGGAGTTCAAGAAAGCAAGTACGACAGATATTGGTGTTATGCTGTTGAAAGGAGAGGTTTTGATCAAGAGTTACACCAAGGTTGCGGGCAGAAGGAGAGAGAGTGATAGACGAGTCAATTAGTTTGATGGAGGGTGGAAGAGAGGGGTGATTTTGAAGTTTTGGTGGGGTGATCAAGATCAGTTCAGATTTGTCTTCATTAAGTTTCAGTTTGTTTTCTGTCATCCAGTCCTTCAGGCTGGTTACACAGGACTGGGTGCTTTGGATCATGGTGGGAAGGTTCGAGAGTGGTCCAGAGATGTACAGCTGATTATCGTCACAGAAAGAATGATGATGAAGCAGATATTGTTGAACAATAGAGGAGACAGGATAGGTGTAGAGAATGAAAAGTAGAGGGCCCAGGAGAGAACCTTGTGGTACCCCATAGACCAAGGAAGAAAGTTTAGAAGAAAGACCATTGACAGAGACTACCTGTTGACGATCAGTGATGTAGGAATGTAACCAGCTGAGAACAGTGTCAGAAAGCCCAAACGAGTGATGCAGACGGGAAAGAAGGATAGAATGGTCAATAGTGTCAAAAGCAGCAGAGAGGTCTAAGAGGGTCAGAAGTGAGATATAATGTCCCATATGTGTCTGTTTCAGACCGGAGGACGTTAAGCGGATTTTCATTCATTCATGATCAGCTTGACACTCTCTTCACTATAAGAAAGACCACAATATTGATCAGCTTCACACTCTCTTTACTATCAACCAGAAAAGACAACAATATTGATCAGCCTCACACCCTCTTTAGTATCAATGAAAAATACCACAATATTGATCAGGTTCACACTCTCTTTACTATCAACCAGAAAAGACAACAATATTGATCAGCCTCACACCCTCTTTAGATCAATGAAAAAGACCACAATATTGATCAGCTTCACACTCTCTTTACTATGAATGAAAAAACCACAATATTGATCAGCTTCACACCCTCTTTACTATCAATGAAAAACACACAATATTGATCAGCTTCACACCCTCTTCACTATTAATAAGAAAGACCACAATATTGAACAGCTTGACACCCTCTTTAGTATCAATGAAAAAGACCACAATATTGATCAGCTTCACACCCTCTTCACAATCAATAAAATAGACCACAATATCGATCATCTTCACACTCTCTTTACTATCAATGAAAAAGACTACAATATTGATCAGCTTCACACTCTCTTTACTATCAATAAAAAAGACAACAATATTGATCAGCTTCACACTCTCTTTACTATCAATAAAAAAAAAGACCACAATATTGATCAGCTTCACACCCTCTTTACTATCAATCAAAAAAGACCACAATATTGATCATCTTCACACTCTCTTTACTATCAATCAAAAAAAGACCACAATATTGATCAGCTTCACACTCTCTTTACTATCAATAAAAAAGACCACAATATTGATCAGCTTCACACCCTCTTCACTATTAATAAGAAAGACCACAATATTGATCAGCTTGACACCCTCTTTAGTATCAATGAAAAAGACCACAATATTGATCAGCTTCACACTCTCTTTACTATCAATAAAAAAGACCACAATATTGATCAGCTTCACACTCTCTTTACTATCAATAAAAAAGACCACAATATTGATCAGCTTCACACTCTCTTTACTATCAATAAAAAAGACCACAATATTGATCAGCTTCACACTCTCTTTACTATCAATAAAAAAGACCACAATATTGATCAGCTTCACACTCTCTTCACTATCAATAAAATAGACCACAATATTGATCAGCTTCACACTCTCTTTACTATCAATAAAATAGACCACAATATCGATCAGCTTCACACTATCTTTACTATCAATAAAATAGACCACAATATTGATCAGCTTCACACTCTCTTCACTATCAATAAAATACACCACAATATTGATCAGCTTCACACTCTCTTTACTATCAATAAAATACACCACAATATTGATCAGCTTCACACTCTCTTTACTACTTAAAATTTCTCTATGAGATGTCTGTTGTAAGCTCTTTTAAAAGATAACACCGTGTTATGGTTTTTAAATGAATCTTTTAGATCGTTCCAAAGTTTACCCCCAGAATAGGTGAGAGATGTCATACAAAGATTGGTTCTGGGACGAGGAATAAAAACTGTACATTTGCTACAATTTGTTGTTATTAAAAGTAGAGAATCTTTTACAAAGATAAGTTGGGGTCACTTTTTTCATTATCTTGTACATAAAGACAGCTTTGTTTAAATGACATATTTTATCAAGGGGAAGAATACCTAGTTCTTTATTATCACTGTTTAAAAATGAGGACGACTTGAGAAGAACAATTTTGATAGCACCTTCATATGGGCTTTTTTTTTTTTTTTTAAACTATTTTGACTGGCAAGATCCCAACAAGTGGAAGCATAATCTATTTCTGATTGAATATACGCATTAAAGAGGAGTTTGCGAGTATGCCTATCTAGGAAATGCTTAATTCTGTTAAGTTGAAATATTTTCTTAGACAGTTTTTTTTTACAGATGGTTGAAATATGTTTTAGACCATGATAGATTGTTGTCAATAGTAACTCCTAATAATTTACATGATTCAACCTCTTCCAGTGGATTATTACACACTTTAAGGTTAGGTAAACTATGTTTTAAGTTTTGACGTTTCTGACGAGTAGTTATTAGCATGAAATTTGATTTTCCAGGATGCATGGGCCATATTATTTTTTTCAGTCCAGGTTATCAAATTATCTACATCGAAGGAAAGAACAAACATTATTAGAATTTTTATCTTTTATATGCAGGGTTGCATCGTCAGCAAATAACTCACATTGAGATTGTAAATGAAGGGGTAAGTCGTTGATATAAATTGAACATAAAATAGTCCCTAGAACAGACCCCTGGGGAATTCCATATTTGACTGGTTTAGGGGGCGACATTACAGAATCACGGAGAACAACTTGTATTCTATTGTTTGGGAAGGATGCCATCATAGTAACAGAGTTAGAATTTAAGCCATAGAGAGTAAGTTTACTTAGCAGAAGAGTGTGATCAATCGTGTCAAAGGCTTTGGCAAAATCTACAAATACTGCGCCAGTAAATAAATCATTATTGATGTTAAGATGCCACTCTTCTACAAGGTTAGTGAGCATCGTATGGCAGGAATGTTTCTCCCTGAATCCGTTTTGATTTGGGTGAAGTAAATCATGCTTAACGAAATGAGACTGAAGGTGAAGTTTAAAATGTTTTTCAAGGGGTTTTGACAGCACTGGTAGTATGGATATGGGGCGGTAATTTGAAGGGTCAGACGTATCTCCGGATTTAAAGATGGGAAGTACTTTAGCTTCTTTGAAAGCTTTGGGAAAACAACATTTATCAATACAGAGGTTGTAAATGTACGTGACATGCTCTGAAATAATGGGTGCAGATATAATCAATATTTTACTGTCTAGACCATCTAGCCTATAACACCTCGATTGTTTTAAACTGCATAAGTCCTTATACACTTCATGAACACTAATATATGGAAACGTTAGTTTTGGGGGGACTACTTTACTGTTACAAAACAGTTTTAGAAGTTGCAGGTCGTTAGTCTGTGTCTTGTCGTTCTTAATTGTTCTCTCTACTATTGACGTAAACTGTTCGTTAAGAAGCTGGGAAGGAAGATCATTGCATGAAGCATAAAGATTTTTTTTTTTTTACACGAGAGTTCATTTATAGCTTTCCATAATTATGGATTTACTATCTCTCTTTGTTTTAATTAGATCAGTGAAATATTTTTAGGGGGCAACCCGTTTCATAGTGGTAACTATGTTACGCTGCTTTCTAAATTGTGCGTCCTTCCCGGTTGTTGCTAATAAATTCTCTCTTAGAGAGAGAGAGAGAGAGAGAGAGAGAGAGAGAGAGAGAGAGAGAGAGAGAGAGAGAGAGAGAGAGAGAGAGAGAGAGAGAGAGAGAGAGGGGGGGGGGGGGGGGGGGGAGAGGGAGAGAGAGGAGAGACACAGACAGGCAGACAGACAGGCAGGCAGAGACACAGAGACAGAGACATACAGAGACAGAGACAGACAGAGACAGACAGAGACAGAGAGACAGAGAGACAGAGAGACACTGAGAGACAGAGAGACACTAGAGAGACAGAGAGAGAGAGAGAGAGAGAGAGAGAGAGAGAGAGAGAGAGAGAGAGAGAGAGAGAGAGAGAGAGAGAGAGAGAGAGAGAGAGAGAGAGACAGACAGACAGACAGACAGACGGATAGACAGACAGACAGAGACAGAGGCATTGAATCAAAAACAAAGATCAGAGTCCAAAATGTTTTAATGATTTCGCCTCTGGCCCACAACAAATGTAATAAACCAGATTTGTTTAAGGAAATACATTGTGCAGTTCTGTTCTTTTATGTAAGAACATATTGATTTCTGAGAGAGAGAGAGAGAGAGAGAGAGAGAGAGAGAGAGAGAGAGAGAGAGAGAGAGAGAGAGAGAGAGAGAGAGAGAGAGAGAGAGAGAGAAGGGGTGGGGGAGAAAAAGAGAATTGCTGACAAGTGCTAGAACTGTATATCGGCCAGTCCTTTGTTTATGAAAGCAGTGGAAGAGAATTGCTGACAAGTGCTAGAACTGTATATCAGCCAGTCCTTTGTTTATGAAAGCAGTGGAAGAGAATTGCTGACAAGTGCTAGAACTGTATATCGGCCAGTCATGTTTCCTGGGACAGACAGGCAGGCAGACAGAAGGAGAGACAGAGACAGACTCAGTTACAGGCAAGTTATAGAGATGAGTACCAGGCAGATATATTGCCTAGGGCAGATAGACAGACAGACACAGACGAAGACAGACAGACAGAAGAACATTCAGACAGACAGACAGACAGACAGAATCAGTTACTGACAAGTTGTACAGTTGTATATCGGGCAGCCATATTTTCTGGGAAGGGACCCGGATGTCTCTGATGTCGTTGTGGTCACGTGGGTCCCACTGTAACAACACGTCCGTCCACTCCTGAACACACACACACACACACACACACACACACACACACACACACACACACACACACACACACACACACACACATACACACACGGGCGGATACATGTTAAAAAAACCCTCTCTCTCTCTCTCTCTCTCTCTCTCTCTCTCTCTCTCTCTCTCTCTCTCTCTCTCTCTCTCTCTCTCTCTCTCTCTCTCTCTCTCTCTCTCTCTCTCTATCTCACCCCTTTTCTCTCATTTACACATAAAACGTGGGTGAGATAGAGGCAGAGAGACAGAGGAAGTCGGAGACTGAGAAACAGACATATTCAGACAGAGAGAGAGAGAGAGAGAGAGAGAGAGAGAGAGAGAGAGAGAGAGAGAGAGAGAGAGAGAGAGAGAGAGAGAGAGAGAGAGAGAGAGAGAGAGAGAGGGGGGGTGAGACAATGACAGAGACAGACAGACAGAGAACGAGACAGATAGTTGCACTAACATAGTGTTACCATTCATTGGTCTTGAGACTCATCCATATCCACGATCTGGATCAGCAAGAAGCCAACGGTACCGTTAGAGAGACAGAGACAGAGACAGACAGAGATGGACTCACATAGTGGTACCACACGTTGGTCTTGAGCACTTGGTTGGACTCATCCACATCCAGGATCTGGATGAGGGACAGGCCGAACAGCACAGTGAGGTTGTCAGTGGAGGCCGTCACTGGTCGGCCATGGCGGCCCTGGGCCTCATAGCCTGACAGCAGCTCGCTGATCAGGACCTTCTCCGCTGAGATGGTGTCTGTGGTACCACCTGGAGTCACACAGATGGACACATTGACTGACAGCAGCTCGCTGATCAGGACCTTCTCCGCTGAGATGGTGTCTGTGGTACCACCTGGAGTCACACAGATGGACACATTGACTGACAACAGCTCGCTGATCAGGACCTTCTCCGCTGAGATGGTGTCTGTGGTACCACGGGACACACAGATTGACTGACTGACAGACAGACAGACAGACAGACAGACAGAGTGACAACAGCTGATATGGTATCCGCTGATATGATGTCTGTGGCATGATATGGGAACAGACAGATTGACTGACAGACAGACAGACAGACAGAAAGACAGACAGACAGACAGACAGAGTGACAACAGCTGATATGGTACCCGCTGATATGATGTATGTGGCATGATCTGAGAACAGACAGATTGACAGATTGACAGATTGACAGACAGACAGAGTGACAACAACTGATATGGTATCAGCTGATTATGATGTGTGTGGCATGATCTGGGAACAGGCAGATTGACAGAGTGACAAACTGACAGACAGACAGAGTGACAACAACTGATATGGTATCCGCTGATTATGATGTGTGTGGCATGATCTGGGAACAGGCAGATTGGCAGAGTGACAAACTGACAGACAGAAGAGAGTGACTCCAACTGATATGGTATCCGCTAATTATGATGTGTGTGGCATGATCTGGGAACAGACAGATTGACTGACAGACAGACAGAGTGACAACAACTGATATGCTATCCGCTGATATGATGTCTGTGGCATGATCTGGGTACAGACAGATTGACTGACAGACAGCCAGACAGACAGAGTGACAACAACTGATATGGTGTGATCATATATGTACTGTACAGGCAGATGGACTGACAGACATGACTATGCAGAGTATACATCATGGAGACAGAGCATAAATAATACAATCAAATACAATAATGATATTGAACCCTGCTAACATCACTGAGGGACTAACTCTGCCCACTCCACGATGCCCCCAGACAGCATGGCCAACCCAACATCAGTGAGGGACAAACTCTGCCAGCTCCACGATGCCCCCAGACAGCATGGCCAACCCAACATCACTGAGGGACAAACTCTGCTCCACGATGCCCCCAGACAGCATGGCCAACCCAACATCACTGAGGGACAAACTCTGCTCCACGATGCCCCCAGACAGCATGGCCAACCCAACATCACTGAGGGACAAACTCTGCTCCACGATGCCCTCAGACAGCATGGCCAACCCCACATCAGTGAGGGACACACTCTGCCATCTCCACGATGCCCCCAGACAGCATGGCCAACCCCACATCAGTGAGGGACAAACTCTGCCAGCTCCACGATGCCCCAGACAGCATGGCCAACCCCACATCAGTGAGGGACAAACTCTGCCAGCTCCACGATGCCCTCAGACAGCATGGCCAACCCCACATCAGTGAGGGACACACTCTGCCAGCTCCACGATGCCCCCAGACAAGCAGCATGGCCAACCCAACATCAGTGAGGGACACACTCTGCCAGCTCCACGATGCCCCCAGACAGCATGGCCAACCCCACATCAGTGAGGGACACACTCTGCCAGCTCCACGATGCCCCAGACAAGCAGCATGGCCAACCCAACATCAGTGAGGGACACACTCTGCCAGCTCCACGATGCCCCCAGACAGCATGGCCAACCCCACATCAGTGAGGGACAAACTCTGCCAGCTCCACGATGCCCTCAGACAGCATGGCCAACCCAACATCAGTGAGGGACACACTCTGCCAGCTCCACGATGCCCTCAGACAGCATGGCCAACCCCACATCAGTGAGGGACACACTCTGCCAGCTCCACGATGCCCCCAGACAAGCAGCATGGCCAACCCAACATCAGTGAGGGACACACTCTGCCAGCTCCACGATGCCCCAGACAGCATGGCCAACCCCACATCAGTGAGGGACACACTCTGCCAGCTCCACGATGCCCCAGACAAGCAGCATGGCCAACCCAACATCAGTGAGGGACACACTCTGCCAGCTCCACGATGCCCTCAGACAGCATGGCCAACCCCACATCAGTGAGGGACACACTCTGCCAGCTCCACGATGCCCCCAGACAAGCAGCATGGCCAACCCCACATCAGTGAGGGACACACTCTTCTAGCTCCACGATGCCCTCAGACAGCATGGCCAACCCCACATCAGTGAGGGACACACTCTGCCAGCTCCACGATGCCCTCAGACAGCATGGCCAACCCAACATCAGTGAGGGACAAACTCTTCTAGCTCCACGATGCCCCCAGACAGCATGGCCAACCCCACATCACTGAGGGACAAGCTCTGTAGCAGCCTGGCGGACCTTCGGATGACAGCTTCCTTCGTGCGGGACTATCAGGCAGACAGATAGATACGATAAATGATGTGGGCTAAATTATAATATGATAATTTGTTTCTGTTTTGATCTGGGCATTGACTGCTGGACATATTGAATAAAAGAATGACAGACTGAATATTAGACTGACAGACTCATGGACAGAACATGTTTTTCTGGCAGACAATCGGACAGAATTATAGATTGACAAATTGGCAGACAAACAGATTGGCAGAGTGGCATAACTTGGCAGCTGATCAGCTTTCCCGCTGACGTTCTGCCTGACGCGTTGACGGAATGTCCCACAGCAGCTCTGATGTCAAAGGACAGTAGCCTGCACGGACAGGCCCAATGTAATATGCATTGGTTGAGAAAGGTGAATTTGCATTTTGTCTTTATCAAACCACACAAATTAGGCGTTACAGAAAGACAGGAAACCCACAGACTGCAGACAGTTACTAAAACAGTAAGTCAGACAGACAGACATATAAACAGACGTAGACAGAGAGACAGACGAAGTGGCAGACAAAGCAAAGAGCTTCATTTCATTTCACTGTGGGGGTCTGCTTTTCTTGGGATCCAGAGGACGGTGACACCGCTTGCACTCACACCCCCTCCAAACCTTTGCCCAGGATTAAAAATTATAGGGCACAATAAAATCACAAAGGATTATTGAGAGGAAAGAAGGGGGTTGTTTAATGTCTGTTTCTTTCTTCCTTTCTTTTTTTCTTTTTCTTTCTTTCTTTATGTCTTTCTTTCTTTTGTCATTCATTTCTTCGTCCCCTTGTTTCCTTCTCTCATTGTTCGTTTTATTCTATCATTCTTTGTGTAATGTTCTTCCAATGTATTTCTTGCTTCCACCTTCTTTTCTGTCTCGTACTTTGTTGCCTGTTTCAGTTGTTTGCTCGTGTCTCTAATTGTTGGAGTGAAGAGGAGGGGCCCGCACGTGGCAACACATTACGCAATACGAGAATTAACTGGAAAGGTGGGAGGGCGGTGGGGGACATAAAGCTGTTTAGAAGGTCTTTGTTATGTTCCAACATTCCTCCTCCCATTCCTCCCTCTTTCTGCAAATCTTCACTTTTCTACATCTCCCAACTAGTCCTGT
>CM065680.1:1501890-1514390 GCA_017654935.2 Phymorhynchus buccinoides | reverse complement strand
TAGATAATCAAACTATCAATAAATAAATCGGTTAATATTATCAATTAACATATAAATCAGACTAATAAACAATCATGCAAAGGTTATACAAAAACTCGTCGATCTGCACAAGTAGATTAGATATATCATATCATGCAGACCGTAATAATGTTGCATAAAATGTTTTATGCAAGGGAGGACGGGGAAATGGAAAAATACGCATCACACTCACAAAATCCAAAGCCCACATACTAGCATACCAAGGCACTATACAAAACGAAACAGCCGATTATACGCAAAACCTGGCACCACCATGTAAACAATATATGACAGGATAATCAGGGAGCATGTACACAATCTAGCTTAAGCACAGCAAATAACGGATACTAATAGATTTCATTTTCAAGTGATGGAAAATAGACCGGCAGAATCATAAATAGTCTCTAATATGTTTGAAAATCTATGAGGTTTTCACCATGTTAACACGCATTTCTTACAACAAACGCTTTAGAAATGAATAAAGCCAATTTTGTACACATTCTAGAATCAGAAAGCAGTAAGGTTAGTCTGAAAGCATTGGGATGAGTATAATATTTTTGTGGAATAAACGCTTCACGTAGGTTACTATATCGAGGGCACACTAATATAAAGTGCAGTTCTGATTCGGGTACAGTAGGGCAAAATGGACAGTCAATGTTGGGTTGTGTCTTTGAGTAACGAAATCTATGACATTTTAATTGAGAAACGCCAAGTCTCATTCTCGTCAAGTGTTTACGTACCATTGGATTCTTAATAATACACATGTAACTGGGAATACCTTGTAACAATCTGAAAGAAGAATATAGCTGATATCTATCTTTTGTAGTAATAACTGCGTCATGATTTTGTAGGTAGCTATCAATCAATCTTTGCTTAAAGAGTGACAAAAAAGATTTAACGTGTTCCACCCCTTGATTTTCCCATACGTAACCAAAGCCCTGCCTATATAATGTGTAACAAATATTACTTACCCAGTTATTTTTACCAAGACAGTGACGACTGTGGAGCATGACGTAAGCTTTTTTAGGAAGGCGGCTCTCTTCCATTCTTGTCAGTTTTAACCAGTATCTCACAGAGTTAGTAAATGTTTGAACATACAGCGGGTATCTACCTGATTCGTTATATACAAGTGCAGTAGGAGTTTTAATACTTACATTTAGCAATCTTTTGATGGCATACAGATGTACTCTCTCAATGACAGTGTGGTCTGCAGTCAGACCCCACACCTCCGAGCCATAAGTTAGCATTGGTTGGACTTGTACATCGAAGATTTTAAAGAAAAGTTTGGGTGAATTATCACCAAGAGACCACAGAAATTTAAGAATACTAAATACACATTTCTTAGCTTTCAGGGCCATTTGTTCTAAAGAATAAGAAAAAGTTAATCCAGTTGAAAAAATTAATCCAAGATATTTGTACTGGTTCATTATTTCTAGCTTAACCCCACCATAAAACCATTTTTCCCTTGAAGCAATATGACCTCCCTTTCTAAATATAACGATTTGTGATTTCTCATGATTGACAGTAAGGTTAAGTCTATTAGCAGTGTTATATAATATATCCAGCTGATGCTGAAGACCTATGATAGTTGTTGAAAGCAGAACAACATCGTCAGCGAATAACATTATAAGGATTTGAATAGTCTCAGGGGATAGGGTTACTCCATGTTTGCCGGACTGAAGGATATCATTGGCGAGCTCATTAATAAATAATGCAAATAGTATGGGGCTACAATTGTCCCCTTGTTTCAATCCTCGAGGGCACATAAAAGCTTCTGTAACATCATTGTTAGATCGAACCCTAGCTTTAACTACTTCATATATACTTTTAATAGCTTTGTACATTTTTCCTTGAATTCCATTTTTGCGTAGTGTTAGCCAAAGATTATTTCTATCAATTAAATCGAATGCTTTTTTGAAGTCTATAAATGCAGTATAAAGTTTTTGGTTTGATGAAAACTGTTTTTGAATAAGAGCTAACAAAGTGTATATGTGGTCTATTGTGCTATAATTCTTTCTAAATCCGGCTTGAGATTCATTGAGCAAATTGAGAGAGAGAGAGAGAGAGAGAGAGAGAGAGAGAGAGAGAGAGAGAGAGAGAGAGAGAGAGAGAGAGAGAGAGAGAGAGAGAGAGAGAGAGAGAGAGAGAGAGAGAGAGAGAGAGGAGATGGGGGATTGCATAATGAGTTATGTTGATACTATGACATATACTACTACCGTGTGGTGTGTGTGTGTGTGTGTGTGTGTGTGTGTGTGTGTGTGTGTGTGTGTGTGTGTGTGTGTGTGTGTGTGTGTGTGTGTGTGTGTGTGTGTGTGTGGTGTGTGTGTGTGTGTGTGTGTGTGTGTGTGTGTGTGTGTGTGTGTGTGTGTGTGTGTGTGTGTGTGTGTGTGTGTGTGTGTGTGTGGTGTGTGTGTGTGTGTGTGTGTGTGTGTGTGTGTGTGTGTGTGTGTGTGTGTGTGTGTGTGTGTGTGTGTGTGTGTGTGTGTGTGTGTGTGTGTGTGTGTGTGTGTGTGTGTGTGTGTGTGTTATAAAGCGCTTTGTACTCGATTAAAAGCGCTATATATTGTCCGTGTTATTATTATTATTATATTATTATTATTATTATTATTATTATTATTATTATTATTATTATTATTATTATATTATTATTATATGTGCACATGATTTTGCTTAGAAATACAGAGAAAACAAGACAAATTGGGGGAGAGAAATGCCATAGATGGGTTGTGATGAAGGCGAATTAAACACAGCCAAGCAACAATACGGACAGTTATGCAAAAGGCAAGACAAGGTGAACAAGACACAGTATTCCATGTGAACAAGACACAGACACATTCCATTATTCCATGTGAACAAGACACAAGGACACAAGACACAAGTATTCCATGTGAACAAGACACAGACACAGTATTATTCCATGTGAACAAGGAACAAGACACAGTATTCCATGTGAACAAGACACAGTATTCCATGTGAACAAGGAACAAGACACAGTATTCCATGTGAACAAGGAACAAGACACAGTATTCCATGTGAACAAGGAACAAGACACAGTATTCCATGTGAACAAGGAACAAGACACAGTATTCCATGTGAACAAGGAACAAGACACAGTATTCCATGTGAACAAGGAACAAGACACAGTATTCCATGTGAACAAGGAACAAGACACAGTATTCCATGTGAACAAGGAACAAGACACAGTATTCCATGTGAACAAGTGAACAAGACACAGTATTCCATTCCATGTGAACAAGACACAGTATTCCATGTGAACAAGGAACAAGACACAGTATTCCATGTGAACATTCCAGGAACAAGACACAGTATTCAGTGTGAACATTATTCCATGTGAACAAGACACAATGAACAAGACACAGTATTCCATGTGAACAAGACACAGTATTCCATGTGAACAAGGAACAAGACACAGTATTCCATGTGAACAAGACACAGTATTCCATGTGAACAAGACACAGTATTCCATGTGAACAAGACACAGTATTCCATGTGAACAAGACACAGTATTCCATGTGAACAAGACACAGTATTCCATGTGAACAAGACACAGTATTCCATGTGAACAAGGAACAAGACACAGTATTCCAGTGTGAACAAGGAACAAGACACATTATTCCATGTGTAAGAACAAGACACAATGTGAACAAGACACAGTATTCCATGTGAACAAGGAACAAGACACAGTATTCCATGTGAACAAACAATGTGAACAAGACACAGTATTCCATGTGAACAAGACACAGTATTCCATGTGTGAACAAGACACAGTATTCCATGTGAACAAGGAACAAGACACATTATTCCATGTGAACAAGACACAGTATTCCATGTGAACAAGACACAGTATTCCATGTGAACAAGGAACAAGACACAGTATTCCATGTGAACAAGACACAGTATTCCATGTGAACAAGGAACAAGACACAGTATTCCATGTGAACAAGGGACAAGACACAGTATTCCATGTGAACAAGACACAGTATTCCATGTGCAAGACACAATGTGAACAAGACACAGTATTCCATGTGAACAAGGAACAAGACACAGTATTCCATGTGAACAAGACACAGTATTCCATGTGAACAAGTGAACAAGACACAGTATTCCATGTGAACAAGACACAGTATTCCATGTGAACAAGGACACAGTATTCCATGTGAACAAGGAACAAGACACAGTATTCCACACAGTATTCCATGTGAACAAGACACAGTATTCCATGTGAACAAGGAACAAGACACAGTATTCCATGTGAACAAACAAGACACAGTATTCCATGTGAACAAGGAACAAGACACATGTAAGACAGTATTCCATGTGAACAAGGAACAAGACACAGTATTCCATGTGAACAAGGAACAAGACACAGTATTCCATGTGAACAAGGAACAAGACACAGTATTCCATGAACAAGACACAGTATTCCATGTGAACAAGGAACAAGACACAGTATTCCATGTGAACAAGGAACAAGACACAGTATTCCATGTGAACAAGGAACAAGACACAGTATTCCATGTGAACAAGGAACAAGACACAGTATTCCATGTGAACAAGGAACAAGTGAACAAGACACAGTATTCCATGTGAACAAGGAACAAGACACAGTATTCCGTGTGAACAAGACACAGTATTCCATGTGAACAAGGAACAAGACACAGTATTCCATGTGAACAAGGAACAAACACAGTATTCCATGTGAACAAGGAACAAGACACAGTATTCCATGTGAACAAGGAACAAGACACAGTATTCCATGTGACACAGTACAAGGAACAAGACACAGTATTCCATGTGAACAAGGAACAAGACACAGTATTCCATGTGAACAAGACACAGTATTCCATGTGAACAAGACACAGTATTCCATGTGAACAAGGAACAAGACACAGTATTCCATGTGAACAAGGAACAAGACACAGTATTCCATGTGAACAATGAACAGTAAGACAAGGAACAGTATTCCATGTGAACAAGACACAGTATTCCATGTGAACAAGGAACAAGACACAGTATTCCATGTGAACAAGACACAGTATTCCATGTGAACAAGACACAGTATTCCATGTGAACAAGGAACAAGACACAGTATTCCATGTGAACAAGACACAGTATTCCATGTGAACAAGACACATTAATGTGAACAAGACACAGTATTCCATGTGAACAAGACACATTATATTCCATGTGAACAAGTGAACAAGACACAGTATTCCATGTGAACAAGACACAGTATTCCAAGGAACAAGACACAGTATTCCATGTGAACAAGACACAGTATTCCATGTGAACAAGGAACAAGACACATTATTCCATGTGAACAAGACACAGTATTCCATGTGAACAAGACACAGTATTCCATGTGAACAAGGAACAAGACACAGTATTCCATGTGAACAAGACACAGTATTCCATGTGAACAAGACACATTATTCCATGTGAACAAGGAACAAGACACATTATTCCATGTGAACAAGACACAGTATTCCATGTGAACAAACAAGACACAGTATTCCATGTGAACAAGGAACAAGACACAGTATTCCATGTGAACAAGGAACAAGACACAGTATTCCATGTGAACAAGACACAGTATTCCATGTGAACAAGGAACAAGACACAGTATTCCATGTGAACAAGACACATTATTATTCCATGAACAAGACACATTATTCCATGTGAACAAGACACAGTATTCCATGTGAACAAGACACAGTATTCCATGTGAACAAGACACAGTATTCCATGTGAACAAGACACAGTATTCCATGTGAACATGTGAACAAGACACAGTATTCCATGTGAACAAGGAACAAGAACAGTAGAACAAGTGAACAAGACACAATATTCCATGTGAACAAGGAACAAGACACATTATTCCATGTGAACAAGACACATTATTCCATGTGAACAAGGAACAAGACACAATATTCCATGTGAACAAGGAACAAGACACATTATTCCATGTGAACAAGACACAGTATTCCATGTGAACAAGGAACAAGACACAGTATTCCATGTGAACAAGACACATTATTCCATGTGAACAAGAACAAGACACAGTATTCCATGTGAACAAGACACAGTATTCCATGTGAACAAGACACAGTATTCCATGTGAACAAGGAACAAGACACAACATTCCATGTGAACAAGAACAAGACACCATGCAAACAAGGAACAAGACACATGTGAACAAGACACAGTATTCCATGTGAACAAGGAACAAGACACAGTATTCCATGTGAACAAGACACAGTATTCCATGTGAACAAGGAACAAGACATTACATGTACACAGTATTCCATGTGAACAAGGACACAACATGTGAACAAGACACAAGGAACAAGACACATATTCCATGTATTGAACAAGACACAGTATTCCATGTGACCAAGGAACAAGGAACAAGACACATTACTATTATTATTATATTATTATTATTATTATTATTATTATTATTATTATTATTATGATCATGCTTTGCTTAGCGGTAGAATATTTACTCTAACGATTGAGGCCGATCAATGTCCCTTATTCATAAGAATGAATCCATAAGAATAAGTTTGTATATTGTGCATAATACTGGAACTCTCTCCTCCCTACGAATGCTCTCCATCTGAGCCATCTGGAGCACTTCTGTGTCAGGAACGTTGTCCTGCCATCTGATGTGCAGCAGATTTGTGAGGCACCTCATGTGGAAGGAGTTCAGCTGGCTGGCATGACGGCTGTAAACTGTCCAAGTTTCGCAGGCATATAGTAGAGATTCTGAAGGCACCACGACAGGTCGATAGACCTTAAGCTTGATCTGCAGGCTGATTCCTCTTCTCTCCCACACTTTGTCTCGCAGTCTGCCAAAAGCTGTGCCTGCCCTCGCCATCTTGAAAGCAACTTCTTCATCAATGATTGAGGATCAGGAGAGAGTGCTGCCAAGGTAGACACATTTATCTGCCATTGCTAGCCTCTGACCGTTGTCGTGGATGTCTGGCTGTATGTAGGGGGTTGAGGATTCGTGTTGATGCATGACTTCAGTCTTCTTGGCGCTGATTGTAAGGCAGAAGTCGTCACGGGCTTTGGAGACAAGGTCCATGCTTTCCTG
Organism: Phymorhynchus buccinoides; assembly: GCA_017654935.2. Lineage (NCBI taxonomy): Eukaryota > Metazoa > Mollusca > Gastropoda > Neogastropoda > Raphitomidae > Phymorhynchus > Phymorhynchus buccinoides. The sequence continues at coordinate 1,507,252 of CM065680.1, read as the reverse complement.
CATGTCAGACTGTGCAGGCATTCAATGCGCAGCCGTCATCCTGGACTTTCGCTTTGGCCTGGAGTCTCCTCAAGTTGAAGAGCTTCCCATCGGCCCGGTATCTGAAGCCGACTCCAATGTCCCCCATCTCCAAAGGCCTTTTACAACAAAACAGTATTAGGTGAAAACTTTTCACTATACATAATTTGATTTAAATCCATCTGTTATAATTTAAGTAATAGGTAGCTTTTTAACATTTAACACTTCCTCACTGAGATTATGTTGGAATGCTTTGCTATTAGGAACATCTCACAACACAGCCTTCGTCTAGGCAGCCAAGGGAATCATTCTGCCAAGTTTCGTAAAGATAAGTTAAGTAGTATAGGTGCTTAGGAGAGGCGAACTTTCTTGTCACGCACACACACACTGACAGACATAAAACACACAGATCTCGTTCCCATTCCAAAGTACTCATGTTCTTACAAAACAAAACAAGTGAAAAGGCGACAGTAAAAAAAGAATGAGCAGGGAATCAATATTGATCAAAGTCACAGAGTGGCAACTCGCAATCCAAGGCCTGCTGGCAACCAACACAAATCAAAGAACATTCAAGTCGCTTCAAAATGGCCGCCTAAAATATATCATGGTTTGTTTTAACAGAAAAAGAAGAAAATGCTTAAACACTTTTGCAAATACTGCGCAAGTTGTTGTTTTTTAGTTATTAATTATGGGAGCAGGACATACATGCAGTAGTATTTACACAGATCACACTGACTGCGATACATACTGATAGACACATCACACTGGCATAGTGATAGACACATCACACTGACATAGTGATAGACACATCACACTGACTGCGAGACATAGTGATAGACACATCACACTGACATAGTGATAGACACATCACACTGACTGCGAGACATAGTGATAGACACATCACACTGATTGCGACATAGTGATAGACACATCACACTGACTGCGAGACATAGTGATAGACACATCACACTGACTGCGAGACATAGTGATAGACACATCACACTGACTGACATAGTGATAGACACATCACACTGACTGCGAGACATAGTGATAGACACATCACACTGACTGACATAGTGATAGACACATCACACTGACTGCGATACATAGTGATAGACACATCACACTGACTGCGAGACATAGTGATAGACACATCACACTGACTGCGAGACATAGTGATAGACACATCACACTGACTGCGATACTGATAGACATAGTGATAGACACATCACACTGACATGCGAGACACATAGTGATAGACACATCACACTGACTGCGAGACATAGTGATAGACACATCCACTGAGTGATAGACACATCACACTGACTGCGAGACATAGTGATAGACACATCACACTGACTGCGAGACATAGTGATAGACACATCACACACTGACATACAGATAGACACATCACACTGACATAGTGATAGACACATCACACTGACTGCGTGACATAGTGATAGACACATCACACTGACATAGTGATAGACACATCACACTGACTGCGAGACATAGTGATAGACACATCACACTGACTGCGAGACATAGTGATAGACACATCACACTGACTGCGAGACATAGTGATAGACACATCACACTGACTGCGAGACATAGTGATAGACACATCACACTGACTGCGAGACATAGTGATAGACACATCACACACTGCGAGACATAGTGATAGACACATCACACTGACTGCGAGACATAGTGATAGACACATCACACTGACTGCGAGACATAGTGATAGACACATCACACTGACTGCGATACATAGTGATAGACACATCACACTGACTGCGATACATAGTGATAGACACATCACACTGACTGCGAGACATAGTGATAGACACATCACACTGACATAGTGATGCGATCACACTGACATAGTGATAGACACATCACACTGACTGCGAGACATAGTGATAGACACATCACACTGACTGCGAGACATAGTGATAGACACATCACACTGACTGCGAGACATACTGATTGATAGACACATCACACTGACTGCGAGACATAGTGATAGACACATCACACTGACTGACATAGTGATAGACACATCACACTGACTGCGAGACATAGTGATAGACACATCACACTGACATATGCGATGACATAGTGATAGACACATCACACTGACACATAGTGATAGACACATCACACTGACTACTGATAGACATAGTGATAGACACATCACACTGACTGCGAGACATAGTGATAGACACATCACACTGACATAGTGATGCGACTGACATAGTGATAGACACATCACACTGACTGCGAGACATAGTGATAGACACATCACACTGACATAGTGATAGACACATGCGATGACATAGTGATAGACACATCACACTGACTGCGAGACATAGTGATAGACACATCACACTGACATAGTGATAGACACATCACACTGACTGCACACTGACATAGTGATAGACACATCACACTGACTGACATAGTGATAGACACATCACACTGACTGCGAGACATAGTGATAGACACATCACACTGACATAGTGATAGACACATCACGACTGACATAGTGATAGACACATCACACTGACATAGTGATGCACACTGACATAGTGATAGACACATCACACTGACATAGTGATAGCGACTGACATAGTGATAGACACATCACACTGACATAGTGATAGACACATCACACTGACATAGTGATAGACACATCACACTGACATAGTGATAGACACATCACACTGACATAGTGATAGACACATCACACTGACTGCGAGACATAGTGATAGACACATCACACTGACATAGTGATAGACACATCACACTGACATAGTGATAGACACATCACACTGACATAGTGATAGACACATCACAGTGATAGACACATCACACTGACATAGTGATAGACACATCACACTGACATAGTGATAGACACATCACACTGACATAGTGATAGACACATCACACTGACATAGTGATAGACACATCACACTGACATAGTGATAGACACATCACACTGACATAGTGATAGACACATCACACTGACATAGTGATAGACACATCACACTGACATAGTGATAGACACATCACACCGACTGACATAGTGATAGACACATCACACTGACATAGTGATAGACACATCACACTGACATAGTGATAGACACATCACACTGACATAGTGATAGACACATCACACTGACTGACATAGTGATAGACACACACACTGACATAGTGATAGACACATCACACTGACATAGTGATAGACACATCACACTGACTAGCGAGACACAACACACTGACATAGTGATAGACACATCACACTGACATAGTGATAGACACAACACACTGACATACTGATAGACACATCACACTGACTGACATAGTGATAGACACATCACACTGACATAGTGATAGACACATCACACTGACATAGTGATAGACACATCACACTGACTGACATAGTGATAGACACATCACACTGACATAGTGATAGACACATCACACTGACATAGTGATAGACACATCACACTGACATAGTGATAGACACATCGGTCACAGACACACATCACACTGACATACTGATAGACACATCACACTGATAGTGATAGACACATCACACTGACATAGTGATAGACACATCACACTGACATAGTGATAGACACATCACACTGACATAGTGATAGACACAACACACTGACATAGTGATAGACACATCACACTGACATAGTGATAGACACATCACACTGACATAGTGATAGACACATCACACACTGACATAGTGATAGACACATCACACTGACATAGAGATAGACACATCACACTGACATAGTGATAGACACATCACACTGACATAGTGATAGACACATCACACTGACATAGTGATAGACACATCACACTGACATAGTGATAGACACATCACACTGACATAGTGATAGACACATCACACTGACATAGTGATAGACACATCACACTGACATAGTGATAGACACATCACACTGACATAGTGATAGACACATCACACACTGACATAGTGATAGACACATCACACTGACATAGTGATAGACACATCACACTGACATAGTGATAGACACATCACACTGACTGCGAGACATAGTGATAGACACATCACACTGACATAGTGATAGACACATCACACTGACATAGTGATAGACACATCACACTGACATAGTGATAGACACATCACACACATAGTGATAGACACATCACACTGATAGTGATAGACACATCACACTGACATAGTGATAGACACATCACACTGACATAGTGATAGACACATCACACTGACATAGTGATAGACACATCACACTGACATAGTGATAGACACATCACACTGACATAGTGATAGACACATCACACTGACATAGTGATAGAGTGATAGACACATCACACTGACATAGTGATAGACACATCACACTAGACATAGTGATAGACACATCACACTGACATAGTGATAGACACATCACACTGACTGCGAGACATACAGATAGACACATCACACTGACATAGTGATAGACACATCACACTGACATAGTGATAGACACATCACACACTGACATAGTGATAGACACATCACACTGACATAGTGATAGACACATCACACTGACATAGTGATAGACACATCACACTGACATAGTGATAGACACAACACACTGACATAGTGATAGACACATCACACTGACTGCGAGACATACAGATAGACACATCACACTGACATAGTGATAGACACATCACACTGACATAGACACATGATAGACACAGATCACACTGACATAGTGATAGACACATCACACTGACTGACATAGTGATAGACACATCACACTGACATAGTGATAGACACATCACACTGACATACAGATAGACACATCACACTGACATAGTGATAGACACATCACACTGACATAGTGATAGACACATCACACTGACATAGTGATAGACACATCACACTGACATAGTGATAGACACATCACACTGACATAGTGATAGACACAACACACTGACATAGTGATAGACACATCACACTGACATAGTGATAGACACATCACACACTGACATACAGATAGACACATCACACTGACATAGTGATAGACACATCACACTGACATAGTGATAGACACATCACACTGACATAGTGATAGACACATCACACTGACATACTGATAGACACATCACACTGACATAGTGATAGACACATCACACTGACATAGTGATAGACACATCACACTGACATAGTGATAGACACATCACACACTGACATAGTGATAGACACATCACACTGACATAGTGATAGACACATCACACTGACATAGACACATCACACTGATAGACACATCACACT
>CM065680.1:1469390-1496890 GCA_017654935.2 Phymorhynchus buccinoides | reverse complement strand
GCCCTTTTGTGCATAGAATTGAGTTTCAATAAGTGACAATTAGCTGCATAGTCCCAGACTACAGATGCATAATTAATGTGCGAGAGACAGTGGCCATAAAAAAACATTTTGCGCGCATCTATATCTATGAAGGGTGTAAGGTTGTTTAGTAGGAATAGGCTGCGTGCAAGTTTATGTGTCATTTTTTCAATATGTGATTGCCATTTTAGTTCGTCGTCTATTATCACTCCTATGACTCGGTGCTCGCGTACTTGATCTATGGCATTGTCATTAATATAAACATTTAAAACTAGAGGTTCTTTCTGATGCCTTTGTCTTGAAGTAATTACCATGCTTTTGGTTTTGTTTGGATGGAGGACCATACGGTTTGGGCTATACCAATCAGAGACATCATGCAAAGCTGACTGAAGAGAGGTTTGATTCGCAGGTAGGTTAGTTGCACTAGAATGGAGAGAGGTGTCATCAGCAAAGAGATCGCACGAGACAGAGTCAGTTGATATTGATAATGGTAGATCATTAATGAATAGGCAGAATAGAAGAGGCCCTAAGACAGATCCTTGGGGTACACCAGTCTTTATTACCTCAGTGCACGAATTCATGCCATTACTAAGGACAAACTGTGTTCTATTAGTAAGATAGGATGCAAAGAAAGAGACAGTATTTTCGTCTCGTATATATAGTGCCCGTTTATTAAGTAGTATTTCATGATTCACAAAATGAAACGCTTTCTTAAAGTCTAGGAATACAGAACCCGTCATTTTGCCTTGGTTGATTGCTGAAAGCCATGTGTCACAGAGATGGACTAGGGCAGTTTGACAAGAATGGTGATGTCGAAAGCCGGATTGTAAGAGATAAAAAAGATTATTAACTTCAAGATAGTGCATTAGATGTTTATGAATATGTTTATTCTAGCGGTTTAGACAGAACAGAAAGAAGAGATAGACAGACAGACAGAGAGGGAGAGAGAGAGAGAGAGCGAGAGGGAGGTGGAGAGATAGAGAGGAGAGAGATGGGAGAGAGAGAGAGGGGGAGAGGGGTGGGAGAGAGAGAGGGGGGGGGGGAGAGGAGAGAGAGGGGGGGAGAGAGAGAGGGGGGGGGGGAGGGGGAGAGAGAGAGAGGGGGGGGGGGAGAGAGAGGGGGGGGGGAGAGAGAGAAATAGACACAGAGGGCGACAGAGAAACGGAGATAGACACAGAGGGGAGAGAGAGGGAGAGAGAGAGAGAGAGAGAGAGAGAGAGAGAGAGAGAGAGAGAGAGAGAGAGAGAGAGAGAGAGAGAGAGAGAGAGAGAGAGAGAGAGAGAGAGAGAGAGAGAGAGAGAGAGAGAGAGAGAGAGAGAGAGAGAGAGAGAGAGAGAGAGAGAGACGAACGAACGAACGAAAAAATTTATTATTTATTTTGTATTTACAGAGAGAGAGAGAGGGGGCGGAAGGGTGAACATTGCCACTAGTGGTGTCATTTCTCTCGTACATCACTAGCAGTTTGCATTTTTCATGAGCAGTCATCACATTCTCCCGTATCGTTTCTTCTCTTTATTTCTCGTCTTTCTGTTGTTGTTGTTTTGTTTATTTTGAACAAATATAGTTTCACGTACTCCGTTCCGTCAGTTGCAGGCAAGGATGGGGAGGGGACGGCGGAGATGGGGGTGGGGGGTGGGGTGGATTACAGAATCAGTTTGATGCATGCAAACATTGTGAACTGATGGAAGCCAGGACTCCACATGATAGCAACACGGTCATCCAGTGCCAACCCATACACGTTGACCGAGTTCATGTTTGTACACAGATTGCCTCAATGAATGGACAAAACTGGTTCTCTCTCTCTCTCTCTCTCTCTCTCTCTCTCTCTCTCTCTCTCTCTCTCTCTCTCTCTCTCTCTCTCTCTCTCTCTCTCTCTCTCTCTAATAGACAACGAACTAAAATGGCAATCGTATATTCAAAAAATGACACATAAACTTGCACGCAGCCTATTCCTACTAAAAACAACTTACACCCTTCATAGACATAGATGCACGCAAAATGTTTTGTCATGCCCACTGTCTCTCGCACATTAATTACGCATCTGTAGTTTGGGACTCTGCAGCTAATTGTCACCTATTGAAACTCAATTCTATGTACAAAGGGGCAGCCAAAATAATTCTTCCTGATCCTGAACTCAGTACGTTTAAAAAACAAGCCCAGTTAAACATACTTCCACTGCAATCACAGCTTAGCTACAATAAAGCCATTCTCATGTACAAAGTACACTACTTCTTAGCTCCACAATATCTGAAAAATCTAGTTACACAAGCCTCACAACGTTATGGTGTAGCCTGGATAACTAATGTCAAACCTAGATAGTTTATTATTACCAGTTACTAGCCAGTAGTCCTTCGATCTTAGTATTCGCGGTAGGCCTACATCACGTTTTGTTTTGATACTTTCAGATAGAGTAGTTTCCCTTACCGGAAATAAGTTAAATAAATCAAGGGAAAGTAACTCTGTTTTTCTAACGTCCGTCAGAGCGAAACTAGAATGACCGTTATCGTCTGCTATTACGTCTTTATTTTTATTAATTAAACTATCAAATTTACTGCCAAATTCACTAACGTTTATAAATTTTAAGTTCATTTTTATTATTTAATAAAAATAGTATAGCATAACTTTAGTAAATTTCCATTTTCATTGGCTAGAACTATTGTTGCTAGCCAAAGCATCCACATCACTAAGAAAAAGATCGTTGGACCCAGACCCGTTTCCATCAGCTCTGTGGTCTATTTTCTTGTCACCGCCGTTTCTCTAAAGCAGAGAGACATGTAGCCACTGTAATCCCCAACTCTTCGTCTATGTATTTAAAATTATTCGTCTGTAATAGGTTTAGTTATCAGTTTGTAAATTGATTTATAAAAGAAAAGTATTAAAGAAAAAATCAGTAAATGTAATATTGGTGTTGATAGTGTTTTGAATTAAAATACTTGGTTGACTGTGAAACCACTCCTTCATAAACAGATACAGTTACACTTTCAACACTGCAGTCACACACTGCATCCTCACACTTACTAAATTCACACATCACACCGCACCACAACAACCACAACAAGGGGTGGTTACAATGGTTCAAGTAATTATATTATACCACAAACAAGAATTGATAAATTTAAGTCGAGCTTTACCTTCTCGGGTTCTTTCATATGGAACTCCCTTCCGTGTGACATTAAACTATGCTCATCTATCTCAGCCTTCAAAACGAATCTTCCAAAGACACTTACACTCGACCCTCCTGAAGCTCATTTACCCCCCAGGGTCATATAATATCCTGATGTGCTATATGCTTATGCCGATGTTAGTATGTATTAATTACATTTTATTAATTTCATTCTATTAGTTAGCTATTCGCCTACAATGTGCCTAATTATGTTATAAATATTGTTTTAAATTTAATGCAAATTGTTGCCTGTTACATACCCTAGATGATGAATGTATATATATTTCCCTGTTATATAATGTGTGTTTCCTTTATATACATGCACGCAAGTGTGTAAGTATGGTTGCATGCTTATATGCACGCGCGAGTATTACAAATTATGCAACTGTTATAATCCCATAATTCAGCCTATCTATATCCTTGGAAAATAAAGTTTAAGTTTTCAAGTTTTCAAGTTTTCTCTCTCTCTCTCTGTCTCTCTCTCTCTCTCTCTCTCTCTCTCTCTCTCTCTCTCTCTCTCTCTCTCTCTCTCTCTCTCTCTCTCTCTCTCTCTCTCTCTCTCTCTCTCTCTCTCTCTCTCTCTCTCTCTGTCTCTCTCTCTCTCTCTCTCTCTCTCTCTCTCTCTCTCTCTCTCTCTCTCTCTCTCTCTCTCTCTCTCTCTCTCTCTCTCTCTCTCTCTCTCTCTCTCTCTCTCTCTCATCTCTCTCTTCCTCTCTCTCTCTCTCTCTCTCTCTCTCTCTCTCTCTCTCTCTCTCTCTCTCTCTCTCTCTCTCTCTCTCTCTCTCTCTCTCTCTCTCTCTCTCTCTCTCTCTCTCTCTCTCTCTCTCTCTCAAAACACAATTCGTGTTTTGTAATGGCGAGTCCTCGTCTTCAGGCAAAGTGAAATGTGGTGTACCCCAGGGATCTGTCCTCGGTCCACTACTTTTCTGCATTTTCATTAACGATCTTCCATTGTCTATATCCGACCCAAACGTTTCATGTGATATCTTCGCAGACGACTCCTCTCTTCATTCCAGTTCGGAAGATGTCACTATCATCCAAAACTCTCTTCAGTCAGGCTTGCATGATGTATCTAAATGGTGTAAGGATAACTCTATGTTAATTCATCCCAAGAAAACAAAGTGCATGGTTGTAACCTCCCGCCAAAAGCATCAACTAACACATCATTCCCTTAACCTAACTATTGATAACAACATTATCGAACAAGTCCATGAACAACGAGTTCTAGGTGTTATAGTTGATGACAAACTCAATTGGCAATCACATATAAATAACATCAGCAAAAAACTAGCATGCAACCTATTCCTCCTCAAACGACTTCAACCATATCTGGGCCTAGATGCTCGTAAAATGTTTTTCTATGGCTACTGCCTCTCGCACATCAACTATGCATCCACTGTATGGTCCTCCGCTGCTAAAAAAAAACACCTTACAAAATTAGCATCACTCCACAGGAGAGCGGTCAACCTAATCCTACCAGATCCGTCTCTGTCAACTTCAGATAAGTCTCATAAGCTTGATATTTTACCGCTTGAACATCAGTTGCATTACAACACAGCTGTCTTAATGTATAAAGTTCACACTAACCTGACGCCCCAATACCTAGAAAATCTCCTCACTCCTTCCACGTGTACTTATTGTTCTGATAATTATGTTCTGCCACGCACCCGAATTGACCTTTTCAAAGCAAGTTTTTCCTTCTCAGGGCCACACGTTTGGAATTCACTTTCTTCAGTTGTAAAAGCAAGTTATTCAGTATCACATTTCAAATCTAACCTGCGTGGGCATCTCCTTAACTCCATTCAATAAAACTGTATGATCATTCAATGCACCACACAAGAACAATCTTTGTATTTTTAGACTGATTGTGTAACTTTGTTTTTTCTGATTTTTCTTTAAGATTTGATTGATGTTAAGCTGCTTATGTAATTGTTCTTTTCTGACTATTTTTTTAATTTTTATTTCATTGACATTAAATTACTTGTGTTATGATGCTATGATTATTAGAAATGGTGACAGTAGTAGTAGTAGTAGTAGTAGTAGTAGTAGTAGTAGTAGTAGTAGTAGTAGTAGTAGTAGTAGTAGTAGTAGTAGTAGTAGTAGTAGTAGCAGTAGTAGTAGTAGTAGTAGCAGCAGCAGTAGTAGTAGTAGTAGTAGTAGTAGTAGTAGTAGTAGTAGTAGTAGTAGTAGTAGTAGTAGTAGTAGCAGCAGCAGCAGCAGCAGCAGCAGCAGCAGCAGCAGCAGCAGCAGCAGCAGCAGCAGCAGCAGTAGTAGTAGTAGTAGTAGTAGTAGTAGTAGTAGTAGTAGTAGTAGTAGTAGTAGTAGTGGTGGCGATGTGGTGGCGATGGTGATAGTAGTAGTAATAGTAGTAGGAGTGATGATCGTAGCAGAGGTAAATTATGGTGGAAATAGTGTTGTGTTCTAGTGTTGTTTTCTTAAAATAATGTTTATGTTTGTTTATTTGATCGTTTGGTTTTCTGTTTTGCTTGTTCTTATTACTGATTTTGATGCTCTGCCTACCATATCACTGTTGTATTTCTGCTACTGTATGTTGTTTCTGCTGATGATTGTTCTGTGTTTCAATATTCGTTTATAGTACTATTATGTTGTAGTGGTAGTAGTAGTAGTAGTAGTAGTAGTATAGTAGTAGTAGTAGTAGTAGTAGTAGTAGTAGTAGTAGTAGTAGTAGTAGTAGTAGTAGTAGTAGTAGTAGTAGTAGTAGTAGTAGTAGTAGTAGTAGTAGTAGTAGTAGTAGTAGTAGTATGTAGGAGTGGTAATGGTAGTAGAAGAAGTAAGTTGTGGTGTAAGTAGTGTTTTTATTTTTATTTTTGTTCTTTTGTTATGTTTGTTTATTTGGTCGGCTAATTTTCTGTTTTTCTTGTTCTTATTACTGATGTTGATGCTCTGCCAACCATGTCACTGTTTGCATTTCTGCTACTGTTTGCTGTTTCTGTTGACGATTTTTCTGTGTCCCAATGTTGGTTTATAGTATTAGTTATATGTTGCATGCTTATAATCAAGGACAGAATGGAAGACTAGGCCCAGCCTAAATTCTTATCCTTGTTAAATAAAGTGTCTGAAGTCTGAAGTCTCTCTCTCTCTCTCTCTCTCTCTCTCTCTCTCTCTCTCTCTCTCTCTCTCTCTCTCTCTCTCTCTCTCTCTCTCTCTCTCTCTCTCTCTCTCTCTCTCTCTCTCTCTCTCTCTCTCTCTCTCTCTCAACTGTTGGTTCAAGTTATTCCCCTTTTGCTTGGCATATTTGTTTCTTCAGTTTTATTTATTGGCATTCGTTTTGCATTTGCAGTCTCTGTTTATAAATTGTTGCATTTTTGAGAATAATATTTTGTTTTATAGTCTATTGTGTTAAATGATTGTTTCTCACCTTGTAATATGTCTAGCACGCGTACTCTTGATAACTGGCCGTCAGCGGATGGCCTCAGAGTAGGTTTTCTTAACATCAATCACCTACTAAATAAAGTTAGTGATGTATCTGATATTTTATTTAATAACGGCAAAAACGTTCATATATTTGGTTTTGCTGAGACAAGATTATCAAATCAAATTTCTGACTCCGAATTGAATATACCAGGTTATCATTTCATTCGCAAAGACCCAACTAAACAAAAAGAAACTGGTTTAATTGTTTACATCCATGAAAGTTTGCATTTCAAGGAAATTTCACCTCTTGCAAACCATGGCGTAGAATCCATTGAATTACTATTCAAACAATCAAAACCAGTTTTCATAAGCTTCATCCATAGAAATCCTGCTGAACGCTCTGACTGAATTGATAGGTTCACTTTAATGATGGAAGAAGCGTCATCCTTTAGTTATGAAACTCTGCTTTTGGGCGATTTTAATATTGATTTACTAAAACCGCACAAAACGTGGCTAGAAACGTATGAATCCTTCAATCTTTCACAACTAATTGATAAACCGACAAGAGTCACGTCGCTGTCCGACGCTAACCGTGTATTTACACAATCAGTGATTTTACAGGAGCATCAAAAGACATATTGTCGCCTGCTACAAAGTCAATCCCCATTTGATATACGCTTGACCCTTCTTCTTTACCGATGAGTAAACATGTGACACAATAAAAGTTGCATTAACACCCAAAATGTTCGTGATAATTCAGTTACACGGTTAGTCACAAAGTTAGTGCATTGTTCTCACAATGGGAGATACGACAGCTGCCGGCAGTTACACGATTAGCGTGACCAGTTACACGCTTATCGCGTCAAAACCAGCAACAACCCGCCACATACACGATTATTTCCGTGGTATCATGTGACAAATTTGAGCATTTTCATTGGTCGCAGACACAAGATATTTATAGAAGACCTGCGTGAGGTCACTGGAAGGAGTTTCGGTAAAATATCTATTTTTGTCAAATTTTGTACATACACGGTTAGCGTCGGACAGCGTCACAGTCCTTTACTCCTCGTTCCCCTCACAACTCTCTCTCTCTCTCTCTCTCTCTCTCTCTCTCTCTCTCTCTCTCTCTCTCTCTCTCTCTCTCTCTCTCTCTCTCTCTCTCTCTCTCCCTCCCTCTCTCTCTCTCTCTACCTGTGGCCTTACCAATGTGAACGAGGACTGTTCCAGTTATCAGGCAGATTATGAGCACTGTGTTGACACCGGCAGCCATTGTGGGACAGCAACTCACTGCCTCACTGCCTGGGGGCCTCACTGCCTCACTGCCTGGGGGCCTCACTGTCTCACTGCCTCACTGCCTCACTGCCTGTGGGCCTCACTGCCTCACTGCCTGTGGGCCTCACTGCCTCACTGCCTGGGGGCCTCACTGCCTGGGGGCCTCACTGCCTCACTGCCTGGGGGCCTCACTGCCTCACTGCCTGGGGGCCTCACTGCCTCACTGCCTGGGGGCCTCACTGCCTCACTGCCTGGGGGCCTCACTGCCTCACTGCCTGGGGGCCTCACTGCCTCACTGACTGAGGACCTCACTGTCTCACTGCCTCACTGCCTCACTGCCTGGGGGCCTCACGGCCTCACTGCCTCACTGCCTCACTGTCTGTGGGCCTCACTGCCTCACTGCCTGGGGGCCTCACTGTCTCACTGCCTGGGGCCTCACTGCCTCACTGCCTGGGGGATTCACTGCCTGGCTAGATGACTGCTGGACACGTCCACTGCTTGATTAGTTGACTAGTTGATTGGTTGTCTTCTTGTTTAATTAAAGGATGACTGCTTAAGTAGTTGGTTGGTTGATAAGTTGATAGGCAGATTGATTGATTATTAAATTGTCGCTAGTTGATTGATTCATTGTGTCTGGTTGATTAACTTACAGGTTGATATGGTTTTTTTTAATAAGTTGATGCTCATGCGGCTTATACGCTGACAGGTGGATTAACTCAAGTTGAATAAGAAAACATAGGTGAAAAAACTCACATTTTAATGTCAGTGAATGAAATCATGTTCTTTGTTAAAGACTTCCCTCCTCGACCACAGTCACTGTTGGCTATTCTGTCGCTGTAGACAACACTGTTGGTATGCTTATGCTTAGAAAAGAGAAAAAAACAAAGGCGGAATGATAAACGGTAGGCAGTATATGAGACCGTTATTGCACGGATGGCTATATGAGATAGATGCTTTTTCTACAGTGACATAAAATCATTTGTAAATGATTATGAATCTCATTTGTACCGGCTTATAGTGCTGCATGAGTTGGCCTTTGGGGACCTTCTCCAACGCCAGCTGTTCTAACATCCGATTGAGAAACGTAGAAAGAAACACCACCCAAACGGCCATTACAAATTATTGCTATGTGTAATATCTCTCCATTGACGAACACCAAGCATGGGCTAAAATCAGGTGTAATATCTCTCCATTGACGAACACCAAGCATGGGCTAAGATCAGGTGTAATATCTCTCCATTGACGAACACCAAGCATGGGCTAAGATCAGGTGTAATATCTCTCCATTGACGAACACCAAGCATGGGCTAAGATCAGGTGTAATATCTCTCCATTGACGAACACCAAGCATGGGCTAAGATCAGGTGTAATATCTCTCCATTGACGAACACCAAGCATGGGCTAAGATCAGGTGTAATATCTCTCCATTGACGAACATCAAGCATGGGCTAAGATCAGGTGTAATATCTCTCCATTGACGAACACCAACCATGGGCTAAAATCAGGTGTAATATCTCTCCATTGACGAACACCAAGCATGGGCTAAGATCAGGTGTAATATCTCTCCATTGACGAACACCAACCATGGGCTAAGATCAGGTGTAATATCTCTCCATTGACGAACACCAAGCATGGGCTAAAATCAGGTGTAATATCTCTCCATTGATGAACACCAACCATGGGCTAAGATCAGGTGTAATATCTCTCCATTGACGAACACCAACCATGGGCTAAGATCAGGTGTAATATCTCTCCATTGACGAACACCAACCATGGGCTAAGATCAGGTGTAATATCTCTCCATTGACGAACACCAACCATGGGCTAAAATCAGGTGTAATATCTCTCCATTGACGAACACCAACCATGGGCTAAAATCAGGTGTAATATCTCTCCATTGACGAACATCAAGCATGGGCTAAAATCAGGTGTAATATCTCTCCATTGACGAACATCAAGCATGGGCTAAGATCAGGTGTAATATCTCTCCATTGACGAACATCGAGCATGGGCTAAAATCAGGCTCTCCATTGACGAACACCAAGCATGGGCTAAAATCCGATTGAGCGAGAAAGTGGAGACGCCTTGTGGGCAATGCTTCTCCGCACTGGACACATTCCAGCCCAGCTCTCTGGAACAGCAGTCCCCTCTTGTGCTGTCTGCACGTCCTGGCTGGACATCACTGACTGCCTCACACATGGCGAGACAAACAGAAAGATAAATAGAACAAAACAAATCATTATTTCAAACTAATACTAGTTGAACAGCCTGTTATCGCTCTGACGATCCAAACAGCAATCTGTGTGATAAATTACCCTGTTTTATGTTATAATGTTGTATTGTTTGGTTTATTAATATATAAGAATATGTTTTAATTAATGGTTGAATGTTTAAAGTGTGTTGTCCTTATTAGAGCACCTAAGCTTTGATAGCCTTGCTTCTGCTCTTTGTTTCTATGTCGGATGCAGAAACATGACAGCGAAGACAGAACACTTGGAGCAACATAACAGTGGTGTTGCCTGCATGTGTGATGCCTCCCAGTCCTGCATCAGCTGTTGGGGCACTGCCCTATGTAATCAGTTGTTGGGGCATTGCCCTATGTCATGAGTTGTTGGGGCACTGCACTACGTCATCAACTGTTGGGGCATTGCCATCAGTTGTTGGGGCATTGCCCTATGTCATGAGTTGTTTGGGCATCGCCCTATGTCATCAATTGTTGGGGCATTGGCCTATGTCATCAGTTGTTTGGGCATCGCCCTATGTCATCAATTGTTGGGGCATTGGCCTATGTCATCAGTTGTTGGGGCATTGCCCTATGTCATCAGTTGTTGGGGCATTGCCCTATGTCATCAGTTGTTGGGGCATTGCCCTATGTCATCAGTTGTTGGGGCATTGTCATCAGTTGTTGGGGCATCGCCCTATGTCATCAGTTGTTCGGGCATCGCCCTATGTCATCAGTTGTTGGGGCATCGCCCTATGTCATCAGTTGTTGGGGCATCGCCCTATGTCATCAGTTGTTGGGGCATCGCCCTATGTCATCAGTTGTTGGGGCATCGCCCTATGTCATCAGTTGTTCGGGCATAGCCCTATGTCATCAGTTGTTCGGGCATAGCCCTATGTCATCAGTTGTTGGGGCATTGCCCTATGTCATCAGTTGTTGGGGCATTGCCCTATGTCATCAGTTGTTGGGGCATTGCCCTATGTCATCAGTTGTTGGGGCATTGCCCTATGTCATCAGTTGTTGGGGCATTGCCCTATGTCATCAGTTGTTCGGGCATCGCCCTATGTCATCAGTTGTTGGGGCATTGCCCTATGTCATCAGTTGTTGGGGCATTGCCCTATGTCATCAGTTGTTCGGGCATCGCCCTATGTCATCAGTGGTTCGGGCATCGCCCTATGTCATCAGTTGTTCGGGGGCATCGGGCGCCCTATGTCATCAGTTGTTCGGGGGCATAGCCCTATGTCATCAGTTGTTCGGGGGCATGGGGCGCCCTATGTCATCAGTTGTTCGGGCATCGCCCTATGTCATCAGTTGTTCGGGCATCGCCCTATGTCATCAGTTGTTCGGGCATCGCCCTATGTCATCAGTTGTTCGGGCATTGCCCTATGTCATCAGTTGTTCGGGCATCGCCCTATGTCATCAGTTGTTGGGGCATTGCCCTATGTCATCAGTTGTTCGGGCATCGCCCTATGTCATCAGTTGTTCGGGCATAGCCCTATGTCATCAGTTGTTCGGGCATCGCCCTATGTCATCAGTTGTTCGGGCATCGCCCTATGTCATCAGTTGTTCGGGCATCGCCCTATGTCATCAGTTGTTGGGGCATTGCCCTATGTCATCAGTTGTTCGGGCATCGCCCTATGTCATCAGTTGTTGGGGCATCGCCCTATGTCATCAGTTGTTCGGGGCCCTATGTCATCAGTTGTTCGGGCATCGCCCTATGTCATCAGTTGTTCGGGCATCGCCCTATGTCATCAGTTGTTCGGGCATCGCCCTATGTCATCAGTTGTTCGGGCATCGCCCTATGTCATCAGTTGTTCGGGGCCCTATGTCATCAGTTGTTCGGGCATAGCCCTATGTCATCAGTTGTTCGGGCATCGCCCTATGTCATCAGTTGTTCGGGCATTGCCCTATGTCATCAGTTGTTCGGGCATCGCCCTATGTCATCAGTTGTTGGGGCATCAGTTGTTCGGGCATAGCCCTATGTCATCAGTTGTTGGGGCATCGCCCTATGTCATCAGTTGTTCGGGCATCGCCCTATGTCATCAGTTGTTCGGGCATCGCCCTATGTCATCAGTTGTTGGGGCATTGCCCTATGTCATCAGTTGTTCGGGCATCGCCCTATGTCATCAGTTGTTGGGGCATCGCCCTATGTCATCAGTTGTTCGGGCATCGCCCTATGTCATCAGTTGTTCGGGCATCGCCCTATGTCATCAGTTGGGGCATAGCCCTATGTCATCAGTTGTTCGGGCATCGCCCTATGTCATCAGTTGTTCGGGCATCGCCCTATGTCATCAGTTGTTCGGGCATCGCCCTATGTCATCAGTTGTTCGGGCATCGCCCTATGTCATCAGTTGTTGGGGCATCGCCCTATGTCATCAGTTGTTGGGGCATCGCCCTATGTCATCAGTTGTTGGGGCATTGCCCTATGTCATCAGTTGTTGGGGCATAGCCCTATGTCATCAGTTGTTGGGGCATCGCCCTATGTCATCAGTTGTTGGGGCATCGCCCTATGTCATCAGTTGTTGGGGCATCGCCCTATGTCATCAGTTGTTGGGGCATTGCCCTATGTCATCAGTTGTTCGGGGGCATCAGTTGTTGGGGCCCTATGTCATCAGTTGTTGGGGCATCGCCCTATGTCATCAGTTGTTGGGGCATTGCTATGTCATCAGTTGTTGGATCCATTGCCCTATGTCATCAGTTGTTGGGGCATTGCCCTATGTCATCAGTTGTTGGGGCATCCTATGTCATCAGTTGTTGGGGCATCCTATGTCATCAGTTGTTGGGGCATTGCCCTATGTCATCAGTTGTTGGGGCATTGCCCTATGTCATCAGTTGTTGGGGCATTGCCCTATGTCATCAGTTGTTGGGGCATCCTATGTCATCAGTTGTTGGGGCATCCTATGTCATCAGTTGTTGGGGCATTGCCCTATGTCATCAGTTGTTGGGGCATCGCCCTATGTCATCAGTTGTTGGGGCATTGCCCTACGTCTTCAGTTGTTAGGGCATTGCCCTATGTCATGACAGTTATGCTGTGTAATAAATAGCAGAAGAAGAGGGCCATGATTGTCCCTGGAGTCAGAGGACCTTGACCTTGACCCCAGGATGACCACCTGCTGCACTGACCACTGGCTCAGCTCTCATTATCTGTGACTGAACGATATATCTTACTAAATAGTCACCCGTTCAACCAGCGAACTATTGAACTAGTCATTGAGTCGACTAATGAGCCATCCAGTTAGATATTCAACAGTTAATTAATTAAGATAGCGCTTAATAAATTGGCTTATAGACCTACAAAGCTTCCAGTCCATTCATCAACTATTCATTCAACCAGTTAATCATTCGAGAGTCAGTTAATGAGCTGGGAAAACGCAGAGTACTTTGTGAACATGTAGCACCGTTGAAATCGGCATCCTTTCACATCGCTATCCTGCAACCGCCTTTTCACTATCCCATCACAATAAATACCATTAGTATCCTATCACATCGCTATCCTGCAACCGCCCTATCACTATCCGTCAGTATAAATACCATCAGTATCCTATCACATCGCTATCCTGCAACCGCCCTATCACTATCCGTCACTATAAATACCATCAGTATCCTATCACATCGCTATTCTGCAACCGCCCTATCACTATCCGTCACTATAAATACCATCAGTATCCTATCACATCGCTATCCTGCAACCGCCCTATCACTATCCGTCACTATAAATACCATCAGTATCCTATCACATCGCTATCCTGCAACCGCTCTATCACTATCCGTCACTATAAATACCATCAGTATCCTATCACATCGCTATCCTGCAACCGCCCTATCACTATCCGTCACTATAAATACCATCAGTATCCTATCACATCGCTATCCTGCAACGGCCCTATCACTATCCGTCACTATAAATACCATCAGTATCCTATCACATCGCTATCCTGCAACCGCCCTATCACTATCCGTCACTATAAATAATAATAATAATAATGAGCATTTATATGCGCTTAATCTTAAACAAGCCCTAAGCGCTTACAATAATAAACAAATAAATGAATACCCCCCCCCCCCCCCCCCCCCCCCACGCCAAAACAAAGACAAACAACAACAACAGCAACAACAACAAGCAGTAGAAAATATGAGAATGTCAAACATTTCCTCGCATACACACACACACATGCACGCGCACACACAAACAAAACACACACACACACACACACACACACACACACACACACACCACCACCACCACACCACACACACAACACAACACAACACACCACACCACACCACACCACACGACACACACACCACAACACAACACACGCCCGCACAAACCACACACTGCACACAAACACACGCGCAGAGAAGGGACAAAAATTACTTTCCAAAAGAACAGAGCAGGCTACGATTTGAAGAGAGTGGTTTTGAGGGAAGACTTAAATGAAGAAAGGGAGTTGGCAGAACGGAGAGGAAGAGGGAGTTTGTTCCAAGTAGAGGAGGCCTGAAAAGAGAAGGAACGTTCACCGAGAGTCCTGGTGCGGTAACGAGGGATCTGGAGGAGAGAAGTGTCAGAAGAGGAGCGTAACTGTCTAAGAGGTGTGTAAAGGTTCAGGAGATCAGTGAGATAAGAAGGAGCAAGACCATTCAGGGACTTGTAACAGAGCAGAGAGAGCTTGTAGTCGATACGCTTTCCAACAGGAAGCCAGTGAAGAGATTCAAGCATAGGGGTAGAATGAGAGAATTTGGAGCACCTCAGTACAAGGCGAGCAGCATTGTTTTGAATTTTTTTTAAGTTTAGCGAGAACAGTTTGTGGGCAGCCAGCAAGAAGGGAATTACAGTAATCTAGTCTGGAGAGTACGAAGGCAGAGATGAGAGTTTTTGTAGCTTCCTCGGAAAGAAGATGTCTTACAGATCCAATGCGCCGAAGTTCTAAGTAACAAGCACGACAGACAGAGGAAATCTGGTTTTGGAAGGAAAGAGTCTGATCAAGTGTGACGCCAAGATTGCGTACAGTGGTAGAAGTGTGGATAAGAGAGTTTTCTAACTGGATGGAAGTGGGGACAGAGTTTGCTGACAAGAGTTTCTTGGGTACAATGAAAATCATTTCTGTTTTACCATTGTTCAGTTGGAGCTTGTTGTTAGTCATCCATGATTTAATGTCAGCAATGCATGATTGTGTACGTTGAATAATGGATGGAAGCAGAGAAGGATCTGCAGACGAGTAAATCTGGTTGTCGTCAGAGAAGCAGTGATGGGAAATGCCATGATGAGAAACAATGTCGGAAATGGGTTGTGTATAAAGGACAAAGAGAATAGGTCCCAAGACAGAGCCCTGAGGAACACCATGCTCCAAAGCAGCTGAACGAGAAGAGAGGCCATTAACAGAGACAACTTGAGTGCGATCAGAGAGATAGGAATGAAAATACCATCAGTATCCTATCACATCGCTATCCTGCAACCGCCCTATCACTATCCGTCACTATAAATACCATCAGTATCCTATCACATCGCTATCCTGCAACCGCCCTATCACTATCCGTCACTATAAATACCATCAGTATCCTATCACATCGCTATACTGCAACCGCCCTATCACTATCCATCACTATAAATACCATCAGTATCCTATCACATCGCTATCCTGCAACCGCCCTATCACTATCCATCACTATAAATACCATCAGTGTCCTATCACATCGCTATCCTGCAACCGCCCTATCACTATCCGTCACTATAAATACCATCAGTATCCTATCACATCGCTATTCTGCAACCGCCCTATCACTATCCGTCACGATAAATACCATCAGTATCCTATCACATCGCTATTCTGCAACCGCCCTATCACTATCCGTCACGATAAATACCATCAGTAACCTATCACATCGCTATTCTGCAACCGCCCTATCACTATCCGTCACTATAAATACCATCAGTATCCTATCACATCGCTATCCTGCAACCGCCCTATCACTATCCGTCACTATAAATACCATCAGTATCCTATCACATCGCTATCCTGCAACCGCCCTATCAATCCGTCACTATAAAATAGCATCAGTATCCTATCACATCGCTATCCCGTCACTATAAAATACCATCAGTATCATTTCACTATCACTATCTTACAACCGCCCTATCACTATCCATCACTATAAAATACCATCACTATCCATAACTATCCATCACTATCCATTACTATTAAATGCCAACTGTATCCTATCACATAGAGCTCCACATTGGTGGAGGAATGCGCTATATAAATGATTCACTATTATTATTATTATTATTATTATTATTATTATAAAAAATCATCAGTATCCTATCACTATCACTATCCGTCACTATGCAAAACCATCAGTATCCTATCATTATCACTATCCGTCACTATTAAATGCCAAGGGATTTGCACTGGTACCTGACGCTGCTTCCAACTTCATGAATCCTGCTCTGTGGACGGTCCAACGTAACACGGGGTTTACCTTGTTTCTTCATCCTTAGTTTGAACAGTGTCACCTGCTTTGTCCACAGACTTTCTGTGTTCCGCTAACAAACGCATCGATTGGTCAACCTCAACTAACAAAGACGTCCATTGGTTAACATCTCAAAGACCTCGATTGGCTGAAGGCTATATAATACCGACACCATTGATTATTGAAACTGGCGTAAAAGCCTTCCATTGATTGGCTAATTGCCACAAAATGGCGAAACTGTACACCATTGACGCTCCACACAAAGACTTACACTGATCTTGGACACCTTTACAAAGGCTTTACATTCATATTGGACACTTTTACAGAGGCTTTACATTGATATTGGAATCTTTTACAAAGGCTTTAAATTGATATTGACACATTTACAAAGGCTTTACTTTACGTTGGTCTTGAACACCTTTATAAAGACTATACATTAATATTGGACACCTTTACAAAGTCTTTACATTGATCTTGTACACCTTTACAAAGTCTTTACATTGATCTTGTACACCTTTACAAAGGCTTTACATTGATATTGGACACTTTTACAAAGGCTTTACATTGATATTGGACACTTTTACAAAGGCTTTACATTGATATTGGACACCTTTACAAAGTCTTTACATTGATATTGGACACTTTTACAAAGGCTTTACATTGATATTGGACACATTTACAAAGGCTTTACGTCGATATTGGACACCTTTACAAAGTCTTTACATTGATATTGAACACTTTTACAATGGCTTTACATTGATATTGGACACTTTTACAAAGGCTTTGCATTGATCTTGTCCACCTTTACAAAGGCTTTACATTGATATTGGACAGTTTTACAAAGGCTATACATTGATATTGGACACCTTTACAAAGGCTTTACATTGATATTGGACACTTTTACAAAGGCTTTACATTGATATTGGACACCTTTACAAAGGCTTTACATTGATATTGAACAGTTTTACCAAGGCTTTGCATTGATCTTGTCCACCTTTACAAAGGCTTTACGTCGATATTGGACACCTTTACAAAGGCTATGCATTGGCATTGGACACTTTTACAAAGGCTTTACATTGATATTTGACACTTTTACAAAGGCTTTACATTGATCCTCGACACCTTTACAAAGGCTTTACATTGATATAGGACACTTTTACAAAGGTATCCAACATCAATATAAAATTGATGTTGGACATCTTTACAAAGGCTTTACTTTGTTCTTGGACACCTTTAAAAGAAAAAAAAGAAAAGAAAGGGTTAACAATGAAGGCGGAAGTGGTGGTGGGCTGCATGATGAGTGAGCAAGCAAGCGGAGAGCGGATGAATGATTGGGTGTTGTGTGAGAGTTACATAATTTATATTTGTTTTAATGTAAATTTATGTTTCTTTTTTTCTTTTTTCTTTTTTTTAATATATCTCATCTTATTTTAAATGGTGGAAGACAATTTTCCATGTGCGTTGTACAATGCCAATGGACAATAAAGAAACTTATGACTTATGACTTTACAAATGCTTTACTTTGGTTTTAGACACCTTTACAAATGCTCTACATTGATTACTTCCTTCTTAACGGAAACGGCTTGGATCTTGACTGGCACTGGCCTGAAGTCGGGCCAATACTAAAGTGAGATGAAAGTTGTTCAACAAAGGATTGTCTACAATACGGGAAAACCTCTGCACAGCTGAGTCTGGTCAAATACCAGGACTCAAACTAAGCAGGCATTTGTTTTTTTGTGCTGCAGTCTTAAGAAATGGTTGGCCTTTAAGAACTTTCCCCAACACCAACTGACTTAAACATCACTTTGCCCAAAAGATTTAGGATGTACCTGGGAAAGACATTTCCACCGTAAACAACTTCTAAACCATCCCTCCAGAATAGTACTCGCCGCGTCTGCTATTTGGTAGCGATAGTCTGACACGATACTGAGTGGCACACACACGGATTGGTGACTGACTGTCACACAAGGCCATGCATCGATTCCTGCACAGAGACAAGGCGCTGCAGTGGACCAGGGCCAGCCATGAGCCAGTGTCACTGCTGGTGCGGGGACAGCGGCAACAGAGTGGACACTGAGACACACACTGACACACTGACACACACCGGCTCCACTGCACTGGATACTAGGGCCAGCCAGGAGCCAGTGTCACTGGTGGTGCGAGGACAGCGACAACACTGACACTGACACATACTGACACACTGACACACACCGGCTCCAGCCAGGAGCCAGTGTCACTGTGGTGCGGGGACAGCGGCAACAGAGTGGACACTGAGACACACTGACACACTGACACACACCGGCTCCAGCCAGTAGCCAGTGTCACTGTGGTGCGGGGACGGCGGCAACAGAGTGGACACTGAGACACACTGACACACTGACACACTGACACACTGACACACACCGGCTCCAGCCAGTAGCCAGTGTCACTGTGGTGCGGGGACGGCGGCAACAGAGTGGACACTGAGACACACTGACACACACCGGCTCCACTGCACTGAACCAGAGGGGGGCAGGAGGAGAGAGAGACATTGGAGGAGAAAGACGGAGGGAAAAGAGACGCGGGAGATCACTGAGAGAGAGAGAGAGAGAGAGAGAGAGAGAGAGAGAGAGAGAGAGAGAGAGAGAGAGAGAGAGAGAGAGAGAGAGAGAGAGAGAGAGAGAGAGAGAGAGAGAGAGAGAGAGAGAGGGGGGGGGGGGGGGGGGGGGGGGGTGCCAGCAACAGAAGAGAGTGTCATCTGCGAGAGACTGGCTGTGAGCGACACGCGATGTGCATCCAACTTCCACAGAAAATATATGAACGATTGGCCGAATGAATGTGTAGATGGTAATAGAGGAATAGAATAAGAAATTACGGTCAACCGTACTAGTAAAACATAAAACTAGAACCAGTGTGTTCTTTGCAGACACCTTTTATCCCGGCATGGCTTCCCACAACCAGTTGGCCACAGCCCCCTCCTCCTTCCAAGCACGGAGTGCATAACGTAAAGGACAAACTGCAACTACATCCGTTGGCTTGGCGCAGTTGTACATAACGATTGAGATAATAGCAACAATGGCGCAGTTGTACATAACGATTGAGATAATAGCAACAATGGCGCAGTTGTACATAACGATTGAGATAATAGCAACAATGGCGCAGTTGTACATAACGATTGAGATAATAGCAACAATGGCGCAGTTGTACATAACGATTGAGATAATAGCAACAATGGCGCAGTTGTACATAACGATTGAGATAATAGCAACAATGGCGCAGTTGTACATAACGATTGAGATAATAGCAACAATGGCGCAGTTGTACATAACGATTGAGATAATAGCAACAATGGCGCAGTTGTACATAACGATTGAGATAATAGCAACAATGGCGCAGTTGTGCATAACGATTGAGATAATAGCAACAATGGCGCAGTTGTACATAACGATCGAGATAATAGCAACAATGGCGCAGTTGTGCATAACGATTGAGATAATAGCAACAATGGCGCAGTTGTGCATAACGATTGAGATAATAGCAACAATGGCGCAGTTGTACATAACGATTGAGATAATAGCAACAATGGCGCAGTTGTGCATAACGATTGAGATAATAGCAACAATGGCGCAGTTGTACATAACGATTGAGATAATAGCAACAATGGCGCAGTTGTACATAACGATTGAGATAATAGCAACAATGGCGCAGTTGTACATAACGATTGAGAGAATAGCAACAATGGCGCTGTTGTACATAACGATTGAGATAATAGCAAAAATGGCGCTGTTGTACATAACGATTGAGATAATAGCAACAATGGCGCAGTTGTACATAACGATTGAGATAATAGCAACAATGGCAACAATGGCGCAGTTGTACATAACGATTGAGATAATAGCAACAATGGCGCAGTTGTACATAACGATTGAGATAATAGCAACAATGGCGCAGTTGTACATAACGATTGAGATAATAGCAACAATGGCGCTGTTGTACATAACGATTGAGATAATAGCAACAATGGCGCAGTTGTACATAACGATTGAGATAATAGCAACAATGGCGCAGTTGTGCATAACGATTGAGATAATAGCAACAATGGCGCAGTTGTACATAACGATTGAGATAATAGCAACAATGGCGCAGTTGTACATAACGATTGAGATAATAGCAACAATGGCGCAGTTGTACATAACGATTGAGATAATAGCAACAATGGCGCAGTTGTACATAACGATTGAGAGAATAGCAACAATGGCGCAGTTGTACATAACGATTGAGATAATAGCAACAATGGCGCAGTTGTACATAACGATTGAGATAATAGCAACAATGGCGCAGTTGTACATAACGATTGAGATAATAGCAACAATGGCGCAGTTGTACATAACGATTGAGATAATAGCAACAATGGCGCAGTTGTACATAACGATTGAGATAATAGCAACAATGGCGCAGTTGTACATAACGATTGAGATAATAGCAACAATGGCGCAGTTGTACATAACGATTGAGATAATAGCAACAATGGCGCAGTTGTACATAACGATTGAGAGAATAGCAACAATGGCGCTGTTATACATAACGATTGAGAGAATAGCAACAATGGCGCAGTTGTACATAACGATTGAGATAATAGCAACAATGGCGCAGTTGTACATAACGATTGAGATAATAGCAACAATGGCGCAGTTGTACATAACGATTGAGAGAATAGCAACAATGGGGCAGTTGTCATAACGATTGAGATAATAATGGCGCAGTTGTACATAACGATTAATAGCAACAATGGCGCAGTTGTACATAACGATTGAGAGAATAGCAACAATGGCGCAGTTGTACATAACGATCGAGATAATAGCAACAATCATTCGGGAGCAGTAGAGAACAGTGTACAGCAGTGTAGAGCGATGCAAAAGTGCACAGAAAAACATAAATCAGTCTAGCTTGGTATAAAGTATTACTACTAGTAATAATAATAATAATTAGCATTTATAGCGCCTAATCTTAAAAAAGCCTTAAGCGCTTACAAAAATAAATGAATAAATGAATAAACCAGCAAGCAATAGATATAAATGAACGTCAAAAAAGATATTGCACACATGCGCACGCACGCACGCACGCAAACACTAAGCACACGCACACGCACACACGTACACACACACACACACACACACACATATACACATACATGAACGCACTACACGCACACGCGCGCACACACGCACACACACACACATACATACACACACTCACACACACACACACACACACACACACACACACACACACACACACACACACACACACACACACACACACACACACACACACACACACACACACACACACACACACATACACACACACACACACACACACACACACACACACACTCACACACACACACACACACACACACACACACACACACACACACACACACACACACACACACACACACACACACACACACACGCGCACGCGCGCGCACGCACACACACACACACACACGCACACACGCGCACGCACACACACACGCACACGCACACGCACACGCACACGCACACGCACGCACGCACACGCACGCACGCACGCACACGCACACACACGCACACGCACACACACACACACACACACACACACACACACACACACACACACACACACACACACACACACACACACACACACACATATATATATATATGTATACGCACAAACAACAAGCAGACACACAAAGACACGCGGATGGAAGGGGCACAGAGTCAGTAGTTTGGACAGAAATGTAGAAGGCTATGAGGTGAAGAGAGTAGATAAAGAGACAGACGAACAGTCCAACACACCATCGGTAGGAAAAACATGACACACAAAGACAGGAACTTTCTTCTGTAAACTGCTTGCTGCAGTGACAGACAGACATACAGATGGACAGACAGACAGACAGACAAACATAAAGATGGACTGTTTAACTACTCAAAAACTAGGAATAATGATTTGAAACTACTAACCCAATACAGCAGAACTAACATTAGAAAGAATTTATTTAGTAACAGAGTCACTAAATACTGGAATTCTCTTCCAGCACATATTAAATTGGCACCTAACCTTAATCAGTTCAAAAACCTCCTCGATAAAGACCCCAAGAATCAACAATTGAAATGTGTATATGATTAACACATCTGAAAGCGTCCTAGTCATGCCAATCATGAAAAAGAATACAAATAATCAGAAAGGACACATTAAGAGGCCGCGAGGCCTAGTTGTCCTCATTCTCTGACCTGACCTGACAGACAGACATACAGTGAAACGAACTATCTGTAAGAACAACACGGCAATGCTTAGCGTGGTTGTAATTTGCAATTTGAAGAATTTGAAGGCATAATATATTTTGCAAGACAATCTATTTTAAAGGATTTTAGAGGAAGACACACGCTGTTCGACGATGTGTCCGTCGCTAAACTATCTCAAAAGCGCTTTACCTCAAATGAGCCCAAAGCGCTTTACAATCGAATATTCATCGACAAGTAGACAACAAAAATAGTGTTTAAGAATGACACAAACCGGCAACAATGCATATACAAAGCATCTCTCTCTCTCTCTCTCTCTCTCTCTCTCTCTCTCTCTCTCTCTCTCTCTCTCTCTCTCTCTCTCTCTCTCTCTCTCTCTCTCTCTCTCTCTCTCTCTCTCTCTCTCTCTCTCTCTCTCTCTCTCTCTCTCTCTCTCTCTCTCTCTCTCTCTCTCTCTCTCTCTCTCTCTCTCTCTCTCTCTCTCTCTCTCTCTCTCTCTCTCTCTCTCTCTCTCTCACACACACACACACACACACACACACACACACACACACACACACACACACACACACACACACACACACACACACCCGCGCACACACGCACACGTACACGCACGCACACGCACACGCACGCATACGCACGCACGCACACGCACGCACGCACGCACACGCGCGCACGCGCACGCACGCACGCACACGCACACGCACACACGCACGCACACGCACGCACGCACGCACGCACACACGCACACGCACACACACACACACACACACACACACACACACACACACACACACACACACACACACACACACACACACACACACACACACACACACACACACACACACACACATACACATACATTGAGTAAGCCATAGCAACTGAGTTACACGAACTGACCACATACACCAACGCACATACACAAACGTTGGAGGATATGCATACATATACACTCACACACAACGTATGCACGCAGACAGACACACATACATGCATACAGACACACACATACACACACATGCGTGCGCATACAACACACACAACCAAAACACACACAAGCACACTTGCACATATGTGCGCACACATGCATGCTCACACACATACACAACACACACACACACACACACACACACACACACACACACACACACACACACACACACACACACACACACACACGCACACGCATACACACACACACGCACTCACACACACACACATAATCGCACGCACGCACGCACACACGCACTCACACCCACCCACACACACACACACACTCTCTCTCTCTCTCTCTCTCTCTCTCTCTCTCTCTCTCTCTCTCTCTCTCTCTCTCTCTCTCTCTCTCTCTCTCTCTCTCTCTCTCTCTCTCTCTCTCTCTCTCTCTCTGAGTGTCAAGTCAAGTCAAGTCAAAAATTTATTTAAAGATGGACATTGAATAAGCAAACACACATGCTTTTTTTCATCAGGTCATCTAACAAAGACAAAATGCAAACACACACGCACATTACACAAGCCATATAGCTTATTTACATAAGAAAAAGAAACACGGAACAGACATACTCGGTGAGGAGCTGGGGGGGTACCCTGCACCCCCCCCCCCCCCCCCCCCTGGGCTAAACCAGACTAGTCTGATACTTTTACATACATGTCTGAACTAAAATCACCTGAAAACAAACTTACAAAGCTCAATAACATCTATAAACGTAGACTTTTGGAACCTCCAGATTCTGGCTATCGTGTGGCATATTCTTGCAGGTTAGTGCCTGAAGAACTGAAACAAGAGCATGGCTATCACAGAGACTGCTATCAGAGATTCACAGGTAACCTTGGACGCTTATAATGTACTAGTACCACAAGGGACACTTTCCAGCCTAGACCTAGTTCTGCCTGATTGTATTTTCTGTAATAAGACAGGTTGCAAGAAAGCAAAGCATAAAGGTCTCTGGACCACAGAATCCACAACAATGTTTGAGAGAGATGGGTAGACATCCATACTTGAAGCTGCAGAAAAACAGAAAGATGAAAATCTCTTACGCAGCAGCATCAGAGGCTTTGATTTATTTTGGGGAGGGGCCAAACAGACATCAGAACACAGCGGGAGTAGACATGTAGAACTCAATGTAAATTCAAAGAAAACAT
Organism: Phymorhynchus buccinoides; assembly: GCA_017654935.2. NCBI lineage: Eukaryota > Metazoa > Mollusca > Gastropoda > Neogastropoda > Raphitomidae > Phymorhynchus > Phymorhynchus buccinoides. Next base: position 1,471,956 of record CM065680.1, on the reverse strand, counting down.
GGCTGACAGCTGCTGACAGGACAACCGCCAGGACGGCACCAGGACCGCATCAGGAGTCCCGAACAACAAACTGACTACTGCCGGATGTAGCCAAAGCCGATAAAGGAGATAAGCTAACTACTGCTGGATTGTAGCCAAAGCCGATAAAGGAGATAAGCTAACTACTGCTGGATTGTAGCCAAAGCCGATAAAGGAGATAAGTGGACTACTGCTGGAGAGTAGCCAAAGCCGATAAAGGAGATAAGTGGACTACTACTGGAGTGTAGCCAAAGCCGATAAAGGAGATAAGCTAACTACTGCTGGATTGTAGCCAAAGCCGAGAAAGGAGATAAGTGGACTACTGCTGGATTGTAGCCAAAGCCGATAAAGGAGAAAAGTGGACTACTACTGGAGAGTAGCCAAAGCCGATAAAGGAGATAAGTTGACTACTGCTGGAGTGTAGCCAAAGCCGATAAAGGAGATATGTGGACTACTGCTGGATTGTATCGACTACAAGCTCTCTCTGCTCTGTTACAAATCCCTGAATGGTCTGGCTCCTTCTTATCTCGCTGATCTTCTGAACCTTTACACACCTCTTAGACAGTTACGCTCCTCTTCTGAAACTTCTCTCCTCCAGATCCATCGTTACCGCACCAAGACCCTTGGCGAACGCTCCTTCTCTTTCCAGGCCCCCTCCTCTTGGAATAGACTCCCTTTACCTCTCCGTTCTGCCAACTCCCTTTCTTCATTTAAGCCTTCTCTCAAAACTACTCTTTTCAAATCATAGCCTGCTATTTTTTTTTCAAAGTACTGTGCCCCTTCCATCCGCGTGTGTTTGTGTGCATGCGTGTTGTTTGTGCGTGTGTGTTGCGTGTGCGTGTGCGTGTGTGTGTGTGTGTGTGTGTGTGTGTGTGTGTGTGTGTGTGTGTGTGTGTGTGTGTGTGTGTGCGTGCGTGCGTGTGCGTGTGGTGCGTTCGTGTGTGTGTTTGTGTGTGTGTGTCTGTTTAGTGCGTGCGTGTGTCTGTGTTTAGTGCGTGCGTGTGTGCGCGCGCGCGTGTGTATAATATATTGTTGTCGTTTCTTTATTTATATTGCTTGCTGGTTGTCACGAGTTTGTGACATTCTCATCTGAACAGACAGAGAAAGGCACCGTCTATCACTCGATCACAAAGGACCCCAAGGTCTTTCTTCTTCTTCTCGCTTAAGGGAGACAACCTACTCATGAAATGCGTGCAACCACTGACCTCTCGCGAGACTCCACATTCAACTTGCGACTTCATGAGCTTTTTTTTAAAGGACATATTCGGCCAAGATATCTTCAATTCAATTCAATTCAACAATTTTATTGTCTCCAAACAAGTGAAGAAGTTTGTTTTTTGGCATGCACATAAACATGAAGACAAAATAAAACATTGTTATGACCTAACAGAAGAGACAATTGTAAAATAACATAAAAGCACATGTCATTAACATAAAACATAGTTATCAAGCACACACACACACACACACACACACACACACACACACACACACACACACACACCTGAACAAGTACACTTGGCATCCAATGATCGATCCCCTTTAGAGGCTGAAAGTAATAATCACAGATAGTAATGACATCACAGTAATAATAACACATACCACAGAACACATTCACAATATCACAAACCAATATGTCTATCACTTGAGTATGCACACTCTATTTTCTATTTTTCTGCATGAGGACTGGATGAAAAAAACCCAATGTTGCATAATCTATTATTCTCAATAAAGAAAAGTTATTCATTATCTCTCTCTCTCTCTCTCTCTCTCTCTCTCTCTCTCTCTCTCTCTCTCTCTCTCTCTCTCTCTCTCTCTCTCTCTCTCTCTCTCTCTCTCTCTCTCTCTCTCTCTCTCTCTCTCTCTCTCTCTCTCTCTCTCTCTCTCTCTCTCTCTCTCACCAACACACAGTGTCTCATGTATACGCACATATTTCAAATCCAAACAGCGCGCGCGCGCGCACGTGAGCCAATAATGCAATCACATTTCCTTCATTGTAAGGGATTCAAAGGATCGATGTTGTTGGAACCAATCAAATGATTTATTTTTCTTTTTGCAATGTCACCACACTGGCCTTGTGTCCTTCATGTTCTATAAGAGCAGGACACCTTACAATCAGGGCCAACAACCGTCTGTCTGTCTCTATGTATGCATGTATGTATGTATGTATGTATGTATGTATGTATGTATGTATGTATGTATGTATGTATGTATGTATGTATGTATGTATGTATGTATGTATGTATGTATGTATGTATGTGTGTATGTATGTATGTATGTATGTATGTATGTGTGTTTTTCTCTATCTCTGTCTCTGACTCACTCTCTCTCTCTCTCTCTCTCTCTCTCTCTCTCTCTCTCTCTCTCTCTCTCTCTCTCTCTCTCTCTCTCTCTCTCTCTCTCTCTCTCTCTCTCTCTCTCTCTCTCTCTCTCTCTCTCTCTCTCTCTCTCTCTCTCTCTCTCTCTCTCTCTCTCTCTCTCTGTCTCTCTCTCTCTTTCTTTCTCTTAGTTTATCAGCTTTCCAGAATTAAACATTTTCTTGATATAT
>CM065680.1:1459390-1464390 GCA_017654935.2 Phymorhynchus buccinoides | reverse complement strand
ACTGTGGAAGTTTCAAGATTTTCAACCAATATCTTATACATTTGACAAAAGATCTAATATATAAAGAATATCTGCCTGTTTCTCCGTAAAGAACGGTGTTGGGTGAGTGTAACGGTACCTGTACAAAACGTTTGATGGCATAGGCATGGACTTTTTCCATTTGTTTGTTGGCTTGCAAGCCCCACATTTCGGCAGCGTATGTAAGCAATGGCTCTATTTGTGTGTCAACTATTTTCCAGAATAAGCGGTAGTTAATAGTATTTAATTTTCGGAATGTTTTCAAAATTTATATGACGCCTTTGTTACCTTTCTTACATGACTCATCCCAAGCATAATTCATACTAAGTGTTGTTGAAAATGTCACACCTAAGTACTTGTAAGAATTCGCAATTTTGATTTCTTCATTCCCATAAAACCATTTTTCGTGTGATGAAATATGACCACCCATTCTCTAAACCATGATATTTGTTTTACTTAAATTAACTGTTAGCCCTAAGCAATCTGCTTCTTATTTTAAAGCGTTTAACTGGTTCTGCAAACCTAAACCTGTCCTAGATAGAAGAAGAATATCGTCTGCAAAAAGTAACAAGAATACTTCTACAGCCCCAGGCATCAACTGGATACCATGTTTGCCTTTTTTTGAAAGTTCCATCGCCAATTCGTTTATGAAAAACGAAAATAGTTGAGGACTTAAGAGACACCCCTGTTTAACCCCTTTAGGACATTCAAAGCAATCAGTATGTTCATGCTTTACGCGTACACAAGCCAGCACTGAATCGTAGACACCTTTGACAGCAGAATAAAGTTTTTCATTCACACCACTTTTTCGAAGGACATTCAAGAGAGCATTCCGATTCACAGAATCAAAAGCCTTCTGGAAGTCTACGAAAGCAACATAAAGTTTTGTATTGCTAAATAGATGCTTTTGTACAAGTGAATAATGGGTAAATATATGGTCCATGGTACTATTTTTCGATCTGAAGCCGGCTTGCTCCTCAATAATATTCTCTTCATTTTCTGCCCATTTGGTTAGTCTATGATTCAGAATGTGAGTGTACACTTTGCTAAGGATGCTGGTCAAAGCAATTCCACGGTAGTTGTCAGGATTGTTTGCGTCTCCTTTTTTATGTAGTGGGATAAGAGAGAGAGAGAGAGAGAGAGAGAGAGAGAGAGAGAGAGAGAGAGAGAGAGAGAGAGAGAGAGAGAGAGAGAGAGGAGAGAGAGAGAGAGAGAGAGAGAGAGAGAGAGGAGAGAGAGAGAGAGAGAGAGAGAGAGAGAGAGAGAGAGAGAGAGAGAGAGAGAGAGATAGAGAGGCACAGAGAGAGAGAGGGAGAGAGAGAGAGAGAGAGAGAGAGAGAGACGAGAGAGAGAGAGAGAGAGAGAGAGAGAGAGAGAGAGAGAGAGAGAGAGAGAGAGAGAGAGAGAGAGAGAGAGAGAGAGGAGAGAGAGAGAGAGAGAGAGAGAGAGAGAGAGAGAGAGAGAGAGAGAGAGAGAGAGAGAGAGAGAGAGAGAGAGAGAGAGAGAGAGAGAGAGAGAGAGGAGAGAGAGAGAGAGAGAGAGAGAGAGAGAGAGAGAGAGAGAGAGAGAGAGAGAGAGAGAGAGAGAGAGAGAGAGAGAGAGAGAGAGAGAGAGAGAGAGAGAGAGAGAGAGAGAGAGAGACTGGACACTGGAAAACTCTATTTAACAAGAACAAAGTGTTCTAGTGTCCGGTGAAGTGACTCCCCTTGTCCATGGTTCCCTGCTGTTGTGCCAGCATTGTCTGTGGGAAAGCATTTCCAGTTGACATTCGCCGCTTGTCCAACTCCAACTGTTCTTGTAGTTTGGCCATTTCTTATCAATGCAGTACTGGTCTTTGGTGCGGCCCTGTTTTCCCTAGTTGTTCATCCAATATTGTGTAATACCTAAAATAGGAGATTCATTGGAGCAAAGTCAACACCCATCACGACTGACTGAAGACAATCAGATTTAGCCGACGCCCCGTAAGAGTTAATCAGATCCGTTTGACTGAGTTACGGCCAATAGAATTAGGCGCTATAAGAGTTAATAAGATCCGTTATGACTGAGTTACAGCCAATCGAATTAGGCGGCCAGCGTGAGCACGGGCTAAACCAATATCCGTTTGGCAGCAAGACAATATGGCGGCCACTTCTGTGTTCTGTTATGACTGCTACATGATTGGATTACGGCTATGGATAGGATTGGATCACGTTCATTTTCATGGTTTGATTACTGTGATGATTATAATCTGTTTGTGATCGTGATTATGACTGTTTTATTATTAGACAGCCTCTGATCACTTATGAGAACGTGTCAATGAAACCAGAAGCTTAATTTATCAATGTTTTTTATGTTAATCAAATCAGAGTTTCGATTTATTTCAGAAAGACTTACACCTGGTCCTGTAGTCATAAGTGCCTCTGAAACACGTAATCCTGGATGTAAAATAATTAAACAAAATTGCCAATCCTACTGGTCTAATTTGCATGTTACATCCCGGATTAAGTGTTTTAGACAAACTCGTGACTACAGGGCCTGCTTTTTGGGAAGCTAAGTCAAAAGTGCTTTAGAGTCTATTTGCACTGGCTCTAGTGCTGCAGCCAATGGGATTAGTTGGCCGTTCGGGACCTTCCACAACACCAACGCTCGTTATCAAATCCCTTTGTGCAAGGCATCTCCACTATAAACAGGTTGTAGCCCAGCCCGCCGATATAGCAGCTGCCCCGTGTGCTATGTGGCAGTCATTGTCGGACACGACAGACAGGCATCAACATGTAGATACAACATGTAGATCATGGAGAAATGTTCATTTGTCAGGGTGAAAAACAAATTGGGTGTTGTCAATATGACGATGTCTTCTTCATAGCTCGCCCACAATCAGCTCTCTAAATGACCACACCACACTTGTTCTGCTGACAACGTAATACCATTTGGGACCACTATGAGCACTGTAATGACCACAGCACACTCGTCTGGTTCTGCTGACAACGTAATACCATGTGGGACCACTGTGAGCACTGTAATGACCACAGCACACTAGTCTGGTTCTGCTGACAACGTAATACCATGTGGGACCACTGTGAGCACTGTAATGACCACAGCACACTAGTCTGGTTCTGCTGACAACGTAATACCATTTGGGACCACTGTGAGCACTGTAATGACCACAGCACACTAGTCTGGTTCTGCTGACAACGTAATACCATTTGGGACCACTGTGAGCACTGTAATGACCACAGCACACTAGTCTGGTTCTGCTGACAACGTAATACCATGTGGGACCACTGTGAGCACTGTAATGACCACAGCACACTCTGGTTCTGCTGACAACGTAATACCATTTGGGACCACTGTGAGCACTGTAATGATCACACCACACTAGTTCTGCTGACAACGTAATACCATTTGGGACCACTGTGAGCACTGTAATGACCACAGCACACTAGTTCTGTTGACAACGTAATACCATGTGGGACCACTGTGAGCACTGTAATGATCACACCACACTTGTTCTGCTGACAACGTAATACCATGTGGGACCACTGTGAGCACTGTAATGACCACAGCACACTAGTTCTGTTGACAACGTAATACCATGTGGGACCACTGTGAGCACTGTAATGACCACACCACACTAGTCTGGTTCTGCTGACAACGTAATACCATTTGGGACCACTGTGAGCACTGTAATGACCACACCACACTAGTCTGGTTCTGCTGACAACGTAATACCATTTGGGACCACTGTGAGCACTGTAATGACCACAGCACACTTGTTCTGCTGACAACGTCATACCATTTGGGACCACTGTGAGCACTGTAATGACCACAGCACACTAGTTCTGTTGACAACGTCATACCATGTGGGACCACTGTGAGCACTGTAATGACCACAGCACACTAGTCTGGTTCTGCTGACAACGTAATACCATTTGGGACCACTGTGAGCCGGACACACCGACCATCCTTCAGTGTTCAATGACCAAGGCTAAGAGTCCATTGGAATGAGGGACAGACTTTCATTATCAACTGTCCTGGTCAGCTACTAGATCAATGTCATCCTTTTGGGACACAATAAGTACTTTTCGGGGTGGGGTGGAGTGGGGGTGGGGGTGCACTCAGAAGACTTACAAGGTACGCCTATTGGACAATGTTGCTTCTGCCATGGAGCAAAACAACTAGTAAACCTAATGCGAAGAGGAAGAAGAAGAAGAGAAAAACCAGGAAGAAGATAAGAAGAAGAAGAAGAAGAAGAAGAAGAAGAAGAAGAAGAAGAAGAAGAAGAAGAAGAAGAAGAAGAAGAAGAAGAAGAAGAAGAAGAAGAAGAAGAAGAAGGAAAACGGAGAACAGAAAAAGAAGGAAAAGGGGGAAAGAAGAAGAAGAACAACAACAACAACATCAACATCATCAACGACAACAACAACAACAACATCAGCAAAACTACGATAAGAACAAAGGTCGAAGAGCACGAATTAGGAGACAACAAATAAAGAAAAGACCAAAGAAACAAAGAGAGAAACCAAAGCAAGAGACCTCCACAGACAGCAGGTCCTACAGCTATGAAACACGGGCTGCTCTAAGACCTCCACAGACAGCAGGTCCTACAGCTATGAAACACGGGCTGCTCTAAGACCTCCACAGACAGCAGGTCCTACAGCTATGAAACACGGGCTGCTCTAAGACCTCCACAGACAGCAAGTACTACAGCTATGAAACACGGGCTGCTCTAAGACCTCCACAGACAGCAGGTCCTACAGCTATGAAACACGGGCTGCTCTAAGACCTCCACAGACAGCAGGTCCTACAGCTATGAAACACGGGCTGCTCTAAGACCTCCACAGACAGCAGGTCCTACAGCTATGAAACACGAGCTGCTCTAAGACCTCCACAGACAGCAAGTCCTACAGCTATGAACCACGGGCTGCTCTAAGACCTCCACAGACAGCAAGTCCTACAGCTATGAAACACGGGCTGCTCTAAGACCTCCACAGACAGCAGGTCCT
>CM065680.1:1449390-1451890 GCA_017654935.2 Phymorhynchus buccinoides | reverse complement strand
GCGGTGCCTCGGACCTGGCGGTACAGCCTGTCGTCGAACTGGAACACGTTGTTTTGTAGGACGTGCTCACCGACGCGCAGCAGGGTGTTGATGGCCGGGACACCATCAAGGTGGTCGGCGGCGCCTGCCAGCAGTTCCCGCAAGGACTGGCTGACCTCATCGTGGGGGATGCTGGGGTAAAGGGCCACAACGTCGACGGTGACGATGGGGGTGCTGTCGGGGAGGGGGGCTCTGGTGGAGTTCCATTGCTCAACCAGCTGCAGCAGGTGTGCCGTGTCCTTCAGAAAGGAGGACAGGCCCTGCACCACCGGCCGCAGCCAATGGTCAACCAGCTTTGAACGGCGCTCTGTTGGGGCGCCCTGGGGCGCTCTGTTGGGGCGCCCTGGGGGATTCTCCTTGTTCTTGTGGATCTTGGGGAGGTGGTACAAGGTGTGTGTTTTTACCTTGGTGTGGTCTACGAGGGCCCAGTCACTGCACTTGTCGTCAATGGCCTCAATGCTGTGCAGCTCCACCAGCATGTTGGATCTTTCAGCGATATCACTGGTGGGCTTTTCCGGGAGTTCCTCGTATGCTTCAGCGTCGCCCAGTTGTCTCAACGCTTCTTCCTCATACTTAGAATAATCCTGAATCACCACCGCACCCCCCTTGTCGTCAGCGGAGTAAATGCGGATAACTCTCTTGCTCACCAATTCCCGAAGTTGTGAGAGAGCTTTCCGGCCACCTTTGCTGATGTTTCGTTGTTTCGGGGCTTCAGTGACGTGGGCGGTCACTCGGGTGATAATGGAGGAGCTGAAGGCCTCCAGTGCCTCGTCGCGACCCTTGGGAGGCTCCCAGAAGGATTTGTTGTAGAACCTATGTCTGGACGGAAGCTGGGCCGCAGCATCTTCGTTGTACCGAGCTTCTTTGAGGCGTATTCGACGGAGACCTTCGTGCGCGTTTTCAAAAAGCTCCACTTCGTTGTAAGACCTGGGTTGGGGTAGGGCAGAACTTTGGTCCGCACGCCAGCAGTTCAGTCTGGTCTTTGGTGAGGCTCTGAGACGACAAGTTGATGACCTGGGTTAGGGTTAGGGTTAGGGTTAGACCTTTGGTCCGCACGCCAGCAGTTCAGTCTGGTCTTTCTTTGGTGAGGTGAGGACCTCTGAGACTGAGACGACAAGTTGAGGGTGAACTTTGGTCCTCACGCCAGCAGTTCAGTCTGGTCTTTGGTGAGGCTCTGAGACAAGGTGATGACCTGGGTTAGGGTTAGGGTTAGAACTTTGGTCCGCACGCCAGCAGTTCAGTCTGGACTTTGGTGAGGCTCTGAGACGACAAGTTGATGACCTGGGTTAGGGTTAGGGTTAGAACTTTGGTCCGCACGCCAGCAGTTCAGTCTGGTCTTTGGTGAGGCTCTGAGACGACACGTTGATGACCTGGGTTAGGGTTAGGGTTAGAACTTTGGTCCACACGCCAGCAGTTCAGTCTGGTCTTTGGTGAGGCTCTGAGACGACACGTTGATGACCTGGGTTAGGGTTAGGGTTAGAACTTTGGTCCGCACGCCAGCAGTTCAACTTTGTTGATCCACACGCCAGCAGTTCAGTCTGGTCTTTGGTGAGGCTCTAGGGTTAGAACTTTGGTCCTCACGCCACAAGTTGATGACCTGGGTTAGGGTTAGGGTTAGGGGCAGAACTTTGGTCCGCACGCCAGCAGTTCAGTCTGGTCTTTGGTGAGGCTCTGAGACGACACGTTGGACCTGGGTTAGGGTTCTGAGACACGTTGATGACCTGGGTTAGGGTTAGGGTTAGAACTTTGGTCCGCACGCCAGCAGTTCAGTCTGGTCTTTGGTGAGGCTCTGAGACGACACGTTGATGACCTGGGTTAGGGGTAGGGTTAGAACTTTGCTCCACACGCCAGCAGTTCAGTCTGGTCTTTGGTGAGGCTCTGAGACGACACAAGTTGATGACCTGGGTTAGGGTTAGGGTTAGAACTTTGCTCCACACGCCAGCAGTTCAGTCTGGTCTTTGGTGAGGCTCTGAGACGACACGTTGATGACATGGGTTAGGGTTAGGGTTAGGGTTAGGGTTAGAACTTTGCTCCACACGCCAGCAGTTCAGTCTGGTCTTTGGTGGGGCTCTGAGACGACAAGTTGATGACCTGGGTCGGCTCTGGACACGTTTTCTGGGCTTTCCTTCTGAAGCGACGATTTCTTTTATTTTTTGGTTCACTTTGTGTTTGCTGAGAAGCATGGTTTTTCAGAATGGATTTGAGTTTCTTTCCTTTTCTCTTTTGACAGTCTTTCTTCATTTTGTTCTGCCTCCTGTGTAAATTGGTAAGAAAAGAAGCGTATGGGCCCTCCTCTAAGCGCGCTTGTAAGTCGGTTTTAAGCGTGTTTACCTGTCGTCTGAGATCAGCAGTGGCAGCGCTATAGTGGTCTCTGCACATACGAATGATCGCAGACTCAGCGGCGGACAAGGTCCTTTGGATGTCCTCTTTCAATGTTTTGTCGTTTGGTAGCGATGTGAAG
>CM065680.1:1441890-1444390 GCA_017654935.2 Phymorhynchus buccinoides | reverse complement strand
ATGTAAATACACTGTTCCTGGCTGCCACAATGACGCTATATATATCAATGTAAATATACTGTTCCTGGCTGCCACAATGACGCTATATATATCAATGTAAATAATACTGTTCTTGGCTGCCACAATGACGCTATATATATCAATGTAAATAATACTGTTCCTGGCTGCCACAATGACGCTATATATATCAATGTAAATAATACTGTTCCTGGCTGCCACAATGACGCTATATATATCAATGTAAATAATACTGTTCCTGGCTGCCACAATGACGCTATATATATCAATGTAAATAATACTGTTCTTGGCTGCCACAATGACGCTATATATATCAATGTAAATATACTGTTCCTGGCTGCCACAATGACGCTATATATATCAATGTAAATAATACTGTTCTTGGCTGCCACAATGACGCTATATATATCAATGTAAATAATACTGTTCCTGGCTGCCACAATGACGCTATATATATCAATGTAAATAACACTGTTCCTGGCTGCCACAATGACGCTATATATATCAATGTAAATACACTGTTCCTGGCTGCCACAATGACGCTATATATATCAATGTAAATACACTGTTCCTGGCTGCCACAATGACGCTATATATATCAATGTAAATAAACTGTTCCTGGCTGCCACAATGACGCTATATATATCAATGTAAATAATACTGTTCCTGGCTGCCACAATGACGCTATATATATCAATGTAAATAATACTGTTCCTGGCTGCCACAATGACGCTATATATATGAATGTAAATACACTGTTCCTGGCTGCCACAATGACGCTATATATATCAATGTAAATAATACTGTTCCTGGCTGCCACAATGACGCTATATATATCAATGTAAATAATACTGTTCCTGACTGCCACAATGACGCTATATATATCAATGTAAATAAACTGTTCCTGGCTGCCACAATGACGCTATATATATATCAATGTAAATACACTGTTCCTGGCTGCCACAATGACGCTATATATATCAATGTAAATAATACTGTTCCTTGGCTGCCACAATGACGCTATATATATCAATGTAAATAATACTGTTCCTGGCTGCCACAATGACGCTATATATATCAATGTAAATACACTGTTCCTGGCTGCCACAATGACGCTATATATATCAATGTAAATATACTGTTCCTGGCTGCCACAATGACGCTATATATATCAATGTAAATATACTGTTCCTGGCTGCCACAATGACGCTATATATATCAATGTAAATAATACTGTTCCTGGCTGCCACAATGACGCTATATATATCAATGTAAATACACTGTTCCTGGCTGCCACAATGACGCTATATATATCAATGTAAATAATACTGTTCCTGGCTGCCACAATGACGCTATATATATCAATGTAAATAATACTGTTCCTGGCTGCCACAATGACGCTATATATATCAATGTAAATACACTGTTCCTGGCTGCCACAATGACGCTATATATATCAATGTAAATAATACTGTTCCTGGCTGCCACAATGACGCTATATATATCAATGTAAATAAACTGTTCCTGGCTGCCACAATGACGCTATATATATCAATGTAAATACACTGTTCCTGGCTGCCACAATGACGCTATATATATCAATGTAAATAATACTGTTCCTGGCTGCCACAATGACGCTATATATATCAATGTAAATATACTGTTCCTGGCTGCCACAATGACGCTATATATATCAATGTAAATAATACTGTTCCTGGCTGCCACAATGACGCTATATATATATCAATGTAAATACACTGTTCCTGGCTGCCACAATGACGCTATATATATCAATGTAAATACACTGTTCCTGGCTGCCACAATGACGCTATATATATAAATGTAAATACACTGTTCCTGGCTGCCACAATGACGCTATATATATCAATGTAAATATACTGTTCCTGGCTGCCACAATGACGCTATATATATCAATGTAAATACACTGTTCCTGGCTGCCACAATGACGCTATATATATCAATGTAAATATACTGTTCCTGGCTGCCACAATGACGCTATATATATCAATGTAAATAATACTGTTCCTGGCTGCCACAATGACGCTATATATATGAATGTAAATAATACTGTTCTTGGCTGCCACAATGACGCTATATATATCAATGTAAATACACTGTTCCTGGCTGCCACAATGACGCTATATATATCAATGTAAATACACTGTTCCTGGCTGCCACAATGACGCTATATATATCAATGTAAATACACTGTTCCTGGCTGCCACAATGACGCTATGTATATCAATGTAAATACACTGTTCCTGACTGCCACACGTTCATGGACGCTGTCTGTCTGCCTGATGATGTTGCTTTTTCCTCTGCTTTCCTTGTGTTTGTCTTGTCTGTGCATCTTCTCTCACACCTTATAATGTCCCTTTTTCATTCTGTCCATTTTGTGTTTTTGTTGTCGTAAGTGGCATTAACCTTTTAGCAACGAGGTAGACAAAATGTACTGTATTTT
>CM065680.1:1431890-1436890 GCA_017654935.2 Phymorhynchus buccinoides | reverse complement strand
GGAAACGGAGAAAAGAGCGGTTGACCGGGCGGTCAACCAGGCAGCAACAGGTCAGGTCAGGTTCAGTCTCAGGCTCAGGCTCAGGCTCAGGATCAGGCTCAGGATCAGGACTGTATGAAAAACCAAAACAAAAACCTAGTTTTGAACTCCCAGAGTAACAACAGTTTTGTGTTTACCCAAAAACAAATTCCCCAACAGTCCTCTTCAGGGATGTAAAAACCCTCCCTCTTTAAACTTGGTTCTCTCCAAGAACCCCAAAAAACGCTGAACAACACTTTCTTTACAATCCTTTTCACACGACTCAGTCTAGGGGTAATATTTCATCAAAAAGGATTAACTTTTTCTGGAACAACAAGGCTTTCATACATTTAGAAAATTCTAGCCTTTCAAATACAAAAATTAACAATTACATTCTTCTGAAAATTTCACAGCTTTTCAGGTACAAGAATGGACACTTAAATTCTTCTGAAAATATCACATAAAATTTCACCACCAAAAATATGTCCTTTCCATTCTCATTTCTTCCAGAAGGCGGACGAACTACAGGCAAAGAATGTATTTCCCCAAAATGGCATTCACAATGTACTTCAAAAGGTCAAAAAGCCTTGAAAACACTAATTACACTTTCTCTCAAAAATAAAAACAGAAACGGGGATGAACGCTTTACAAAGCCCCTATCAGCATAGCTAGAAGCGCAACTGGAATAACCCTCTGTTATCCAGCTCTCCGCAGAGTCTCTTAATACCTAATTAAGCTAGGACGATGACCGCGAGGCTAAACATAGGTCGCGAGGCTAAACATATACCACAAGGCTAAACATAGGCCGCGAGGCTAAACATAGGCCGCGAGGCTAAACATATACCGCAACAAGGAATAATGCGCGCGCGTGCACGCATTTAGGATTCTGAATCTCTGTGAACTCAAATACGCTTTGCACCGAAAAACGATTTGCACGGCCTAAACACACAATGGCGAGCCAAAACATTGATTCAAAAATATGTGCCGAGTTCAAGTACCAAATTCTACGACCGGCAAAAACCTATCCAACTGACAAGTCATGACCCAGCCAGTCAGTTCCTTAGCCCCTTATGCAAAAATCAAGAAAATAATAAGAAAAATGAACCAAAGAAAACGCACACAAATACACATGTTAGCAAACCTATAACTAGCTATTCTACATTGTTACGCGCGCGTTGTTGTACGAGTTTTAACGGGATTAATACTAATTTTATGCAGCTACTGACCAAACTTCCATTACTTGTGTCGTGTCTTGTTATTAGTTATAAAATGTGCATGCCAGGCAGCGAATTTCTTTGCTTCTTGTGAAGACAATAAAATGATTGAATTGAATTGAATTGAATTGAATTGAAATGTTAGCACAGATCTTCTCCAAAGTTTTTATCGTTGTTTTCTTGAATCTATTATAACATTTTCATTCATTTGTTGGTACGGTGGCTTGAATGTAAAACCCAAGAGTGTTCTGAATAAGATTGTGAATGTTGGTCGCAAGATCGTGGGTAGAAAACAAGTAAAGACAGTTTGTGTTTGTTGTATGAAACATGTGTAGTTCGAAAAGCCAGGGAGATCGCTAATGATCAAAGTCACGTTCTATCGCATTGCTATGAACTATTGCCATCTGATAGACGGTTCCGCATTATTCGTTGTAGAACAATTATAAATTCAGCTAGTTTTGTCCTTAAGTCAGTCGAACTTCTGAACAAGATCTCTGCTAAGACCAAATAATGAGGAATTATACATTAGCTTAGGCCTAGAGTAGGCCTGTATCTGGTCATGTCAAAAACCTGTACAGTAGTGTGTGTGTGTGTGTGTATGTGTGTGTGTGTGTGTGTGTGTGTGTATGTGTGTGTGTGTATGTGTGTGTGCGCGTGCGCGTGCGTGTGCGTGTGTGTGTGCGTGCGTGTGTGTGTGTGTGGTGTGTGTGTGTGCGTGTGCGTGTGCGTGTGTGCGTGTGTGTGATTGTGTGTGTGTATGTTTGTCTGTCCGTATGTTTCTATGTCTGTGTGTGTATGTGTGTGCGTGAGAGAGAGAGAGAGAGAGAGAGAGAGAGAGAGAGAGAGAGAGAGAGAGAGAGAGAGAGAGAGAGAGAGAGAGAGAGAGAGACAGAGAGAGACAGAGAGAGACACAGAGAGAGAGAGAGAGAGAGAGAGAGAGAGAGAGAGAGGGGAGAGAGAGAGAGAGAGAGAGAGAGGTAGAGAGAGAGAGACAGAGAGAGAGAGAGAGAGAGAGAGAGAGAGAGAGAGAGAGAGAGAGAGAGAGAGAGAAGAGAGAGAGAGAGAGAGAGAGACCGAGCCGAGAGAGAGACCGAGAGAGAGAGAAGGAAGAGATAGGGAACGGGAAGGGACCCCAAATATGTAAAAGCTTGGGGTGACTTGGAGAGGGTGGGGGTGTGGGGGTAGGGTGGGGTGAATAAATGAATGCGAGGAGAGAAATGGTGGGAAAGAGGGCAGTTCTTAATGTTTTGATAGTCTCTTCTATCGACCCTAACTATGTCCAACTTCTTGCGAAGCATGATTTGTTATCCATTTTTCCTTAGTTTTGTTTCCATTTTTAATGCATGCAAATGTGTTTCATTGCTTGTATTGTGCTTGTACGAGACCACACTGTAATTTCACCTAACATGATATTAAAATATGTTTGACTTTGACTTTGACTTTGACATACATACACACACACACACACACATACACACACATATGCGTGCACACACACAACACACAAACACCACACAAAACACACAAGCACGAAACGCACGCATGTACGCACACATGCATGCTCACAACATGCACACACACACACACACACACACACACACACACACACACACACACACACATACACACGCACACACGACACACGACGAACGCACGCACGCACGCACGGCACACACACACACACACACACACACACACACACACACACACACACACACACACACACACTACAAAACACAGTACTAATGCCTCCTATTCAATCATCCCTCACGTGCACACACTATAAACAACTGAGCAAATATTTGGCAGAAAAAAGATGGGTTTTAAGAGATGTTTTGAACGAGGAGACTGAGTTGGAGTGTCGGAGAGGAGAAGGCAGAGAATTCCAAAGACACGCAATTCATGACACACTTCTGGTAACCCTGGTTACATAGCTAACATAAGCAGGATGGTCATGCCATACGCTGTTATTTTCCTCTGGAAAGAAACGAATTCTTGAAAGTGAGCTTAATTCCTTTATCCTGTATGGAACAACATGGCGGGCTTGTTTGTGGTGACACCGTTCTTTGTGTGTTGGTTGGTTTGGTTTTGTGTTGGTGTCTGTGTGTGTTTATGTCTCTATGTGTGTTTTGTGCGTGCGTGCGACGAGAGAGAGAGAGAGAGAGAGAGAGAGAGAGAGAGAGAGAGAGAGAGAGGAGAGAGATAGAGAGACAGTGGAGAGAAGCGAGACAGAGAGAGAGAGAGAGAGAGAGAAGAGAGAGAGAGAGAGAGAGAGATAGAGAGAGAGAGGAGAGAGAGAGAGAGAGAGAGAGAAGAGAGAGAGAGAGAGAGAGAGAGAAGAGAGAGATGAGAGAGAGAGAGAGAGAAGAGAGAGAGAGAGGAGAGAGAGAGAGAGAGAGAGTAATAATACGAATGTTTTATTGAGGGTAAAAAGGATAAGCTACAATAGCTTCTTTACACCTTGCCCTCTCACTCACACATTCATATCATGCATCAAGCAAATAAAATTTGACATAAAACAATCAAGTCAAGAAAAATGGAACAAAAATTGGCACATGAAATAATTGAAAAAGAAATCAAAAATGGGAATTAAAGCAAACATGGATAAAACTTAACAAGGGTGAACTTGAATTGGTAATTTAAATTGAGTACGAAAAAAGGGAAACGATTTTGAGACAATGATAATTTTTCAGAATAAAACCACTTTTAAGGAAGAACAAAAAAAACCATTATAAGATAACATGGGAATATGATAGAGAGAGGGATGGAGAGAGAGGAGAGGAGCGAGAGAGAGAGAGGACGAGAGAGAGAGAGAGAGAGAGAGAGAGAGAGAGGAGACGAGGAGGGAGAGAGGAGAGACGAGAGAGAGAGAGGAGAGAGAGAGACGAGAGAGACGATGCCTGAGAGAGAGAGAGAGAAGAGAAGGATTGAAGAGAGAGAGAGAGAGAGAGATAATCTAGGCATAAGCTGATGGCATTGGTAATGTTTGTAGTAAAACTCATTAATTAACATTATTGATGAACAAGATTGTCCATTAGGAGCTTGTGGCAAGATTTTCGAAAGGAAGATACGCTACTTTTATTTTTTAGATCATCAGGGAGGTCGTTCCACTGTTTAGCCACCTGAGAATGTAAGGATGATTATATAGATTGTTCGGCGCGCGGGCATTCACTCCCGTTATTTGGTTTTGCTATGGACTTAAATTTAGTAATAAGATATTTTGGTTGCTAACTATTTATGATCGGATACATAAGGGTACCTTTGTTTAGTCGACATTCAAATCAAATGGGTTGAATGTTAAGTCTTATAGTCGTTGGTTTCTAGGGAGACGATTTAAGGAGTAATAGTTAAGAGAGCGTTTATATAGTCTTTCAACATGTTTGAGTGTGTTTTACTAGCTGAATCCCAGCATAATCAATATCAGGGTGGATACAGGCATGGAAAATAAGTCTGATGCGTATGTGAATCTAAAACCGGGTTTAATTCTATTGAGCTGAAAAACCATTTTGAATGTCCCTTGGACAATGTGTCCATGTGTTTGACCAGGATAAGTGTGTGATGTATAGGCCGAGTACTTTGGTGAAGTACTTTCTAGAGGCTTTGCATAGATATTCGTGTTCTTATTGATTTTTTTAAAGTTTGTCTATTTTGTCTTGTGATTAACATGATTTAGACTTTTTGGAGGGTAGGCCATAAAGAGGAGAGATGAGAGAAGAGAGATAGGAGATGAGCGAGAGAGACGAGAAGAAGAGAGAAGGAGAAGAGAGA